>JAUBNQ010000011.1:323663-350541 GCA_032353495.1 Ctenopoma kingsleyae | reverse complement strand
TAAACCAATCAAATAAATAAAGACCAAAGTCTTAACATTATGACTCTATATACAGTAAATGTCTTTACTGCAGGTTGCCATTCAGAAATTTTGCTAATTTATTAAATTTTTCCCAATGAACATTTAAGTCTCTCCATTGCTCAGTGTACCTGGCCAATACCATTACACTGTCTACAGAGCGTCTGCCCCCCTTCCTTATTACACATAGTGTGCCCATCAAAATAAAGTCCCGCCCCTTCCTGCATGTATTCTCAGCAGAGCAGCTGAAGATTTGGCTCTCCCCGTCAGAAGTCGGCTATTCTGGTACTCTATCTGCTCTTAGAGCCAGCTCGTTCGCGAACAACCCATCACTAAAGGCACCCCTTAGCTTTGTTATAAGGCCAGGGATATACTTGCTAACTACACAGTATGGAACAATGGTAATATGTGCGGCCCAGCTAACTTTCTTGCCCAACTTAGTAGTAATTTAATAGCCCTACACTACACATAAACACAGTGCATTCCTGCATATAACCAGTGGTAGTAGCAGTATGAAACAAACTGCCATTTATGTTCTTGTTGCCGTGGCTTCACGTTCAAGTTCACGAGGAAGAAATTGTGTTCGTCAGGGACGACTGGAATCTACTCTGCATAGCCATGAGGGTCTATGCTCTTTTATAATCCAGACATACAGTATGTGAACAATGACACAGATGAAGCTGTCTTTTCGTATGCATTCATGGTGGCCAACAGCAAGTACTGTATGTCATGAGGTGGATGTCACTTGACTGTGCTCTATGTTCCTCTGGGAGGAGCTGGGGGATTGAACCGCCAATACCATGGTGTTTATAAGATGTATAATCACAAAGTAAACAGAATGTATTGCAACAAACATACATTCATCTCTGTCTCCTAGAATTTTGCCTGGAGAACATCTGTAAACAACATAATAATAAAACATTATAAAACTGTTAATTACATTTTGCAAATTGGTAATGTTCACTGACAACATTTGTTTTCCTTTAAAATATCTGCTTTTACAAAACAGGATCTGCTTGCCATAAAACAATGTTAAACACTGTTTTGTGACATTTAGAGCACTTGGTTAATGCTAGGGAAACAATGCTGACTTAATAGAGAAAAAACGTTTACAGTAACCTACAGAGCCTACAATCATGACCTGCTTACTTTATTTATATTTAGTAATATTTATTCAAAACTTTATGTAAGTACTTGTTTTATCACAAGCAATGAACTTTTCCTAACACTAACCAAGTTGTTTTTAAATGGGGGGGCAAAAAATACAACTGAAGTAGGACAGTCTCCAGTCACTCTACAACTACTACTACTACTAAATACCTTTGTCACAAAGTAATAGGAAATTTCCTTTGACAGGTCTCAACAATACATAAATAATCTGGTGTCTCAACTGCAGACTCCTTCTACTCTTCAGCATTGACAGGTGCGTCTGAACTGTCAGAGCCAGCAACAGTGTTGTCACTTGTCTCTCTTTGAAAATTCTACTCATCCCACTTGTTAAAATCAACTGATTCATGAGGTCGAATAAATGAACTGTGCCAATCTAACATTAATTGTCATGTATCTCAGTAGTAACATACAGGCACATTTTATTTCTAAAATATTCTAATGATTACCAGTGTCTTTGGTCATTCTCTGAACACTCTTATTGATACAGTTCCTCCAGTGCTTCTTAACATGTAATAGTATTAACACACACATATACTAGCTGTCATTCTGATATTGTAGCAGTTTCAGGCCGGGAGATCAAACAGTTGCTATCTCTGCTCATTCTTATGATCATTTTGCTGGAGATGACAACTTTGTGTTGTCCCAGGCAGAGATAAGAGTCATGCAGGAAACAGTAATACAGTAAAACAATAATAATAATGATCTTTTTAAACTCACCACTGTAATATCCCATATAACCAGACTTCTTCCTTGGTCCTGCCATGTTTTTATAGACATTTAAAGGCTCTTTCATATTAATATCAAAATATGTAATTCTGGGGGTACTTTGTGAAACAGCAGATTGAGTCATTTCTCTCTGAAGGTTGTCAGGAGTGGTGCCTCAGAATTAAAGTTTTTCCCTAATGACAATAATTTATTAGACAAGTAATAGAAATATTACAGAATGCATTTATGCTTAAATCTTTTTTGTTTTAGCATGAAATAGTGGGTCTTAATATTAGGTAAATATAACCTCAGACAAACAAAATATAACCTTTTTCACTCGATGCTTATCTATTTGAAGAAAATGAAGAAAAAAAACACATGGACATAAGTACCCCCTTACTACTTCCTTGGGGTTTAAAGAGGTAAGTTACAGCTATAGGTGTTGCTCATAATCAGCCCTTGGTTAATTGATCATCAGCAGGTTTGCAAACCACTATAAAAGAAGAAGAAGACGTTTTGGCAGTTTGCTGGTCCGGAGCTTTCAGATGTGTGTTAACACAATGCCAAAAGGAAGAGCCATAAGCAACAGACAAGAAATTGTTGCTGCACATCAATCTGGAAAGATTTACAGTTTAACATTCTACAGTGGGAAAGATTATTCACAAGTGGAAAGTATTCAAGGTAGTTGCTCAGAGAAATACAGGAAAACCCAAGAGTTACATCTCAGAGCCTACAGGCCTCACTGAGAATGTTAGATGTTAAAGTCCATGACAGCACAATTAGGAGAAGACTGAATAGGTACTGTTTGTTTGGAAGGGATGCCATGAGAAAGTCTCTTCTTTCTATAAAGAACACGACTAAAGCATGATAGAAGTTCACAAAACTGAATCTGAACAAATCACAAGACTTAAATAATAAATAATGTCCATTGGACAGAAACAGAAAACCAAACACAGAATTTCAGTATTTCTGCATTACAACAGAAATACCTCATACCTACCATCAAACCTGGTTGTGGATGAGTGATGATTTGGTTTTGTTTTGCAGCCACAGGACCAGGGAACCTTGTAGTTAATGAGTGAACCATGAACTCCTCTCTATACCAGAATTCCACCACAATGATGTGAGAGACTGATAAAGTCATACAGGAAATTAATACCTTAACTTATTGCTGCTAAAGGTAGAACTACAACCTACTGAATCACTTGGGGGGAGTTTGGGGGGGTACTTAGTTAAGCTTAATTTTTATTATAAATAATGGCACAGTGAAAAAAGTTGTTGTTCTTCTGCGGTTGTATTTGCCTAATGTTAAGATCAACTACGACCAGATGAGATTTCTTACGTTTTTACACAAAAAAACACAATTAAAAGAGAGGGTACTAAGTTTGGAATATGACTGTATGACACAGTAGTTTCTGTAAGCGTTGAGAGTGATGTCAAAAGCATTTTACTACTCTCTGGCTCTGCATGATGAATTCTAGCCTATTTCACACATAAAAACCACCTCTCCCTCTCTCTCATTCACTTATACATGTTCTCTCAGCCCCCACTCTCTCTTTCACCCAGCAGTGCCAGCTGTTCCCTTTCTCTTCAACAACTGCAACATGGAGCTCTGTTGATGCCAATGGGCATCAGGGCTGTGAACAGTGCCAGGTTGACACACGCACCTGTACACACACACATATAAACACACCTGTCCCTGGTGCAAGCATACTGCCCACATATTGCGCCTGTGAGCAAGTGCCAAGCAGTGCTGGCCTGCCTGTGCCGGGGTGAACAACAGGAAATACATAGCCTGTGATTGGTGTCTGCTCAAAGTACAGTACACTTGTTTTACCATGACCACATACATCACAGTAAGTGGCCACATGAAACAACAAAGTCAAAGGGGGATACTTGCATCTGGACCTGAGAAGTGTAGCCAGATGATAAGAACAGTAATAAAGCAGATGCACAACCAAACTACAAGTACCTTGCTATCCCACGGTCACATGGCAAAACTGATGATGCACCTCATAACATGTAATGCAAGACCCCATTAACTTAGGGTCTGTTCTTGCTGGATGAGGATGAGGTAGGGATCAAAGCGCTGCCCCATCAATTGGTGGACAACCACTCTACCCCACTAATGCACTGATCATAATACAAAAGAACAGGCACTAAGCAGAAGATCAATAGAATCTGGGTCTACCACACCAGACAGGATCCCAAGTGCTGATTGTACAGAGGTAATGTCTCAGACATGATCCAACTCATAGTGTCAGGGTGCAAAATGAAAGCAGGGACAGTGCATACTCCTGAAGTAACCAAGGAGACGTAACAGAAGGCCATATAAAATCAGAAATGCTGTGGGATTTCCAAATGCAGACAAAAAAGACAGCCCTGGTTAACCAACTGGACATCACAGAGTAGTAGACAAGGCAGCAGTGGTGATAGATCTAGCAGTTCCAAGTCACAGTAACACAGATGCCACAGGACCATCTATTTGATGGCATGGGGATGATAGAAACTACATATCATAACAATCATAAGCGCTTGGTTACAGTTCTGAAAAATTACAGTTTGCTTTATGCACAAAGACAACTGAGTTAGGGATAGTTACAAATAAATTCAGTGTTAGGTTAGAAGATAAAATAAATATTGTCAAATGATATTCATCCTAGTATTTTTACTGTTTTACTGTGTCTCCTGTGGTTAATTCCTGTGTCCTCCTCTCTATGCAGACTTTTGGCTTAATAAAACACAACACTGTGTCAGGCATAAAATATTGACATGCAGGAGTCCTTTTTGTAATTGATTGTCACCTCCGTGCATCTCATACTGTCAGAAACAGGTGCCTTTTGCATTGTTGTGACATGCCAAAGGACTGACCCTAATCTGTCAATAATGGCCATGATATTTCCCAGCACCACCATTGTGGGTGGCTGTGGCTCAGGTGGTAGCGCAGTCGCCTGCCAATCGTAGGATCAGTGGTTCAATTCCCGGCTCCTCCTGTCATATGTCAAAGTGTCCTTGGGCAAGACACTGAACCCCAAGTTGCCCCCGGTGTGCCAGGTCAGCTGCATAGCAGCTCTGCCATTGGTTTGTGTGTGAATGGGTGAATGAGAAGCAATGTAAAGTGCTTTGAGTACCAGTATAGGTAGAAAAGCGTTATATAAGTGCAGACCATTTACCAGGTGATGTTGTGGCTTATTGGTGTATGATTTTTTTTTTTTACTGAAGAAGCACAATAGAGGCTATGGAGAAAGAAACACAAGGAGAGACAGGGAAAGAGGCAAATACAGAGAGGTTTTATTGACAGGGGCAGAGTCAGATCACTCAAATGACTTGACATCAATGAAGAAATGCTCCTTAGCAGCTCTGAATGTGAGTTGATTCATGGATGATGACCTCAACCAACCCAATCTGACTTTGGGCTGTGTGATTCTGCAGACAGTGAAACTGTCATCAATCTGTCATCAACTTGATTACTGGGTCATATATGGAACATAGGAGAAATTTCTGCCTGTCCCACAGTTGCAGAATCAGTCTGTGCTATGTTCATTTGCTTCCAAACCAAAACCCTGCAGATGATAATTTGCCTTGTATATGCTGCTTTAATTCTTTCCTTTTAATGGGACTGAACTTGAGATTGAACTGACTTGCAGAACTCAGGACTTTGGTTTATTGCACAAGTGGGGCACATCACTGAAGAAGCTAAGACAGTGCAAATGGAAGTAAATGACTCGCAAAAGAAAGATTTGATACTGTGTGAATCCCCAGATGCGGCAGCCTAGGCTGTGGGATGTGGACTGTTGCAAAAGTCAGAAGGTGATGGGTGGGGTGGTAGGGTTTTCACTACCCAGGGAGGCAGAATTACCCATCTGACTGTGGATAAATCAGTTCACAGTGCACACAGGAAATTTACGAGTCACACTTAATAGATAATACAGAGAGCAACTCAACAGGGGACCTCACCCTCCCTGTTGTCACTTCTATTCCCCTCATTCTTCTAGTTGCTTATGTCCACTAATTTGGCTGTCTGTCTTCAGTATTTTCACTTTTCCATCTTAGCCTCTGTTCCCACCTCCTAGTCTGTTGAATCCATCTGTTCTGTAAACTCCTCTCTGCAGAATCAGTTAGTTTCTCCAGTTATCCCCATCTCTTATTTACTTAGTAAAGAACAGGAATAGAGGAGCCATAATGATAGCATGACAAAAGAGGTTTATTGTTGTCTGTGTTGGCTCACAATTCTGTATTATGTCGCTGTACTTTCCTCCTGGGCCTCTCTTTTCTCATTACTTCCCACTCTCTCTTCCCAATTTTATTCCATTCCAGTATTGCTTTAGCTCATTGCTTATTTCTCTTTCCTCTTTCTACTCTCATTTTCTCTTCTTTTTAGATTCTTCAAAAAACATTTGCTTGTGAAGCTGACTTTGATGCTCCAAAGAACAAATCATTCTGCTCTGGGAAACCATCTCCAATTTCCCTCTGCTCAAACCTTGCTTTAACAAAAAAAAAAAGTCTGCTCTTGAAAATTCATCCTCACACAGAAAGTTATTTTTGCTGCTTATTCATTTCTTCTTCTTTCCTGTTTCTCTCTCTTGCTCTTTCTTGTTTTGGAATTTTACCAGCACTGCAAAACAACATATTTGAAATGCCTGCTGCTGACATGGCCAAAACATCCAGCCTCTGGGAAACGTAGTTTCTATCCACCCGCCTCATTTCCCAAGATGCTTCAGGCCCCTGCTTCTATAAATCAGATGCACTCATTCCAGAAATGCAAATGTTGGTGGTGGTGCACTTAAATTCTCCCACCGATATATTACTGCCTCTTGCTGTGTGTGTGTGTGTGTGTCTGTGTGTGTGTGTGTGTGTGTGTGTGTGTGCATGTGTGTGTGTGTGTGCGCGTGCATTTGGGTAGGAGATATATTGCAGCTGAGCATTGGGAGTGCTAAAGCAGAACAGGTCGAATTGAGAATTGCATTCCTGTGACGTCAAAATATAAAAAGCCACTGGACTGCGTCCTGAAGACTGGGGACTTATTTTGTTTCTGAATGCACTGAAGCAAATCTCTTCTATTTCACTCTTTTCTATTGTCCTCTGCAGTAATTCATCGTGTTTGAAAAAGACAAAACTGCCTTTGTGTCTATGTGTTTCTGTGTGTGTGTGTCTTATTACAGTATACTTTTTTGTGAATGCGTGTCATAGTGGGAGAAAGGTCTTGCACATAAAAGAAGAGAATTTCTCTGACAAATGTGAGAAGGAAACAAAAAATTGGAATAATGAGTATCTGGCATCTGCCATAACCTCTTGACTGGGCAGCCAGGGCATCGATGATGGATGGTCCTTTAACAGATTTGTTGAACATTAAAGGCTCTTTCTCTCCGCTGTCCTCAAGGGACCTCTCACTGCTGCACAGCCCACAGATGGAACCTCTGTCCTGGGCTGCTCCCCTGTGTGAAGCCCTGGTGTCAGTGAGATCTGGATAAAATAATGCTATGTCAGGTCCTCTATTATGCCTTTCAGGAGAGGAGAGAAAAGGAAAAGGGGAGAGAGGAGGAAACAGGGCTACGTAGTGATTCTCCATACTCATCAAATAGTGTCAAGTATCAAAAACTATTGTATTGAAAGTTGATGTTGAATATCTGATCAGAGCCTGAGATCAGAGATCTGATAAAAGGCTGCTGATGATACACTACACAGATAAAAATTAAAGTCTCTGATGTTCACTTGGAAAATTAAGAATAAAAACTAAGAGTTGAGAAAATTCAAAGTTCCTTCTTTTGAATAACGCAAATCAATAAGCAATAAATCTGGACCCTGTACAGCCTCAGTGTTCCTGTTTCCCCTTCAGATATTTTGACTGTCTCACCTGTGCAGTGCAAATGAAATGTTCATTATCATTTGATACAACATAATTTTGGTAACCAGCGTATGTCCTCATTACCTCATTACCACTCAAAGGGGTGTCTATCTCTTCTGGCCTCTAAATGAGGAATGATTTATTTAGGGATCCAAGTAAGCAAGTTATATTCATGCAAATTTTAGATGCTAAGTAGAAAATGGGAAAATATGAATATCTCTGCCATAATAGCAGATAAGAACACTAAATTCATTCTTGAAGTTGATAAGAACATGCTGAATGAGCATACCAATTTGATACATAACATACATATATTTTCACCAAACTTGAGAATTATATGTAGGGCACCACCCCAAGTCCACCCATGTGATATGGGTACATTATTTTTTTTGTCAAATTTTATAAAATCTCTTGAAGCTCACACGTTTAAGTTTGATACACTGGACCATAGGTTCTATTTCGAAGTCTGTCACTTTTTCAGAAGTTTGTACAACAATTTCCCTGTTTCCCAGATGTACCATATGATGTACCTTACATTGGGCTAGTCATGTGAGAATATTTTCAGAATTTTCTGATTCTGAAGTTTTGGTGAATTTTTAAAGACAGTTTCAACCTTAATGCTGGCAGTGCTAATGTTTATTCTAGGATGGCTTTCTTGCTTTTCAAAGATTCAACTTATGAAGGATATTATTTTGCCATGTCACAGCAGCTCTCAGTTCCAAAGGGAAAAAAAGAAAAGAACCTTGACCAGAAAGATTAAACCAACACAACATAGAACAGTGCCAGTTTGTCCAGTCTGTTACTGTCTGACATCTTCATGCTGTTGACTCCAGCAGACCACAGCAAAGGATGACACTGCTACCAAAGACTCATAAAACATCTACAGCATGAGTGTGTTGCCTTTAACTGATGTATTTTGTTTGCAACAATTCCTTTTAAAGGGGTTGATAATGATTGCAAAAGGAAAAGCACCAATTTTGTTATAGTATGTCATAGTATGATGTGCGGTGACGTCACTCCCGGTTTAGAAGGTTTGATGTGATTTGTTTTTGGCTGTGTTTAGTTTTGTATCATGGGTTTGTACTGTGGCTTACAACACCAAGACAACTGTCCTACTATTTACTGTGTAAATGCTGTTGGGTTATAAGAGACAGAATGTTTTTATTGTTTAATTTGCAGTTTTTACCATACACACACGCAAATATTGTTTTAATGCAAGAGACAGTAAAAGATCAAACTCAGAGTTTCTACACCCTGTAGGAGAACACTACAACAGGGCTGCACGACCTGAGCCTCTTATGAAAATACAGCTGACTATGGGTCTTTTTGTATAGAGCAGTTGTCTACAGATGCAAGCTCAAGCTGAAAATATGTTGAAGAACAACACATAGCAGGGCATATAATGTTATATGGAAATTTAAAAGTAACCAGTGGCATTCCGCTTATAGCGCTCACAGTGTTACAACAGCAAAGCATGTGTCTTCTAACCTGTTGCTGTGCACTCCGCAACTGGGTCAATCTCACATGCAACAAGGGTGTTAGAATAGAGTAGAATAAACCTTTATTATCCCACAAATGAGAAATTTAAGTGTTACAGAGCTCTTATAACAAAAGGAATATAGGAGAAGAACAAGTAAGTCAGTTATCTATATACACAAAATAACCCTATATAAGCAACCAAAGATTTTACAAGATGTACAGAGATATGTACATAAGTGTGAGGAGGTGTGTATGATCTGATATACAGTGTACAAGCAAGCTGTAAATGAATAACAGCAATTAAAAACAGATATCAATATGTCAATCAAAAAGATGATAAATAAATTAACCATGTTAAACTGCATTGTAAAGTCTGACGGATGCCAGTAAGAATGACCTGCGGTAGTGCTCCTTTTACATTGTGGGTGTAAAAGTCTACTGCTGAACGAGCTACTCAGCGCTCGTACAGTCTCATGCAGGGGGTAGGAGGTGTTTTCCATGATGGATGTCAACTTGGACAACATCCTCTCCTCACAAACTGCTCGATGGACTCAGTGGACAGTCCAGGACAGAGCTGGCCCTCTTGACCAGTTTGTTTAGTTTCCCCCTGTCCCTCCCTGCAATTACACAACACCAGCAGACCCCAGCAGACCCCAGCATAAAAGGTGATTGATGATAACTGAAGAATGATGACCCCCCTGTATTCCAGTTTGTTCCCTCCTGACACCTGACCAACAGTGGCGGTGTTGTCCAAGAACTTCTGGAGATGGCAAGTGTCCGTGTTATAACTGAAGTCCACAGTGTATAAGATGAAGAGGAAAGGGGCGAGTACTGTTCCTTGTGGGGCCTCTGTGCTACAGACTACCACCTCAGACACACAGTCCCGGAGCCTCACATACTGGGGTCTACTGGTGAGGTAGTCAATGATCCACGTGGACAACTGATGGTCCACTCCTTCTCCCTCCAGCTTCCCCCTCAGCACTGAGTGCTTGATTGTGCTGAAAGTAAAAACGTGACTCTCACAGTGCTCCTGGCACTCTCCAGGTGAGAGAAGGCCTGATGCAGCAGGTAGATGACAGTGTTATCCTCCCCCTCCCCTCCTCACTAGTGGTGGAGTTGAAGTCTGATCCTCTCCAAGGTCTTCATCAGGGGTGAAGTCAGGGCAACGGGTCTGAAGTTTGGTTCCTTGGGGATTCAATTCATACATTTAGTCTGTCTCCTCTACTAGTAGAAGTGTAGTACGTAGACAAATATGAATCCAGATTGTCCCTAATTTAAATCATTTTGCCTCTTTGAAATTAAATGAAACATTTTGTCATTAATCTTTTACATTTGTGAAATTTAGTTAAACAAATTAAATGAAAAGGATTTTGTAGAAAAAAAAAATGTCTCAATTAAGGCAACAAAAACGTGAGATGGTGAAAGCCACTGCAGACATCCCAAGTTAAGGAAAGTATATGGATCAACACATCAACCTCTCTCTATGTACCTGACATGAATTTGCAGTGTTGTTCTCACAGTCATAATAAGTCATCTTTAGGGGGACATCCCTTTCACCTTGTTCTAATCAACAGTGGACACACACACACACACCCTCTCACACACTCATAGTGCTGCACAGTGAGCAATCCCATGCTAATTACCATCCAATTAGATTTACTATTACTTCCTAATAACCTAACTGGAGCAGCGTAATCATGTTGGACTTGTGCTATAATGCAATCAGACTCAGCATGGGGTCAAACTCAATTTGGTTTAGCGACATGGATAGAATAATCTCTCTCCTTTGGTAGCCAGGCCATGCCGAGCCAGGCCATACCAGGTTAGAGAAATTAATTTCATACAAAGCTGTCATTCAGTTTTGTCTCTCACCTCACCTCATCTTTTTCAAGTGTCTGATGTCACACCGTATTTAATGGATTCAAATGGCCTCATTCTGACAGTGTTAATAAAAGTGTAGGTATTGTACATATTAACGGCTGCTCTCCTTAAATCATTCATGGCCTTTATGAATTAATGATGTATAAGTGCACACTGAGGTGTTCCCATATACTGTAAGCACAAACCTGAATGGGTTATTTCCTTAAATCACTCCATTATTTTAAAGAATTTATTATTCTTTTTAGGGGCTGAATGTTATTCCAAAGCTTGATATATTTTTTATTCCTCTGTGCCACAGCTGCACTGTTTTCCACAAACTATTAAACACACTTTAATGAGCTCCACCGTTGGATTGTGTGACAACTTTCTTCAATACCATGAGCACACAACGTGTAGTTTATTTTGCCTCAGTGTCACATTCACACCCTGCATGCTACCTGAACTCACCCCTAAAACACCAAATGTGGATTTATCTATTGGTCAAAATGATCTCACAAAAATGCAACATTTCCACTCGTTTGTCTACAAGCAGCTTTTTTATGAAACCTTCTTTTTGTGATAATTTTATAATGTAATAAACATAACACACACTCTGTCTTTCTCTCTCTTTCACACACACACACGCACACACATATACACACATATACACACACCCTAATTCATAAATTCACGACTTCAGCACCCTTTCTCTGTGCAGTTGCTTATTTTCTGCCTGAATTCACATACTCTTTCTCGTACTGTTTGCCCTCTCTGTTTCTTCCACACAGACAAACACATGAACCATTACACACTCTTCTCTTGTCATAGAAACTTTCTTAAACACTTGAAGACATATCCAATTACAAATTTTGCTGTTTCCATACATATTAAATTAAGTCTGTGCTGCAGTAGCATCAACTTGTTTGGAAGTATGTTTGCTTATTTAGTTTGTGTTCAATTCTGTGACCTCCCTACACAGTAGTTTTCTGGTATTAATTTCATAATAGACTTGTTGAGAATGCATATTTATCTATATATATACACACATATATATATATATATGTATTTATAAGAAAAAACATCTATAAACTGTGTGCTTGTGTGTACATATTTTTTTCTTTTACACGTGTGTGTGTGTGAAGATGTCAGAAGCCAAAGAGGACAGTAGAAAGAAACTTTTTTGTTTCTTCTACGACTTTGTGAATGTGATTCCAACTTGCAGAGGACAAGCACCTTAGGGGCTGAAAGGAGGAGAATGCCTAATGTCGTCGCCCTGTCAAGTTTCTGGCCGCTTTGATTCTTCTGAATGATCCCTCTCCGTCTAAACACCGCTTCAACTTGCCAGCAGGGCTGCTACTACTCAGTCCCCCCCCCAAAAAAAAGGATATTTCTCTCACACATTTAACTTGTTTAATGTCTCTAATTTGGTTTACTATGGATCAATTTTGCATTGTCATAGTGTGTTTTTTTTTCCATGATCAGTTTCTCTCTTTTTTATTCCAGTTTAACAGCACAAAGTACAAACACACACATTCAGCTGTACACACACACACACACACTGACCTATTCATCACCTCCTGCCTCTTCAACATATGCTTCCCATGGTGTCAATATCCAGCAGATACATCTGCAGTAAGAATGAAAATGATAAATATTTCAATATGTTCAAACTGGCTTTGATGCTGAAGCTTGGCTTTGAAGCCTCAATGTCACCGGCCTTTTAAGTTTTCATCAGGCTCAGGTAACACTCAAAGGAAGACGGGGAAATAAATAAAATAAAAAAAAAGACTGTAAAAACTTTTAGCTGGCATATCTCCTTGAGAGACATGACTATGGCCAGAAAGATCAATAAAGGATAATAACAGGCAACAACAGTAGGTGTCATTTGCACTGGTTAACATGAAGATAGAGTGAGTGATGTTGTCTGTGCTCTGCTTTACATTTCAGAGGAGAATCTCATCAACATGCTACTGTCTTGCCTCTGATATGACATTATGCATTACTAGCAATAAAATGCACTGGAGGTTACAAGTAATTGGTGACAGTTTATTGAGAGACGGAGAGGACAGAGAGTCAAGATTGCATTAAAGCTGCACCAGACAAGATTTTTATGTAAAAATACACTTCAGCAGAAATCACAAAGTGACTTTTCTGGTTACATTCAAATTTACATTTAAATGTCGTTGGCAAGTACACACAGTGAAACATCATCTAACTGCAGGATGTAAATTGACATCATGGGAACAGCAATGTCACATGCAAATTAACTTGGACCTAATTTAATCTGCACAGAAAGAAAAACTGGAGGAAAAAGCCTACAAAACCTGGTTAACTGAGTCGTGAGCTGCAACAGATTTTTACATTTTTTTACACTTTTCGAACAATTTGCACTCTGAGCTCTTAACTCTTAATGAATTAAGCTTTGGAAAGAATACACTTCTATCCACTGTCTTATTTGAAAGCGTTGATAAATAATTCTAATTAATTATTATTACTGTCCATTTTGTTTTTTGTTAGTTTTCTGTTCTTTGGAATTTACAATATGTGACTTTCTGTTTGCATCAGTCAAGCCTCACTTGCGACAAGGTAGTTTGGTTAGAAATTTATGTCAGCAGTACATTTACACAAGTTAAGAGTTATAGTTATATAATCTTTAGGTGCACTGAAAATTCACGTGACAATTTCTAGTTTGTTTGTTCGTCCTACCAAATACCAAATGGCATCATTTTTCATTTCACTCTGACCTTAAGTGAGCAAACATTTTAATAAGCTTGTGGAGGTACATCAACTCATACATTTATTTCCTGTTAAAACCTCATTATAAGTCCCTTTGAGATTTTAGTAATGTGTTATTCAGTAATGCGTGATGTACACACACACTTCTTGTTTGTGTACATTCTCTCTCTACAGAACAGCCAGCACTGACTGTTCTGTAGAGAGAGAAAATTTAAATCTAATATCTGTAGATAATGAAACATTACAGCTAGATTTGATTGCCATTCAATTAGACTGTGTGTGTGTGTGTGTGTGTGTGTGTGTGTGTTTGACTGAGATAATAAACTGTACTGTAGAAGACAACACTCCTCTCTGCATTGAACACATTCTTTTCTTTTTCTATTCATCTTTGTCCCCCTCCCATCTTAAAGGAGGAGGTAAATTAAACAGACTTCTCTCCACCAGCCTCACACTAAGCTAAATCATTTAGTCAGTGTTGTAGTACATCAAACAAAAGATATAAAACCAAAATATAAATAAACTGCTGCCTGCCTTCCTCTGAGGCCCCACAGAGGAAGAAAAGAACAGGAGGAAGGAGAGGGGGGAAAGGGAGAGGGGGGATGTATATTTTACTGTATCTCATTATTCAGCCATTAGCTCTGTTCTTTCTAGGGAAATGCTACACTTAAAGAAAATATCCTCCCTACAGCTGAGCTATAAATTAAATTAAGCCGTTGCATCAGCTCTGTGATTTTTGCAAAGGCGTTAAACACACACTGTAATTGTTTCCGTCCTTAATTGTTTCTTAAATAAAATGAGATTATTTGGTGGGCAAGTATTCCACCTTGCAATTATGCTTTTCATCGATATCATTAGAGAGTAAGATGTGTGTAGGGCAAAAGCAAAAAAAAACAAAACATTTTGTGTATTGAACAAAGCTGCACACAGCATCTTTAATGCTTTTTCATAACACTGGGATCCTGCAAATCCTGGAGTAACACATGGCTATACTGATTTAGAGGAGTAATCAAGTAGAGCTTTTAATGTATTTTCTTCTTCTTTGTTGCATAAAATGTGTGTATGGGCAGCTTTGAGGAGAGCATGTTTGTGATTTATTTTAGTTTTCTGCTTGGCAAAACAGCAACAGTACAACGGCTGTTGTAAGTTGGCTATTAGCGACTAGTCTATCCTCTGTGGAAAGGGTTAACGGCATGGATCAGCTGCTCTGATATTGTGTGTGTGTGTGTGTGTATGTGTGTGTGTGTGTGTGTGTGTGTGTGTGTGCACGCGTGTGTGTTTGTCTCTCTTTCTCATGCTTGCCCATTTGATGTTGGAATACCCCAGAGACTTCCCTCCCACTCCTCCTCCCACCTCTTTCTCCTCCTTCCTCTCCCAGCCACACCTCTCCCCTCCAAACCCTCCCTCTCAGACCTCCTATCTCCCGCTTCTTTCTCCAATCGCTCTCTCTCATTTCTTAAGGACCTCCCAAGCCTCCTTCGCTCTGCCTTTGCATCCTCCTCTACATTTCTTTTTACCTCCTCTATCCCTCTTTTTCTCTCTCCCTTCATGAGCCTTGGCTTTTCCACCTCTTTCTCAAAGTAAACAGAGGAGAGAGCAACAGAGAGAAGCATCAGTTTGCCCGTCTACACACATTAGATTCCCACACACACGATCGGTTCAACACCGTAGCTGTGCACAGTGTGTGTTGGCAGCCGCAGCGGTGTGTATAGTGTGTGTGACTGCGTGGGTTTCCCTCGTCTGCATCCACTGAAGTAGTAATTCTCTGCCGGCTCACTGCTGCTACTGACAGAGGTGAAAAAGAGAGAAGGGAGGACACACAAGTAAAGACAGAGAGAGAGAAAGTGCTCTAGAGAGGTGAGAGGATAGACAGAGCGGAGCATCGGTAGCTAGAGGTGTAAGTCAGGCTCTATGAGTAAGGTGTCCCGTCTCCACATGCTGTGCTCTATGGCGAACTCCGGCTGTATGCTGCTGTCCGGGTCCGGGATGTTACCCCATTCCCTGCAATGTTCCCCCGCCTTCCTCTATCTGCCCCAGGTAAGAAAGCAGCCATCACACTGTCTGCGCTCACAGCTCTTCACATTTCTCCTTTTTTCCTTCTTTCTTTTATTTTGCTTTATCTCCAGATACTACATGTTCTTGCTCTTGACTTTCTCAACTCTCCTGTTCTCTTTAATCACAGCTCATTAACCAGCTCACTTCCTCAACACATCTGTTATTGTTCTTTGCAGTTACTTTACTTTACTTTACAGTTTCACTCTGTGCAGATTTGTTTCTTCTGAGAAGTTGCACTTTAAAAAGCAGTTTTGGAACATGCTGCTGTTAAAAACACAGAACTTTTATTCTATGGCTCTCCTCATCACACATGCATACTCTCAGTGGTGTTAAATTGATAAACACATAGAGTAATTCATCCCACCCCCCTGTGTGTGTAAGTGTGCCTGTGTCTGTGTGTGTGTACATGCGTGTGTTGAGTGGGCAGCGGGACAGGGACAGATGTCGGCTCAAAACTGAATTAGACAATAGAACCAAATGACTGCTGGCTCACTTCTTAGAGTGGCTGCATGCCTATCATTCACTTGGCTGTGTTTCTATTAATTGTTCTGTATTTATTCATTTATCACTCTGTATTCACTCACTCACTGTTTGTTTATGGTATAAGTACTCAACTGACACAGCGTTAGTCAATTGGCATGTTATGCACCAGCACATTTAACCATGCCTCTGTGAGTATGTTTGCGTGTGTGCCTGGTTTTACTACTGGCAACATGTGCAGTGGCAGGCGGTCCCTTTTTCTCTAGACAGTTTGTTATTGCAGCCGTATAAAATATGATAAGACTGAAGAGAATTGCCATATAAAATATGAGCAGGCTGCAGTGAGATAACCTGCCACGTCCAGACTCCAAATAGCCACCACACATCACCTTTACAGGGCGACCCAGACTCGCCCCCTGATGGCAACACACACACAAGAACACACACATTAACACTGATACAAACACAGCATGCACCAGCTGGGATCCACTCACAGTTGTACACACACACACACACAGACTGAGTTCAATGCAGTGACAAACACCATGAGTCCTCAGGGAAACAGTCTGTTAGAGGTTCAGAGTGTGTATGCGTTTATTTATTTATTCATCATTTATTTGCTTTCATTGCTATGAGACACATGGGAAGAGACTATCACGTAACATAGAAATGTATCATTTCTCCTATTTTTTTAGATGGATTTTTGTTGCGTTTCTTGTTTCAAAATAATAGTGTTCCAGTAAACTACTCCGAGAAGTGGACTTGAAGATATAAATTTCTCACCTGCTGAAAGCTTCTTTTTTCTAGTTCAGAGTTTCCTCTGAAGCCTAACAGTAAGAGCGGACACAGCAGTGCATAGGCAGGATTTACTTTCCATGTCTCTGTCTTTATAATGAACCAGTGAGAGGTCACTGTCTGACTCTGTTCACAGGTTTTCTTACAACTTGATTGAATTTTATTAGATTTTATATTTCAGATTAGTTTTCAGCATGTCTTTCTCTATTTTCATAATGAAATCTTCATCATCTTCATCAAATCTTGCATTAAACCACTAATATTAAAATCTACACAATTTTTTGTTTGTTTTGCTGTTGTTTTTTACACCAGTCTGGGTTTTCTGTCCCGTAATTGTGGTGGGTTATATGCAGGCTCACCGTAGACCTCACGTATATTGAATATTCCTGAATATTCTGAAGGTTTGCAATAACATTCACTGTTAAATTGTGCTGTTTTGCATTTGGCTTTTGCTTTTTCTATAAACTTGTTTTAAAGATTCTTTTTCTTTTAGGGCCCTGGGGGTTTCTACCGCTATAAGACACTGAACAGTATATAAGACACTGAACAGTATAGATGGACACATTAGGAATACTGCAGCGTGTATCTGGAACCCCTTCATGCTGTTGATTTGCTTAAATATTTACTTAATATATATGTATGTTTTGAGAATGAATTATTTTGTGAAATAAGAAGTGATCGATTAAAATAAACTGGGGTGAAACTACTGAATACCTGGGAAACAAAACTAAATTCAGACATGTTGGTTCCACAAACAACAGCCTGTTGAGTGTGACTTCGGATTAAGTAGTCTGAGCTTTTGATTGCGACACTGTGTTTAAATCCTCAGTAAGATTGCACTATTCATCTGCCTGCTCCTCCTCTATCCATCCATTTAAACAGACAACATGGATCACAGCTAAACATACCCCTCCAATACATTGATCTCTCCCATCTCTGCATATTGGATTTCAATTATCTCTCTTCTTCCATCCTCCCCTTTTGTCTCTCTTTTTTTTCCCAGGCATCGCCTTGGAATAAAAAGTCTTCTTAAGTCAATATCATGTGTTAAATCTGCTTATGCAAGCTTCTCTGCTCTCGCCAAGGAGAGAGAGAGATGTTGAGGAAGGAATCTTTACCAAGGCACAGCTAATAGTTCAACAGTGAGAAATACGATGAGGAATGGGTGATGGTTTCATTCTTTGATCTTCTTTGTGTGTCTCACTTCTGTGTCCTGAGTCCTGTTTTGTTTTTGTTTTGTAGAGCACATTTTGTTTGTGTAGCAACACACTGTGTCTCATTTGGATATTATCTGTTATTCGACACCCGTCCATCCATTATATTTACAGCTTATCTTGTAACCGGTAGCGAGGGAGCTGGAGTCAATCTCAGCTGTCACTGGGCAATCGGTGGGGTACACCCTGGATAGATACATTAGTACCTATGGGCAATGTTAGAGCCACAAATTAACCTTCATGTCTTTGGTATATGGGAGAAAAGCAGAAGAAACTCAAATTATTCTCAATTCACCATCTTGTTAACTCTTAATTATTTCAGAGCCAACATTTGTATTAATAGTTACACTGTTTTATCTCAGAAAAAGACCTAAGTGATCAAAATTAAAGTGATTTAAAAGACATTTAAATATGAAACATTTTCCAGCACCGTAAGGAGACAATTAAACAAAGAAAAAAGAAGAAAAGGATGGAAGGGAGATGAGTGGCTGTGAGGAGTCCCAGTGTTAATCTGATGAACAAAGTGATTTATCTCACTGTGCCATAATTATGTTTTGTTCACATCAAGAGCTGCATCTCTTCTCAACTATCACATCAAAATGTTTAATACATGTGAAGGTATATGTTAAAAATAATCAAAGCAACAATCCCAAAAATGAAGAATGAGAAAGAGAATCCTAAAAAGAGTAAGATGAGCTGCTGTTGCAACAGCTGTGTCCTGTGTCGTGTTGATATGAAAGGCTGAAGTGATGCGGTTGTTGCTGTGGGAGGAAATTCTGATCTTCCCATCTGAGCTGGTGACTTCAAAAGCCTCACATCCTAGTGGTATCAGCATCATGTAGTGCAGCAGTTTTACAGCTTTTATCAGCTTTTCGACAAGGGCACACACCTGTACACAGGCTGTGCTTGATGTGTGTATGTTGTGTGTCTACACAACTCTCTAATCTTCTTTAATCTGCTTCAAGACAGAAATAAAGCTAATGAGTTCAGCAACAGGCAAAAGATACAACAGAGGATGAGAGATACAACAACTGAAGGATTCAAAAATAAATGAAACAAAGAGAAAAAGCTAATATTACATTATTTTCTGGAACGCTGCCTCTGTCATCGAAATGTATAGTCTCTGGGGAGGTGCATGTCCAAGGCTACACGCTACCTACTGCATAGGGTTAGCGCAGATAAGACAAAAGCTTAAATCAATATTTAGCATTACAGAAGTGAGTCTGCAATGAATGCTAATGGCCCAAAGCTATAAGCAACTTACAGGAAATAGTGATCAACAGTGAAACAAAAATGATCACTTCTTAAGACAATTATGTGAAGAAAAAAGAAAAACAATTGCTCTTTCTGAGAGAGAGAGAGAGAGAGAGAGTGTGTGTGTGTGTGTGTGTGTGTGTGTGCGTGTGTGTGTGTGTGCATGTGTATGTGTATCGCACTCTCACTGCGGAGAGTGACAGCCTCTGTGAAATGATAGGCTGCTAGTGAGATATTTGTGTCTCATAAATCCTCCATCGTTCAGCTGTTATTTTATGATGTCTCGGTCTGGTTGGGGCTGGGTAATGGAGGGGTAGGGGTCTAAGAATGGGAGAAAAACATGATCATGAAAACATTTTCATAGCAATGCTCATCCTCAGAACCCTGCACATCCACCAACCTGTCTATATCAATTTTACCTCACTCATTCTCCAATTCAGTAAAAAGTGTGATACCCTTCATCTAACCTGCTGTTGTAGGTAAAGGATTTGAAAATGAGAAGTATTGCAGTGACTCAGAAATGCTAATTTCAACTTAATATAATTCAAATATTTAATTGAAGAAAATACAAGAAGGCCGTAAAATGGTTGAAATGTCCACGCACCTACTGTGTGGATGTATACTGATGCTGGCATTACTGCAGGGGCATAAAGTAGCCTAATTTAAAAATATATATATCCATCTGAAGAAAAATATACTGTCAACCAGGTGGTGGTTTTAATGTTCTGGTGGACAGGGGTCAGTATTAGAAAAAAAATATGATTTTATACTTGATTAATCCTCATTCAGTGTTTTGTCCAGGAGTTGAGTGTCTATGCTGACCACTGTCCACCACTAAATTAAAACTACCAGGTGGTTTTAAAGTTGCAGTGCTCTCATTTGTTTTACACTTACTCATTAGCAACTGGAAAAGAGCAAGAGCCTCTGCTGACTCAGGTAAAGGTTAGAAAAATTGTCTGTGAGTAATAATAAGAAGGCTGCAGCGACAGACAGATTTTGAAAGACAGATATATAAATAAAAGCAATACAGTGGGAACAAGGGAAAATAAGAGCAGGAAGAGGTGGGACTCAAAGAGAAGGCTGAAGGAGGGGGTCAGTTTGACACACCCAAGGTTTTAGGTATCATGTTAGCTAAAGGTCTCTGAGCAGCTGGACAGCTGTACACTTAAAGGTTATCCAGTGAAGCCAGCTTGTTAGTGCAGAAGTGACATGACAGCGTACAGCAGAGTGAGGGGTCACAGGGTCACAGGTCACCACCTTGAGGTATGTGAGGAGGACTGTCATTTGTTTAAGGTTACATACTTTTATAGTCCCGGGGCTTTTCTAACAATGTGTAACTGCCACTAGTGTTTATCACTGGCAGGACACATGCAGCCTAACTAGGGCTGGCTTTCTGACTTTGCTTGTGTGTACTTGCAAGGATGTAATCTGGTTGAGATTAAGCGTCCAGGTTAGGCTAATGGTTCTTATTTCACAGGGTAAGTCTCCAGGTTTTGTATTCTCTGTTTTGTTTACAGTTTATTCTGTACGTCTACAGTCCTAGGTCTTCTGCTTTCTCTTGATGAATGACAAATACAGACTGCAGCCACCTGCTGGTATAGAGAGTTGATTCCTAGTGCTGCTTTTTGGCCCAGATGAAACTGATGTGAGAGGACACAACAGCCTAGTCACCTCTAGTTCTTTGATGTCAGCTTGGTGGGTCACAGCGTGTAGTCAAATTTTGTTAAGTACAAAATATTCCAGTCTGAATCATGTCACGCTGTCAGGTGTTACAAAAGAGGATGATACTGGACAGAGAGGCAGCTAGACAAGGGAGAGAAGTTACCGAGCTACAGCAATGTAAAAACTGCTGCTCTGACAAACATTTTAAATACCTCACAGTAAAATGACCATTGATTTGAAATTATGTTTATTATACAGCCTATACTCTATATGTTTTTTTAAATGTTATGTTTAACTTTCTTAATGTATTAAATTAGTACCTATAGGAGCAAAATCATAGAAAAAGAAAATTGGCAAATGTTGCAAATTCCATAAAAAAACTCATGAATGGCAGTTAAGAACAAATCTGTTTGCTCAAGTGGTGGGCAAACAGATTTGAGATCCAGTGACATCTAACGTGATGGAAACTCAACTGTGTGTATTTGTGTGGATGGTTGTGACCAACGGCTGTTTGTAGGTAGAAATATGTATATGGCAATGTTATTATGTTTGTTAGTATTGTTAGTTTATAATTATTTTAGTGTCAAAGAACTCACACACTCTTTCACATATGATAGATACACACATGTACTGGCCCAAATCAGCTGTGACTGTGTTCCTCCTTGTCCTCTCATCTTAATTAGCATTATTTGTGTCTATTAAAATGACAACAAGGTGTAAATTAAATCACGAGAGGAAGACAAATAATGATGTTAATTGACAGAGCTGTTTTTAGGAGGCAGTGTTCCCCGACTTGCCTCCAATTGGTTCCAATTAACCCTAATTTGCAAAGATTATTCAGTGACTATTAGGAATTAAAATGATTGCTAACCTATCCTCATCACTAGCTGCTGCTATCTCTGTGTAGCGAAAAATAAATTTGTGCAAGCTGTCACACTACAGTACGAGGGACTGAGTTAACAAAGTCTCATGAATTTGAAGCAGAACACAAAAGGTTTGTTACCTACCACACAAAGACTCACACAAGGCATTACAGCAACAAGGGGCAAGGGTGTGAAAGAGCAAGGAAAGTGGGTGCCTGCGTATTCGTGTGTGTGAAATCTGATAAGCAAAGTGGTCATTGCCAAGCAGAGTTTGGGGGAGGCAAATGTACAACTCAGCATTTTAGCCTCATGAAAAGGACATCAAATCCCTGACTCTGGCAACCTCTCTGATCTGGCAACCTCATGAAGCTCATCTATTGATCTGAGTGCTCAGGAATATTTAAAAGATCACGGACTTACAGGAGGTACGTTTTTGAAAATACAGAAAAAAGTCTGATTTTAAAAGATTTTGAATTAATAGTGTTATTAATACAGGAGTCAGGAAACAACAAAAAATCATAATAATACTATTAAAAATTGTGCTAGGCAGCACAGAAGTATTTCACTCAATGATCAAAAGATAAGATATCAGTACAACTTGTCACAGCAATCCACAGAATATCTTTAGATATATTTCTGTCTGGATCAAAGTGGTGGACCAGCAGACCAACACAGGCAGGTCTGATAGACTGGATGATGGGCTGGGGTGGACACTGGGCTTGGGCTCATGAGGCAAAGGTTAGAGATGGGTGTACTCCATTTCTCATTGTCATTTCCTACTCTGTCCACTGGCTCCTGAACCAGAAAGTCAAACTTATAAAACAAGCTTTAGGTAGAAATCCCAGAAAGTTGATTTTTGTTCATCTGGCAACATTTATCAGTGGGTAAAACGATTAGTCACTCATGCAAGTGACTACTTCAGTACTTGTATATGTGATGAAACTCGCCCACTGAAAAATGCTACATCCAGATGAACAGAAACAACTTTCTGGGATTTCCATAACAGAATGATTGAGCAGACCTCAATCATCAGGTAGAGAGAAACCAACCAGTTTATGTGGACACACAGTTATTTTCAGTGTTTCAACAGAGTCTTGACTTTGCTGCTGTACTGTCCCATATACACATACCTTCATATCATCTCTCAAGTGACAACACTGATTTCTTAGTTTATTCTTCACACAGAACTTTGTGTAGAAATATCAGTGCAAACCGATGTTTGCTTCTGTTATTACTGGATAAACACCCTGTGGCTTGCAGAAGTTATAAATATTGAAGAAGAAATTGAGTGAATGCATTAGCTCATAGAGTGTTATTAGCTTCTGCTGGTTAGGTGTGTAGAAATATTACATTGAAACCTTTTTATGAATTGCTTTATTGTTATTTGGATGAATTAGCTAGCATAGGTTATTTTGATAGGAGAGCCACAACTGAAACACTGGGAGAAAGACAAGCCTGTAGCTGCTGATTCTAACAATGGGTGGAAACAATCCTTCCCCTGTTTTCTGACTTTTGTGCACTGTGACATTTGGTAGTTTATTCAGATGAAGAAGAGCAAAGTGAGCGGTTGTTGAACAAGAATAGGCCTCTCAGAGTTTCTTCACTAATGTCACTCCGCTGACTTTTACCTGATCAAAATGAGCAAAATAGCTTAATGGAATAATTCTTAAAATTTAAATATATGGGGGAGAGTTTCAAAAATGTGAGGAGGAGCCAGTGTTCCTACTGTTCACACAAGAAAACAAAAATGCGGCCCTCATATCAAAGTTTTCACAGAGGCACCTTTATTTGTCTACATATACATGTGTGTATAAAAGTATATCTCACCATATGTTTGTATTAGTGTATGTTACATGGTAAAGCATAGTGTATTTTAAAAACATTGTGATTAAGACCCCTCGGGTGAAAAGTTCACAAACACATTTTGCCACACAGGCAGTTCATGCAGCGCAAATGCGAGTGAGCGAGGCCACTATGAGCCATTTTCATTAATTCCACACCATTAATGAGCAAGAAAACGAAGCGGAGACAGAAAATATGGCTATCAATCGCTAGTGTTGTTGGCAGGTGTATAATGAAGTATCAGAGTCCAATTGAATTGGCTCTAATTACACCACCCTCCAGATATTGCTTCATCTGTACCAGTCCTATTAATCTGTATGAGTGTGTGCAAGCTCTACAAAGACACACATAGATGTACCCACTCCAACATGAATCTATTTTTCCAACATGAATCTATTTTTCCACATGTACATTGCACACATACACAAATGCACTGTCATTCTTTGCTAACCAGTAGGTGGTTCGTGCCCTTCCTCTTCCCATATTTAATTAGAGGAGCAGCACTTAAGTGGAAATGAGATTATATTAATTGAATTCATCCAATAATATTAGACCACTACTTCAGTAGTGGTCCATTGCTCAAATGGCAATCAGATCAGACCACCGCACACCACACAGAGATGGTGTGTGTCACTGTGTATATACATATGTGTGCACTATAAAATTACCCAATCCATATTATATTAATGTATAAACCTGAATAGATCTTCCACCTTGTATAATAATGTTTTTTTTTTCAGAAATGGTCCCTTTCTACATAGATTTATCCGTTATCTTCTGAATTCCACTATCTTATCCAGAGTCATGGCGACTGGCTCAGTTAGCAGGTTCAGGACAGTAGTTTATGTCTGTATCCCCAGCAAAGTTTTCTAGCTCCTACAGTATTATTCAAGTTCAATTCAGTTTATTTATATAGTGTCAATATATATGGTATAGTAAGATTAACATCTTACATAATTGAATGTAAAACGTACAACTACATACATAGTGTTAAATAGTAAAGCCCAAAATCTTTGAGCAAAGACTAATCAGCGAAGCTATGAGGAAAAATTCCTTTTAATGGAAGAAAAACCTCCAACAGAACCAGAATCGCCATCTGCTTCAACCCATTGGGGTGAGTGGAAAGGGGGGAGAAAAAAAAAACATGAGACAAACAGTGGACAGGTTGGTAGGGCCAGGGATACCTGCAGAAAGGTACAGAGAGAAGAAAACAGAGAGTACAAAGAAGCATAACTACCATACCTGTAAAGTTTTGGATTTGAAAATAAGGGAAATTTTCCATCACCCAACGCGAGCCATCCCACCACCCCAACGAAGCTCCAGTATTCCTTACATTTTAGGTGTACAAGATATCTAAAATAACCACTTGTCATTCACATTTTCATTACACATTTTCTTTTAATTTCTCATTTTCACTCATGTGGGTCTCTGGCATTCACTAATGACTTATTATACAGATTTGTTGCAGACTTTGCATCTTTTAACACTTTTTTGGAAGGAATGCCTTCTCCTTCTTCACATCCATCCATCTCTCTCCTTTGCTGTTCCGGATTTGTTCCCGCTGTTGGCACTAACCTTGCAAGAACTGCCACCTGCAGTAGCCTGGGTGGCAGTTGTCGCAAGGCTGCTGACAGTTCAGTTTGGAGAGGCAGAGGAATTTTTTTTTTTTAAAATATTATAATACGGGAGATTTATGGGAAATACTCACACGGGAGGACGGCGGGAAAGAGGGGTAAAATACGGCAGTTTGAATGATAACTACAGGAGAAAGAAGACATGACTAAGACATGCAATGGTGGTATATAAATACATAGAAATTACACCCCATGGCACTCCCAGTTGAGATAATATAGAGTATATTCTGGGTCTGGCTATGCATCATTGTCTATCTATAGTCTCATACTAGTCGCCTGGAAAATCTCCAACCACCCAAGAGGCATCATGATGAGATACTCAAATCAAACTGAATCTTCTTTGAGCTTCTTCCAGATGTCCAAACTCTATACACTATCTCTAAGACTGAGCCCAGTCATACTACAGATGAAACTTATTTTGGCCATTAGTATTCATTAATCTAATTTTTTTATGACTGCAGGTGTGGGTGGAACTTAGACTGATTTCAATTTAATTCAGTTCAATTCAATTTTATTTATATAGCACCAAATGACAACATAAATCATCTCAAGGCACTTTACAGTGTAGGGTTTAAGACCTTACAAAAAAAAAAAAAATAGATAGATCGATAGAAAGATCTAACTATATATATATATATATTAAAAAAAATCCCCACTCGCCCTCCTGTGGGCGGTCTTTGTCCTTCAAGCTCTGGTCCTCTACCAGAGGCCTGGGAGCTTGAGGGTCCTGCGCAGTATCTTAGCTGTTCCTAGGATTGTGCTCTTCTGGACAGAGATCTCAGATGTCGTTCCTGGAATCTGTTGGAGCCACTCTCCCAGTTTGGGCGTCACTGCAATCTCTACCAATTCCTTTCTGGGTCCCACTCATGTATTGATCCATGTGCCTACTCATCTTAGCCGCTATGATGCCTGATAGGAGCTTCCATGCTGTGCAGAGGCAGGTTGTTGGCTGGTAGTTGGATGGGACCAGTCCCTTCTGGGGGTCCTTCGGTATCAGGACTGTCTTACCTTCGGTCAGCCATTCTGGGTGGGTCCCATCCATTAGCAGCTGGTTCATCTGTGATGCCAGGCACTCATGGAGTGCAGTTAACTTCTTTAGCCAGAAGGCGTGGATCATGTCAGGGCCTGGTGCTGTCCAGTTCTTCATGTTTGAGACTCTTTCTTGGATGTCTGAAAAATGTGATGGTTACTTGGGCTTGTTCAGGGAGGTTGCTGTGGTCTGCTCTTAGATCCACAAGCCACTGTGCATTGTTGTTATGTGATGCCTCT
>JAUBNQ010000011.1:284926-296815 GCA_032353495.1 Ctenopoma kingsleyae | reverse complement strand
GGGGGCCACAGGGGTGGCCAGGGACATATCTACAGAGGCACGGGCCACCCTAGGCCTCCGTGTAGAACCGCCACTGTGTGGGACTAAGGACATTTTGGAAAAGTGAGAACACTGACTGGTCCTCACTCTCTGACACACCTTCAAATGGGTGTTTGAGGTGAAACTTTAACTGTAAAGGTTAGAAGACGGTGTGTGTGTGTGTGTGTGTGTGTGTGTGTGTGTGTGTGTGTGTGTCTGTGTGTTTGATAGAATACCCATGGGTAGAATGCAAAAGGGCATTGTAGGGCACTTTGGGGCACTCTGTACCCATTAGTCAGGGCAGGCAGACAGGGACATGACAGCAGTCAGCAGTGGAGAACAAGAATAAGGGGACGAGAGAGTCAGGCAACAGACAAGAAGACAGATAGACCAAGGGCAAAAATAGGTCCCAGGGTAGTAACATGAAATGTTTGTGGATTTTTAAAGAAACAGAGAGCAAACATACAATTATGGAGAAATAAAGGGGGCACTAAAAGGTTTGTGTTTTGGTTCCATGTCTAGGTGCAAAGACTTGATGTAAGTCCCTGCATATAACAGAAACACTTCACTGAAAATAGTATTTGCTGTGTTACCATGTTTACTGAGAGTATTTTGGAATATTTTGAATATTATGACATATTTGCCACTTGCCAAGTATCATTTATTATTATTTATTTACTTATTTCTGCTTTCGGTATGTGGAAATAAGGTGACAGCACAATAGTGGTCTTATATTAAAATGTAATTTTCAAAATATAAAAAATATATTTTCTTTATTAATTTATTAATTAAATCAAAAGGCCATTAGAAGAATGTTGTTTAAAACTCTACACATAGGCATTCAGAAAATCATAGTAATGTGAAGTCCATCCCTTGAGGTGAATCTGTCTTTACTGATCTAAAATGTAGAGTGATGTCTTTTGCCCTGACTCTCCTTTATTCTTAACCTTTATTGTTGTTTGTGTAATAAAACACTATGGTGTGATAGGTGGGTCTGGAGAAAAGACTACGGATTGGCATGGAAAGCGAACAAGCAGGTCACTCTTTTTATTAGGAAAGGGGCCATTCTGAAGAAAAGGAACAGGGAGTAAATGAAGAAATGGAGTGTAAGTGTTTGGTTTACAGGTGTGGTGGAATGGGGAGGTGAGAGTTTGTAGAGTTATATGTGCGTGTGTGTGTCCATGTGGTTTTTCAGGGTTGGACGCACACACACACACACACACACACACACACTCATCTCTGTTTAAAATAATTACAGGCAGTTGACTGAGCACTGAACAGAATGAAGGTGTCACTGGGAAATTGTATTTTTACTTACTGTACCAATTCTCTACCTGAATCACTTTAAATGGAAGTACTGTACCTTTTGCACTATGCCTGTGTTTAAATCAGTGTTTCTCACTGTATCATTTCAATATTCATTTATTATTTTTAGAATATGTATGCTTTTTGGTGCAATATGTGCTCCTTCAGTCACAACCCTTCCATAACTCTAACCTCATTGTTGGTTCTGTATATACACCACAGTTGAGGGTTATTCCATGGTTCATCACTAGTGCAGTAGAGTTAACAGAGAGGTGGTGTTTGCCTGGTTGGACTAGAGAAATTTGGGTTAAATTAAATATGTGTACATTGTAGACAAAACAATTGTATTCATTTTCGAATAGTAGTTCTCAGCAATTGTTGGTGCAAGAAACGGAGATCAACCTATCCAATTGATCTACTAGGACATCTAATTTAATCGTACATAGTTACCTACATTCCAGACATTAACCTAACTGTGTCACTAAAAGTGAATATTATCTAGCTGACTTTTTCCATGTTCTTGTCAATACACACTGATCAGCCACAACATTAAAACCATAACCCAGTGACAGGACAGTTCCTCAGAGAGCAGATCCACTGTAGGTGCTTTAGTCATCAGCGTACTGGTTCATGGACTGTGTGTAACAACACACTGAAAGAAACCCTTGTTTTTTGGTGCTTCAGGAATTCAGTTTGGCATTAGCAGTATTGATGCATTTTGATCTGTACATTGATTGTTCATTTGTAAGTCAAAGTGGGATGTTGCCCCTGTCAGTCTCACTATCCTTTTAACCTTTTTGTCTCTCTTTGTCTGTTTCCCCAGTCTTTCTTATCATAATTTCTCATCCTTCCCATCTTTTCTTCTGTCTCACTGTCTCTCTCTGCCACAGACAGAAAAAGTGTAGTGATAGAGGACCTCTATGAATAATGTAGTGTTGTTATCACTCTTCTCTGGTTCCTTTTACAAGGAAACAGTCTTAAAGCATCAAACATTTAGCAGTGTCTCTCTCTCCGTTAAAGGGATGCACTCCTGAAAAGGTTTAGGCTGAAACCTTCTGTTCAAACATTGTTTCTGCTTGCTGCCAGTTGCAAATCGAGTAGTTTTATAAAACATCATGTAATTTCATCAAAATGATTTACAAGGAATAACTATTCATAGTAATCATTAATAAGATATAGATGATGAGAAAAGAATTGTTGGAATTAAGAAGGCTTGAATTCTCATCTTTGCTCTCTAATTGAAGTGTATCAGCACTGTTTCAATTGTCCACCATCGATAAACTCCCCTGTACAAGACATTCTTATTTGATTGAGCCAGAGACAGCTTATCTCTGTAGCCAGATTAGAATCGTTTAGCCTAATGACTTTCAGTGGCCATGGCTGCTGGTCAATACAGTGTGTGTGTGTGTGTGTGTGTGTGTGTGTGTGTGTGTGTGGCAGGCCAACTACTGAGGAGTACAATCCTATGGTCTAATACTCCTGAGGCTTTTTATTTATTAGAATACAGACATGGAAGAAAAATATATAATCTAAACACAAACACATCTGCTAGCATTTCAATTAACCTGAGCACACACTTAGATCCAGTCATTACAGAGATGAGAGTGGTGCTTCATAAGGGCTCATGATATCTGGTTGAGTCCCAAAGGAAAGCTGTAGATTGCTAATAGTTTTCCAGCTGCTGTTATCTCTGATCATGATACACTTAAGACCCAGTAGATTCACACTGACTAATAATGAAATCAAAGACATTCAACACGGTATATCATTGTGTGTGGGTGTGTGTGTGTGCTTGTGTGCCCTTGGTCCATCTGTGTGTGTGAGCCTAACTAATTCCTTCATCAGTCTGCCTCCTTCAACATGTGTATCCCAATGTTCTCGCACCCAGCACAATGTCTTCATATATACTGGTAGTCTCAGTAGTAATTTTCAGTATTAACTAACAATTAGCTTCTTTAAACAGAGACCACTCGTATATACAGACACATACACACCAATAAGATCTGTGCACCAGAGATTATAGTGATGAGCTTCATTCCCTGTTTTCAAAAGGCAAGTAACAGTGTGAACTCATTACACTCAGCAAACCCACTAGTTTATATTTGACATATCAGTGATGCTGTGTTTTAAACAAATTGAGATTATCAGTTTTCTTTTTTTAACATTTTTGGATTGGTTCATGCGTAGACTTGTGGGGTGTACCCCGGCCTCTCACCTAATGTCTGGTACTTACAAAGTGGATGGTATTTTAAGTCTTTTATAGAGTGTGTGTCTGTAGAAATGAAATTAAAAGCACAAACCTCTCCATAGGTATGAGTGTGTTTGCCCTCAACGTGTCTTCTTCCACTGGGTGTGCTGGCAGTGGCAGACCTGGTGGCTTTGTGCCGAGGTCTGATTGAATCAGGCACACGGGCAGATTTACATATGTTTGCCATTGTTACAGGGGTTAGTGAATATCATGTAGCAGGCCTGGAGGGAACTGGCAGCCAGCGGACTTGCAACACACTCTGAATCTTAAACAGTCTCTCCTCTCCACCAGAATCTACTCCATCATGAACATGATTTCTCTGTCACTCGCTCTCAGACACACACACACACTCTCCCGTACACACACAGGGGTTGGGTCGTGGAGTGTCCCTGCTTGGCCAACGAGGGACTGGGAGTGTCGGCCAATCTCTGCTCAGCGGAGTGTTAAATTAGATTCCATTGCCTCTCTGTCAGAGTTGGGTGTGTGTGTGTGTGTGTTCAGGTTAATATGTGAGTGTGTCTCACACACTCATGCATAACTCACTCACAGGGACTGGGTCACTGTCACACACACTAACCCTCATTCAGGATATTGTTCTCAGGGTAAAGTCAGTAGGTTTACAGAACTGCTCTCATGTTGACAATGCTGCTGCTGCTAATGAAGATGATGATGATGATGATGATGATGACAGATTTATTGTAAAACTGTGTTCTCAAATATTTAATCACAATGGAGACATACCATATATCGTATATGTTTCTTTCCTTCTTGGAGACTGGTATCTTTAATATCATGACTACAGTATATTATGCTACAAACAGATGTTGAGTGTTTTACACTGCCAGTAGTATATTTCTGATGTAATGTTATTATTTAATGATTATTTGACAACTGTGCATCTGTGTGCATGTGTTTTCTTATGTTTGTTACATAGTGATGACCAAAAATGTATTGTTCTTACAGAGTGAGGGACATTTAGACCATCTTCACAATTTCAAGAGCATTTTGGGGGACAAGTTTGTAGGGTTAGGGTTAGAATTAGGTTTTGGTTACTATTAGAGTGGTGGAGATATAAACTTTGGCTAACAGTTGAGCAGACAGAACTAATTAATAAACATTATTTTAAAAGCCAAAATCACAGAAAGAGAAAACTGAGATAACCATGAGTTTTACAGCAAATCTAAGGTTCACCATTGTCAGTTTCTCAACATGGTTCAACAGCATTACACAGCAGTCACATCTGCTGATGTGATGTCCCTGAAGTCCAATCCTGAAACCATGGCTAAACCGTTATCTACTCTGAAATACTAACACATATGTGTTAGTCCCCTGCTACATTTACAGTATATATTTATACATGCATACATAACATACATACATATAGTCTTCTTTGTTTTTCTTCACTTCTACATATCAACAGCTTCTGTCTCAGCACTTTATGTGAGACAACATGTTAAATCTAATTAACGTGGAATCCATCAAAGCCACCAACATTACTTTTTGTTTACTGACATGTCTGCAGTATTTTGGGAGAGCACTTCTTCTGCTCTCCTCCAATTGTTCTCTCTATGCATCTTTTTTCCCCTTCTGTCCTCTTTTCTAACTGATGTCTGCAGTGCACATCAATATTAATCGCTCCCTAAAGCAGCAAGTTTCTGGCATGTTTACACAGACTGGCCAAAAAAGCTGCATAAGGCAAAAGACTGCAGTCTGTCTGAGAAAACACTGTATGTGTATGTGAGCTGATGTTTCATTCACTCATTTTTGCAGGCCTCTAAATTCAACCATACACTCTACATGCAGACTCCAAGTCCCTTTGATGCTGAGAGTTTGTTAGTGGATGCTGTTTGTCTGTGTGTGTGTGTGTGTTCACCTGCTTAAAGGTGTGTGTGACTGTGTGCCAGGCTGAGCAGCATCACTGGTTATACGCCCCAGTTTTCATTAGTTGTCTCTGTCAATTGGGAACAATATAGTTATGGTGATGTTATTGTAAGGGCTCACACATGCATCCAGACACACACACACACACACACACACACACACACACACACACACACACACACATATGCAACACGGTGTGTTGTGTGTTTGTACAGTATGTTGTGTGGCTTGCAACAGCAAATTCTTGCCTTAATTTTGGATTTTGTTTTGTTTCTGTATCACATCTCTGCTAACAACATCACTGTAAGATCATCATAATATATTACACCCAACACACATAGACGGGGGCTGTGGTGTTGGGAAGAGGCACCAGGCTACTTTATAGCTGAATAGAAGGGAATCAATTTTAGACAAGCATTCGCTGTGCAAGCATATGTCTATTGATACGTATTGATGAAATAAATGTGTGTGTGTGTGTGTGTGTATGTGTGTGTGTGTATGTGTGTATGCTCGCACATATGTGTGTATACCTGTATGACTACACATTGTGAGGACCAGTTTGAGTTTCAGACTAAGAAAGACTTTTTAGACATTTTAGTTAAAGTGAAAACATTTCGGCTGGTCCACAATTACTGTCACATCTTGAAGGACTATTTGAAGGTAATGCTTGTTAAGAAAATGAGAGAGTTTGTATTATACATGTGCCTCATGTGTAAATGGACCTGGAGTCCATCAGGCATAGTGCTCCACTGAGCCAAAAGGAAAGAAATTCAATGAGCTAAAGATGGAGGGTAGTGAGAAAGAAACAGAGACGGGTGGCTGACCCAGAGAGATAGATGGAGGGATGGAAGGAGAGAGGGATGGATAGTATGATTTAGCTGATAGGAGACATCATTTACCAGCACAATTTGTTGACAAGAATCTGGGGATGTCTCAGTGTGTCAGTGCCTCAGTCACTTTGATGGATGATGGAAGTTCACTGACTATAACATACTCTCTCTCACTCTGCCTCTGACTCTTTTCCTCTTTCTCCCTCCTCCTCTATTGCTGCTCCCTCTTTTTTACCTTAAACACCAGTAGAGCAAAATCATTTCCATCTGAGCTTGTGAGCATGGCTGTGTATGTGTGTGTGCATACAGGTCATCACATGTGTATCACACATCTACTCAAGATTTAGTATATTAAAAAGAAAACTTCCAGGTGAAGTATTTTCCCTGCAGCTCTCAGTTCACACACTGCATTATTTAAGTTGACCGTCTTTGTTTGTGGCTCACTGGTGGTATATGTGTTTGTTTCAGTGTATGGGCTTGTCTCTAGAGTGTGTATTGACCAGGTGGGGCCATATATCAGCTCAAGGCTTTATCGATATTGCAAGGAAGGGAGGCCTATCGATGAGGTTCCTTGTTCTAGTGAACCAAATCTTGCTCCAGGCCACATCTCCACCCTGTTTATACTCTGAGATTAACACTAAGAGAAATCAGAGCCAGACCAAAATATAGAATTGAAATAGACACCCAGTTAACCTGAAACATCTGTGTTTAGTTCGAGATGTTCCAGAAATGTACTAAATGTCACTTCAGATTTTAACTATTAAATGTCCTTGTTTAGTTTTTTACTTTTAGCAGCCTTTAACAATGCCATTATGTGTTTGTCATGCGTGACGAACAAGGCAGACACTGTTCAGACAGAGTGGGCAGAGTTAAAAGGAGGAAAATTGTGTTATAAAAGAGTGTGGGCGTTATCTTGGATAAAAAATGACAGGTCACAAATCAAAATCTGTTGGTCTAACAATAAAGCTGTTTTTTTAAAGCACACGAATTACTGGATTTTTGACCTTTTTCATTTGTTTTTCTTAGAGTACATGAATTTGTGGCAGAAAATCCTGTCTGTATGGATTTGACTGATAACAATGTTACTATAAAAAAGTTTTAATTCAAGGTTGTTTTACTTATAGCAGATGGAATTTGCCTAGGTGTCAAAATGTGAAACGGTTTGATAATATGTTTATTTTTTAATAGGCAGCAGTCCTTTTTCATGGCTTCTTCTGCTTGAGAACACAGTCTGCAGTGACACACTGCTAGGAACGGCATGGCTACAGTGAGGCATCAGCAGACTGCTTTGTTATGCACAACACCATCAATCTCCATGGAAAAGAATAGTAAATTTCAACTATGCTATTGATTGGCAAAACCTTTGGAAACAGATAAGGGTGAGAGCATTGCCCCAACTCAAAAAGCTGATGAGCAAGTGATTGATTTTAAAAAATATTAAGCCCATTCCATCAGGTTTTGATTAAGTGTAGAAGAAAATTGAAGTAATATGCCAGATGGATTCATCATCATTGGTTGGAGGAAATGATTATCTGACAGGCATGCAAATGAGAAGGAGGCTGGATGGGGGGTGAAGCAGCATCACATTCACCTTAACAGGCAAGAGAAAAGAAGCAGCAGCTGAAGTAAGCGTGGAATTAATAGAGAAAGGTAGAGAACTGGAGGAAAATGATAACTTTTATCACAAATAAAAGTTGAAAATTTTAAAGCAGAGCTGGTCCTCAAGGTTCACCTAATTTATCTTTCACATATTTTATAAAGGAGTTAGATACTGTAAAATATGGATCCATAGGTTGTTTTTACTAGCAGTGGAAACTGGCCATTACAGTTGATTGATGTCTAGTGTCTGTGGTAACTATGAGACAGTCACATAGTATTTAGAGGCACTACGATTCACGAAGAAGAAGCCAGGAGGTTTAGGTTTGGTTTAGGCAAGAAAAGTACTGAGGTTAGAATTAGAAAAAAAGATTGTGTTTTGGTTTAATTTTTAATGCAGACTTTGCCTTTGTGAAGTGACATTTCCATCTATTAACCAGACCACAGTCTTTCACTGATCCTAACCCACTGCTGTGATGTCTGATCCCAACCATAAAAACACTTTAATATCACTACACTCACGTTTGGCTGTTGAAATTCAATGTGGGGTGTGGCTGTTGCATCTGCCCGCGCTCCTCCCCTGCCTTTGTTTCGCTTGGTGGGCCTGTTCGGGGCGGGTGTGAGGTGGGGCCAGCCTGGAGTGTCAGATATTTTCGCCAACAGAAAACCAGTTGCAGATCGGATATTTTGGCCGTCAAAAAAACATTGTCTGTGGTCATTTCATTAATACATTCCGTATCAATGTAATTGCGACTTGTCATTTACGTTAACTGTGAACATAATGATCATTACGTTAACAGAAAACATAATTGGGTCGCAATTACGTCCTGTATCAAAACGTATTTGGGATGCTGTTTCGTCATATACAAATATAGTTTTAGGAGACAGTGTTGCAATTTTGGCATGGATGCGGTGCAATTTCAACAGGTGCCTGCTTTCATGGAGGCAGTCTTTCAATAAATGCTTCTAGGGGTGGTATGTGAAGATAGTATGAGAATATATGATTGTTTGATATAGGATTGAGTAGGTTGGATAACTTTAGTAGTTTAACTGTTGTTTTTCCTCTTTTCCTTCTCTTTTCTTCTCCCTATCTATATCTTCCCTTTTAGGGTAACCAAGAAGCCCCAGCTCCCCCTGAAGCCATGGCCCAACCTTTTCCACCAGCCCAGTATCCCCCACCACCACAGAATGGGATTCCTACTGAGTATGCCACACCCCATGCCCACCCACCGGCTGACTACACAGGACCAAGCACAGTGGCTGAACATGCCCTGACGCTTTACACAGCGACACACACACAGAGCGAACAGCCAGGGAATGACAGCAACACCCCCACCCTCACAGCCAACACAGTAACGGTGAGTCTGCAGTTTATGTCCACACCCAGAATTATGTGTACCTCTGTACAATACAGTGCAACTATAATCTATAATGTGTCATCTCATCTTCCTGACCCATGCAAAATGTGAAATGATGTGTTGTATTTCCATTCAGTGAGAAGTTATAAAACAGTAAACACTGTCTGATGAGCTAATCTTAATGTTAATAAATGACATTGATGAGTTGAGTGACATTATCAAATTGTCAATGAAAAGTTTAAATGTAATCTTTCTAAATAGGATAAAAAATTATCTAATACCATCATGTCATAATGTTTGAACTTCTATCTAAAATTGCCTCTTTTGAATTACATACTAATATGAAATGCTGCCAAGACACAGTTATGTTCTGGGATCTCTATAGTTGTAGTAGTTAAGGGGTGTAAACTGAAAAATGCAGTGCAATAAAATGTATTTGGTTAATAGTATATGCATTCATATTTGAATGGCAGTTTGATCTGCTTCTTCATTGATAGCCCATGGATTACTATTAAAGCTGTGTCAGGTTATAGTTCATAAGACTGCTTAAACAAGGAGACGTCATGCCTTGTATCTAAGCTGTGAAATTTACTGGTAGTTCCTAGTTGTTTGCAGTACAGCTGATTTTCATTTCAGCACAACAGCCCAGGGCCACTAGAAGTTCAGATTCAGAAGTTTAACTGTTCATCTAATATTATTGTAGTTACATATTGATATTCAGTCTCAAATCTTATCCCAGGCTTACAATTTAATTAAAGCCACAAAGTGGTTTAGTGATTCATAATCAGACATTAAATTGCTTCTGCTGTAAATCTGTATTTTGTTAGCATTATATCTGGACCATTATTGAAGTTACTATGTAGTTCACTACATAGAATGACTAACAGTATATCATATATTTTCTTCAAATATTAATTACAATATCCATTAAGTATTAATATCTGCATATGGGTATCTATCTGTAAATAAATGCATAAATAAAATATGTTTCTGTAAGTAACGTTTTTTTTTGTTTGTTTTTTTATAAATAACTGTCTTAGAAAGAGTGCCCTTTCTTGTGTATTGAGCACCCACCCAATTGTTATAGATGAATGAGGATAATTTTTTCTGTGTTTTTGGTGTTCTTTTGTATAAAAATCCAATAATGCATTGGTGTTTTCAAACTCTAAGGTGCAGATAGTGCAGAGTGTTGAGATGAACACTGAAAATTGTCCTTGGTTTTTGTGATGTTCAATGTCCGGTTGTTGCAACACTCAACCATATGTTGAATGTCGACCCTCTAGGCTTTTTCATCATTGTCATGTCCAATTATGGTGGTGCAGCAAACTTTACTATAGTGTTTGAGGCATAGATGGCGGTGCACTCATGTGAACAAGAGGGTGATGAGGGCTCAGCGGAGCACACGCCCTTGCAGAATGAGGTTGGAGGAAGTGTAGTTTCTTATTCTCGCAGTCTGTGGTCTGTTGTGGATAAACTGACAATTTGTCCACAGTGTGAACTGATCTAGTGACACTGCTGTCTTAATTGTACTACATACTTAAAATCAAGCAAGTGCACAAATGCAGGTGCAGACTATAATCTCACACATGTATCCACCCACACACAGCATGGACAGACTGGTGGCTGTACAGTATGTCACTGACTAATGTTTCAGCTGCATTTCACCACAGAACTGCAATTACAAACACTCAGGCACTACTCACTCTACAGTTAAGTGCACCACCACTTCTCTCTAGTGGGGGAACCTTCAAACTGTCAGGTCCAATAAGATAGGAGCATGCTGGGAAGGTATGCAAGTATATAGACTGTGATGGCAGATTGAGGAGTCCAGTGAGAGAAGACACAGTGAAGTCAGCATTACTGGGAGTGGTTTACAGTCACTGTGGACTGTTTGTCACAGGCTGTAATTGTTACTGTCAAGAGATATAGTTACCACAGAAAAAGGAATAAGACACGTGATCTAATAAAAGACTTGTTATATTTGAAGTCAAAATGTTGTCAGCACTAATGTTGATTAATGTGCACTATAGAAATAAATGCATAAACAAGTACAGTTATTAACACGTACAGGTCGTACGTGTATATTTGGATTTAAATCATACTTGCTTTTGCTAGAATTCAAAGAGAAATATTTATTTTTACTACATTGCATAAATCTGTGTCCTTTGCAGTTGCAAGTTTGACAATCCTGTTTCTAACAAAGCTGAAACACTGTGTAAAGTAAATAAAACTCAAATGTAATGATGCAAATCTATAAAACCTATATTTAACCTATATTTAACAAATTCCGAAATTGAGAAATGTGTGTTTTGAAAAGAAATGATCATTTTGAATTTGATGCCAGCATCACATTTCAAAAGTGTTTGTTTGTTGTGCCTGCTTTTTAAAATCAGAATCATTATCTTTATTGTCATTGTAGCTATGAGACATTGTACAACAAAATTAAGATGCAATTTTCCAGTGCAAGAATAAAACACAATCACTCTAGTTAAAAAGTTAAGATAAATAAATATATAAAGAGGAATAAAAATAAGTACCTAAACACTGTTTTTTCATTCATACCTACTGTAAGGGGGGTGGCTGGGTGGACTCAAGAGGACCGGAGACACTAGTGGAAGGTTAAAGATTTTATTGCACAGTTATGAATGGTTGG
>JAUBNQ010000011.1:243619-256491 GCA_032353495.1 Ctenopoma kingsleyae | reverse complement strand
AGTGCATGTGCCCCCCCACGCAGTGTGAGCCCCCCCCAATTTCCTCTGTGGAGCGTGTGCCCCCCACCACAACCCTGCCTGTGTCACTCCCGCGTGGCATGGCACGTGCCCCCAATGCCCCATGTGATGCGTTCCCCCTCGTGGTGCGAGCATCCTGCTGCAGCTCAGGCCATACGGTTTGTCGTAGAAACTTCATTCAAATCTCAAATTGTGGGTCTTTTTTAGAAATGGTGTGCTATTATTTTAAGTACCATCTTTTATATTTTATTTTTAATAAATATTTTCATAATTTTTTTATGGATCTCTATGAGAGTCAGAAATTAGGGTGTAATGCATGATTAATTAATTAAATTGTAATATTCTAACATTGAGATTTTACTGTGATAATAACTATAGTTACCTACCTGTAAACTATACTATGTTATTTTTCATACTGAGAAGATAAATTAAACGCTTGAATGAACCTAATTAGATGATACTGCATTAGAACATGGACTATAAGCCTATTTTGCAAATACAGGTCAGGTCTTTATTTGATGCATGAAAAAGCGAAGCTCTAGCTTTGTGCCCAACGAGGCTGATTGGTGATTCAGTCAGTGGCAGGCCTCCCAGTCAAGCTTTGAGCTTCCACTACACCCTTCAGCGGATCATGTGGTAGGATTGTGTCAGTCCCACTCCGCCTGACACCAACAAGAGCCAAGTTTGGATACTTTTCTTGACTTGACTATTCCCCCCGACTTATTGACTTGAACTTTGAGTGGATCTACAACAAACTATTCCAGATTGAACGTTTTCTAGAGGACATTTATTTTTATATTTCCTAGTGAGTGAGTCTGAGGGATTGTGAATATTGTTCATCATTAAATGTTTACAACTAAAAGTTACGGTCTTACCTACACCAGTGTCCATGTGTTATAATTACTCTCAGCTCCTACGAACCTAGGTAGCGACGTGTACATACTCAAAAGTGGGTTACACCAATGCTTGTTGCCTAAATATGAATTAGTGGACACACCTTGAATTAACATGTGCCTTTGGTCACATTATTTTCAGCCTTTATAGGGGTACCCTCATTTTTGTCCAGGCCTGTTCCATGAGTTTATTTTTTTTTTATAATTCCGTTGAAGCATGGTTGAAAAGCAATGTCTGACTTTCATTGGTTAACATTCATAGAATTTTTATTTATTATTACTTTTGTCAAATTAAAGTTATTTTTGTGACCATTGTGAGTTTTTCTTTCATTGACCGAAGGGTACCAACAATTTTGTTAACATCTGTAAGTGAAGTGCTTAAATGGATTTTAAAACCTTGTCCTCCTTTTCATGATTCAGTAACCTTGCCAGGTGTTAAACACACATACTGTATATTCGCAGATAAAGCATACACACAATCTGTCTAAATGTGGAAAAGTAGTGGAAGCAGAGAAAATGTAGGTATTGGATTAAATTACCAATATACAGTATGTGATCGGTATCTCAGTGGGGTGAGAGACCCAGGCAGAGAGCAATGGAAAGAGGGGCAGTTAGAAAGAGAGCTCTGGCCTGTGCTGTTTGCAGCCCTAACTCTGTCTGAACACACACACACACACATACACACAGAGAGAGAGAGAAGTTAAGAAATCGTTAAATTTTGCATCCATATATTCAGTTTAAACACATAAATAGGTTGTGTCTTGTGTAATGTGTGTGTATGCAAATGTATGCGTTCTGACATGTTGCTGGTGGACTTCATTTTCACGGCTCATGCTTTTGCTGTGACCTTGCCTTTGCTCCTCTGCTTGCTCCATGTTTATTTATTTATTGAAATAAACTACTTGATTCAAGGTCTAGTTAGAGGGAGCAAGGCTGTGCATTATCTTACATGCAGTGATGGTCCTGCTTCAAATAGCCACCATCCCCACCTAGGGCAGAGACTCAGACTGAACTTTCACTGATCTGGGGTTTTTGATAGTGATATTTATGTTTATATTGAAACTGTCTGACTTGAGAAAGCCCTCTGGAATGGAAGGGTGAAACATTGTCAAGGAAGTACAAGTACAGTTGCCATTGAAAAACCTTTGTTTGAGATAATGTATGTAGATGCAAGGAATATTGATCCACTAACATCTGTATTGGCCTTTCTATGCTATGTAAAGTAATGTTAATGTTACTGGTTTAGGCAGCTTTGCTAAGAGTATCATGATACTGATGTCAGGAAGCAGAAATAATATTGTACTGTGAGGTCTCTGAGACTTCACCCCATGAGTGCTGAAAATAAATTACTTGTCCATGCAAGCATCTGCTGCTGGCCATGTTTAAAAGCCAAAGGTCAGGTCCTGTTTAAACCCAGAAGTATGATAGCTGCACATTCACCACCAGCATCAGTGAGCTGAAAGGCTAGCATCAAGTGCCAGCCTACATAATTAGCCAATTAAATTGAAGCATGGAGCCAATTAAAACCATTAAGAGTTAGATCAGGGAACTTACAGAGACCAAATGCATTGTGAGACCAGTGATAGAGGGTTTTGGTAGGTAATTACAAGATAAACAAATCTATGGTTTATCATTAGCTTTGATGGGCTACCCCTTTCCTCTCATCACCACACCCATACAACCCCCCATTTCCTTTTCTAAGTGTGAGGGTCTTTGCCTCTAAAAAAGCTCCTACTCTCCTTTTATTTATTGAAAGGGGAGAGAAAAAGCAAGATGATGGGCATCATTAAGATCAGCGGTGCGTGCTGAGGCGTTGCACTGCTATAGCGACTGAATCCACCATAGTAATGTTCATTAACACTGCATAAACCTAGTCCCCAATACACACAAACACCTCTTTATTACCACAACAGAGCAAACACAGCATTAAACAGCATTAAGAGTAAATGGATATTTTATTAATCTAAAGAGTGGAAGGGGGGTGAAGACGAGTTTTTAATTCAGAGCATTGACTGCTTGACCTTTTTAGTAGTGTGGGGGAGGACGAGTATTGAGCTATATAGTGTTTTTAAGTTTGGGCTTGCTGAGTAAGTTTTTCTTTTTTATGTTAAAGTGTGAGGGAATAGTGCCAGTTGCCATGTTCTAATTATTTCCTCCCCTTTTCTCCTTTTCTCTTCATCCATACCCTCCTTCCTTTTCTCTGTCTTCCACAGCAATTTGGCAAGATTCTAGACGTGGAGATTATTTTTAATGAGCGAGGCTCCAAGGTAAGTGCACATTCATGAACACTCTCACACACACATTTTCCAGTTAACTGTATTTATCCCATGCTTCCTTCTCTCCTGTAGTCCTGCACTCTTCTCACTGTCGTCACAGCTCCCTTTCCCTCTGTCTAATAGTAACTATTCAACCTATCGGTGACACTTTGCTCTAGGCAGCTTTTGCCTCTTACCAAGCTACCATACATTTGACATGTAATGAATCACTCGCACTCAATTCATCTGTGACATCAAGATATACACAGTCTGCCCTATTTGACAAGAAGTAACAATAAACTGGTTGTTAATATATATATACTGTATCTGCCCAGCTAGAATCTAGGACAGTGTTAAACCTTAGAACACACTGACCTGACACACTGAAAAAAAAAAAGAACACACTGACCAGATGGACACGAGATCATGTTAAATCACTCAACAACTGAATCATTTTTATAAAAATAATATGTATTTTTACATTTACTGCTCTGGAAGCACAAGCTGTATTTATTAAATCTTGGACACTTTATTAGGGACACCTGTACAATATAATGCAATCCATCCAATACAGCAGCTCTGCCATGTGCTGCTGTATTGAATGAACTAACTTTAACAAGGTTATACATAATTGTTTTTGTGTGAAATGTGATAATTCTATTTTATGTTTATTATTGAGGTCATAATGGCTGGTGGAGTCTTACAGGAGTGCTTTATACATATTAAGAGGTGTTTCTAATGTTTCTCCCCCTCGTCTAACTAAAAACAGTGGCCAAAACATTAAAAACTCTTGTTAATATACTCCTCTGCAATGGCTCTGCCATGAACAAATTCATTCAATAAATTCACACTGCTGCTGTATTAGATTGCTTGGTGAGTGAGTGTAATTCCATTTCAGCTCAAGTTAGTAATAAATTTTGTTAAATCACAACAAACATTTCAAGGCACTTTACATATTAAGGTAAAAAAAATTGTAGAAAACTACTACTACTACTACAGGTGTAAAATTCAAATTCAGGTTATCAGCTGAAAATGCTAATTGGTCTTTTTTCTTTAGCTTAGAATGAGCCCTTGACACTATATGTATCTTTCATGGAGGCCGTCAGGTTTCTACCGTGGCCCAGAATGGACAAACCAACACTGGCTCTAGAAAGGGAATCATGTTTTTCTTTAATTTGGTGACACTGGAGTTAGTGAATAGTATTCACTGTCTCACACTGAAAGATACTGAGATTACTTGCTATGTGACGTAATTTCATCCCCTGACAAATGTTGCTTTCTGCAACCTCACCACTAGATGCTGCTAAATTGTCCAGATTGTACATATTACATAGTACCTTTAAGCAGAGATATAACACTTCAATCCACATAGGTTAGAGGTTAATTGCTACTAAATATCCTTACCTACTAACTGTGCAGGTGACAAGCTTCAAAATGTTGAACAACTCTTTCTCCTAGGTTTTGTTTACATTTAGTGGTAGTCTGGTTACATCCCATTCTCTAGAACCAGTGTAAATTTTGATAATTCTGAACTTTGCGAATAATATTTACAGTAATAATTTTATTATAATATTTTTTAATTGCCATCATTACAGTTTAGTCAATAAATAAACCTTCATCACACTTATGATCAAAATTTTGATTGACAAAATTAATACTGCCTAAAGGCACACTGTCCTGCTTATTTTCCAACTATCCCTGCATTTACAGATTCTGATTAGCTGAACACAGTTGGGAGTTGGGAAAGACTGCCCTAGAAAACTACTTATTTACTCCTGATAAAGAAAGGAATGCCATACAGTGAAGAGCAAGGCATCTGGCAACAAAATGTCAGAAGAATTAACTGCCACTTTGTACAGTTAAATATTTATCTTTTTAGCTGTTTCCCAATTCAGTGGCAGGCCTGTGTATTATTTAGTAAGGACAGTGAATTATGTATGTCCTTAGATCACAGCTGTAGTTTACACAGCTCTGGAAAAAATTAAGAGACCACTGCATGAAAGCTGTGATTGCAAATCAGGGTTATTCCACCAAATATTGATTTGATATTGATGTAGTTTTTTTTTATTTATGCATTATTTTTGACAATATTTGTATTTGAAATTTGAGAGTTATGTTGTCAAGTGGTTTATAGAATAAAACAAAAATGTTAATTTTACTCAAACATCCATCCATTCATCCATTTTCCTAACCGCTTGTCCTCGTAACAGTGCTCGAGCCTATCCCAGCTGTCATCGGGCGAGAGGCGGGGTACACCCTGGACAGGTCGCCAGTCTATCACAGGGCTAACATATACAGACAAACAACCATGCACGGTCACATTCACACCTATGGACAATATAGAGTCACCAATTAACCTAGCATGCATGTCTTTGGATGGTGGGAGGAAGCCGGAGTACCCGGAGAGAACCCACGCAGAACCCACCCCATGCAAACTCCACACAGAAAGGCACACGGCCGACCCAGGGATCGAACACAGGTCCTTCTAGCTGTGAGGCGACAGTGCTAACCACTACAACACCATACCGCCCTTTACTCAAACATATACCTTTAAATAGCAAAATCAGAGAAACTGATAATTTTGCAGTGGTCTCTTAATTTTTTCCAGAGCTGTATATTATCTGGCGAAGCTATTGCATGGCACTAACTGGCCCAATATACATAAGTTAAGAAGACTGGCTCAACAGGCATGTCTGTCTGGCATATGAAATTCATTAGCAAACCTCCATACCAAACTCAACACCACAGCAAGCATCTGAATTGTATTCTGGCTCTATTATGGCTGTTAGATTCAACTCTAGTGTCTACCAGGTCCATGATCTCCACACCCCATGACAGGTCTTTGGCCCTCTCCACTTTCTTTGTGCACACAGTGTAGTTTTGCCCAATTTTGTGTTTTATTGCAGCACAGTTCACAATATAGTTGTTCAAATGTTCATAACTCGATTCAGTTCAATTCAATTCAATTCAGTTCATTTATATAGTGCAAAATCACATCAAAAGTCATCTCAAGGCACTTTACAGTGTAAAGTTTAAGACCTTATATAACTATGTAACTATATAAAAACATAAGCTTTGTGTTTCTCTAACATAGTCAATTACTGTATATTAACCAGCAATCATTGACAAAGTGGTGTGGTGTGCTGCAGGTAATTCTATTGTTGTTGTATTGTTAATAGATTCTCTGACAGAAAAACAAAAATACAGCTTAATGACAGTGGCTGTGCAGCAGGAACAGCTGTAGTTAGAGGGCCAAATGATTGTCATATTCAAGTACACAATCAGCTAAACCAGTTGCAAACACAAAAGGGATGCCAACAGAACAGCAGAAACATGAAAGGGATGCTGCTGGATGTGAGAACATTTAGACCAGATTATACAGATAGATAGATATATGCATAGATACTGAAATGGAGAAAGCGTTACACCACAGCAACTAATACTGCAAAGGGTTTTGGAAGAACCCTTCTCAGTAGCAGAAAACTTAGTAATTTTAAACAGAATTGTATAGGAGTGTAGAAAAACAAACCAAATTAGAGTAGAGCATATGGGCAGAGCTGAGAAATGTCAGGCACTAAGGCTAGGGATATACTTACTGTTAGCCACTGCATATACATACATAACAGCGGTGTCATCTGCGTCATTGTTCACATACTTCCTTGTGTAGTTTGTGTATGCCTTGTGCATTTAAAAGGTTAGCCACCATGAGAGAGCAGGCTAGAATCAGAATGAGAAAAGTTACACTTCTATACATGGCCTTTCCAGATGCCACATTAATTGGCCACAATGAACAGTTGAACAGATAGTCTCTTGTATTTTACAACTTGGATTGTGATCGTTGTGCTTGACAAGTGACTAGCACTGTCTTGACTGTTTGCATTGGGTCAATGTCACACTGAAAGGTGAAGAGAGGTATTCTGACTTTGACTTTGTTAGCATGATCAAATGGCGCTTGGTCACCTGCCTGACCTGATCTTCTTGTCCAGTTACTCAGTAATATATCTGAGTAACTGGACAAGTTAGAAGTAAGTAATCTCTCTGAAAGTTCATGAAGTGACACTTTCCTTACTTAAACAATACAGATTAGGTCAAAAGGTAACATAGCAGAGAGGATCTGTTCTTACTCTGCCTGCTTTATGCTTGTTCACATGGTGTAACAGATAACACTTTGCGGTTTAGGGTTTGGCGTGTTTTGCTGCATATAGGCAGCTGGAGTGTGCTGCATCTCTAGGCTCAGTAGAAGATGCAGACCAGGTCTCATGAGGTCTCCTACGACTGAGAGAGTCACACCTCACTGATGCTGTGGAGAATTTTATGGCACTTATCTCCTCTCCCACACAGCCTGTACACACGAACAGAGCAACTGCAACTTATAGCAAGCATGTGTACAGTATGCACATACATACACAAATACACAGTTGGTCTTTATATAGTTGTGACATTCAGTGACATAGTGTATTCCCTTAGTCTTAATCATCACAGGTAATTCTCTCACCCAAGCCTTATCTTAAACCTAATTCTCAACTTGATTAAAGTATTGTTCCTAAAATGTTATAACAACTGGTTTGAAAGTCCTTATAATACAATAACACCCTCACAACAATGGCTGCATACTAAAATGTGTCCACATAAACATAGAGAGACACACAAACACAAAAACATTGCATACGTGAAACTCCACTGTGTTTTTGGATGCTTTCCTTTTGCTAATTCTGGTAGGTTCAGATGTTTCTATAACTTTATGTGCAGCAAAGTCTGTGATGGTAGAAGGAACAGAAGAAAAATGCATACATGGAAACACACTGTGATGAGGTGATAATTTAAGTCTTTATGTGTCTGTGGTTTAATGTGTGTCCTGTGTTCCCAGCTTTTCCTACTATGTGTTTCTCATGATTGTCTAACCAGCCTGACATCTCTCTGGCATCTCCTTCTAGATCTTAAAGTCTTCTTGATCTGCAGTCTGTCATCTATGCTTTGTCTTTTTCTCCTCTCTTTTCCTTGTTTGTTTCATCAATTCATTTTTTTGACTTCTTTCTTTCCTTACTTGATTTTCAACCCCACCTCCTGGCCACTGCAGGGCTTTGGGTTTGTAACATTTGAAACGAGTACAGATGCTGACCGTGCACGGGAGAAACTAAATGGTACAATCGTAGAGGGACGCAAAATAGAGGTGCCTTGTTCTTTCTGCTTTTCCTTACTTCCTGTCCCACTCTTCTCCTGTTACTCCCCTTCTCCCCCTGACTCTCTTTCCTTTCTCTTCCTGCCTGGTGTTTTCTGCAATACCCCTCCCTTTCCTGTTCTCCTACATACATTTCCTCTCTCCCACCTGCCTGCTGCACCTTGAACGCTGCATGCCGAACCCTGATCCGTAAGTGTATGTGACAGAGAAAAAGACAGCTCTATTTAGCAATGTGTGAGTCTGTGGCAGTGCTTTTTGACAAATATATTGAATTCTGATATGCTTATAATGAATTGTCATGTGTGCTTATGTCTGTGACATGCATGAAATCACAGTGGTTTTAAATTTAAGTTAGAAATAAGTTTTTTTTAATGAACTCCATCCAAATGACAATCTGATCTGCCAGAATGCCTCGCACCATGGTAAAACTGCCCTCATACCTTAGTGGTTAAGGGTAAGTAGGCTGCACAATCCCCAAGTGCTACCACAACTCAGCACATGCCTCTCTAAATTTCTCTCTAAACAACTCTCTAAACTTTGAGAAGGTGGAAATGCTGACTCTGTGAGGTTTTTCATCAATGATTGGCTCATTGGTCGTAAGGAACCCTGATCCAACCACTTCTTTTTAACCTCCTTTCAAAACTCACATATTTACAAAGACAAAATGGGCAAAAGAACAAGTAGAATCACCATGGACTCCATTAAGATTATCACATTCGAATTCTGCTGCTGTCTTCTTCTATAGCAGTCTTCCTGTATGCTGCTGTACACTGGTCACAGCGCAAACTACAGTGTCACAGAGCAGCTATGTTCGCATCCACTTGACATGAGTATGTAGACATGGATTATTGCAAATAACCAAAATCAAACTTATTTGTAAAGTGAGTGAAAAGTCATGCAGTACAAAGCACAATAGTAAAGAAGAAGTATGCAGTGTATGAGTCCATCTATGTGTGTCACCAGATAAGATGGATGCAGGTCATACAAAAAAATCTACTCATGGATTATGCTGTACAATATGAAGTCCAAAACTGGATTACTTTTTTTTTTTTTTTTTTTTTACATCTTAGATCAACCCCATCTCCTAAAAATAACCTTCCTATGCAAACTAAACTGCAAACTCAATTAAATTTTTGTGGTGAACATAATCATATAATTATGTTCTGATGCAACATAAAAAATCTAAACTTTTTGGAATGAAAGATGCACTGTATGTGTGCAAACCAAGGAGGTGGGTGGTAGGTGGTGGAGGTGGATATGCAGGACTGACAAACTGCAGACTTGAGTTTGAATTTCAGGGTGTAGCCCTGGAGCTGAACTTGGGTCTATGTGGTTAAGGTGTTAAGGTTAGAGAAAGATTGTGGTTTTGTGAGATGTTTAAAACAGTAAACATGTTGCATGTTTATGATTTTTTTTTTTGCTCTATTAAGCCAGACCACAACCTCTGTGGTCTTACCTTAATCAACTGCTGTGAGTGCCTAAACACAATCATGAAAAGAGTAATAATGATTTAGTCAAAAAGCTGAATATTGTACTGCAAGATCACTTTTTTAACCTTTATATATTCAGGGTAGTATAGAGACCTCCTCTATTTCTTCAGGATTGCCCTTATAACATTTGCACAATTGCACACATTCATTCCTGGAGGCTTCCCAGGACAATCTCAGAAAATAATAATTAATGTTGTAGATCAGATGTTTTGGGGAAGAAAAATCCACAACTGGATACACAATATAATGGCTACATATTTGTGACTTGCCATTAATGTTAACTGTCAATATATCCTCATTATGTTGACGACAATCAACAATATTATTAAAATAAGTAGAAATTATGTTCCCTATAAAAACATATTGATCATTGCAGTTTAGTATGGAAACATGTTTTCTATGAGACAGCGTTACTTGGATTGAAATTGTTGAAATCATTCATCAAAACTGCAAGGTCTGTGTGCATTCATTCCAGTTTTTAAATTTGGTTTTAATTTTCTCTCACTTATTTTCTTGAAGAGACTGTCCATAAACTTCAGTTTGTTTGTGCATGCAGCTTTTTACGACCCATAGTTATGTTTTATATTAAGCACCAACCAATATGAGACAATAGTAAGGATATCAACAATAGTAACAAACCAAATAGTAGAAACCCTTTACTATAACATTGTCACTTCATAAGAGGGGTTATTTACTTTGTTAATATTGAATTGACCCAGTTACTCTGTGGCCTGTTTTCTCCCGCTGTAAGGGCGCTAATTCAGGAAACGCTTCTATGGGTCGTGTCAGAACGCAGGGTCATACAATCTTTATGCCTGTGCAGGCTGTAGGACTCGTTCTTGAATGTTGATTATATTTCAGCATCAGATTTTTGACTCACTGCATGTATCCTTACATACTGTAATGCTAAAAAAAACGCATGAACTGGAGAGTGGTTGTTATGATGTCTGCATTATACATGTTTCTGGGGGTGTGTCTTTGTGTATCTGTCCTCACACTGACCTCTGTTTGTTGACAGGTCAACAATGCCACAGCCAGAGTAATGACCAACAAAAAGGTCGCAAACCCTTACACAAATGGTAAGACTTACACACAGCTTTTTCCATATGTCTTGTCTTGTTCTTCTCAGTTGTCTCCTATTGCCATCAGACCAGTTAGTCATTATTCAATTTTATTACTAGTATATTCAGATCTAGCTGCATTACAGAACAACTGATCATATGACTATATTTATGAGAATAAGTAAGTCATTATGACCCAGTTCTACCCACTGAACTTGCATTATGAATGGAAAGGAACCCAAAAGCTACAAATATAAGCCAGGCAGACAGATTTAACTTTCGAACAAATATAGTTGTTCACATTTGATTAATGAAAGCAATATTTGTCAAAGAGGCAGTGGATTTGGTTTGAAATATCATGCAAATAAGGAAGTGAAATATTGTCTTCCATGACAGAAAACGGACAAAAGGGGTAAAAAAAAAAAAAAAGGGCAACAAGGAAAGAGCAAGATGGGAGTTAGAGGGATGAGGAGAAGTTTGTAGATGGACAAGAAAATGAATGGGTAAATGAATAGTGCCAACAAAAAGAGCCATGAATCATTCATGAAGGTGGAAAGAAAGGAACTTTCATTAGAAGAAGAGTCCTCCATTGTTCCAAAATGTATTAAAATGATATGATACTCTGTTGAACCTTTATACACTGCTCAAAAAAATTAAAGGAACACTTTTTAATCAGAGTATAGTATCAAGTCAGTTAAACTTCTGGAATATTGATCTGGTCATTTAAGTAGCAGAGGGGGTTGTTAATCAGTGTCAGGTGTTTTGGTGTTAATGAAATTAACAACAGGTGCACTAAAGGGGCACCAATGAGACAACCCCAAAAACAGGAATGTTTTTGCAGGTGGAGGCCACAGACATTTTTCCCCCTCATCTTTTTTTTGACTGCATTTCAGTAGTTTTGCATTTGACTAGGGTCAGTGTCACTATTGGTAGCATGAGGTGATACCTGGACTCTACAGAGGTTGTACAGGCAGTCCAACTCCACCAGGATGGCACATCAATACGTGTCATTGCCAGGAGGTTTGCTGTGTCTCCCAGCACAGTCTCAAGAGCAGGGAGGAGGTTCCAGGAGACAGGCAGTTACTCTAGGAGAGATGGACAGGGCCACCGAAGGTCCTTAACTCATCAGCAGGACCGGTATCTGCTCCTTTATGCAAGGAAGAATGGGATGAGCACTGCCAGAACTGGTGTGAATGTCTCTGACCAGACTATTAGAAACAGATTTCATGATGGTGGCCTGAGAGCCCGACGTCCTATAGTGTGCCCTGTGCTCGCTGCCCGGCACTGTGGAGCTCGACTGGCATTTGCCAGAGGACACCAGAATTGGCAGGTCCGGCACTGGCACTGTGCTTCTCACAGACAAGAGCAGGTTCACTCTGAGCTCATGTGACAGACATGAAAGGGTCTGGAGAAGCCACAGTGAACATATGCTGCCTGCAACACTTTTCAGGATGATTGGTTTGGTGGTGGGTCAGTGTCGCTCTGGGGAGGCATATTCATGGAGGGACGCACAGACCTGTACAGGATAAACGATGGCACCGTGACTGCCATTAGGTATCATGATGACATCCTTGCAGTGGGTCCTGTGTTCCTCCTGGTGCACGATAATGCCCGGCCTCATGTGGCAAGGGTATGCAGGCAGTTCCTGGAGGATGAAGGAATTTATACCATTGACTGGCCTCCACGCCAATCCAATAGAACACCTCTGGGACATCATGTTTAGGTCCATCCGACGCCGCCAGGTTGAACCTCAGACTGTCCAGGAGCTCAGTGATGCCCTGATCAGGATCTGGGAGGAGATATCTCAGGAAACCATCCATCATCTCATAAGGAGCAGGTGTTGTCAGGGATGCATACAGGCGTGTGGGGGCCATACAAACTACTGAGTACGATTTTGAGTTGCTGCAATGACATTTCAGCAAATTGGACTAGCCTGCCGCATCAGTTTTTCAGTTTAAATTTCTTGGTGACTTTGA
>JAUBNQ010000011.1:213671-225903 GCA_032353495.1 Ctenopoma kingsleyae | reverse complement strand
CCAATGTAAGAAAACATTGTGTTTAAGTATGATAGAGGTGCTGCCATGGATGAAATTTTGATTTCAGAGGTGGGGGGAACACAACTGGCTTGAGTACAGGGGTGTACCATGCCAAGTGCCATGATATCTACCCTACACCTTAAAACAATATGAAGTTCAAAATATGTATAAAACTACAGCCTAGAGGCTTTTAAATACAAACTCTTTCTTAGTTCACTGTGTTTTCTAGTAGTTCTTCTACGTAGTTTTCTATTGTTACTTTTAAGTTCACTGTTCCCTTTGTGGTTTGACTGGTTGTAAAACATGCAGCATAAAATTACCACCCAACTCTGATATTAAAATCCGTCTAGCTGACGTGACCCAGGCAGAACAAATGCCCAACATGTTAACAACTTACAATGGCAGATGTACATGGACTCCTGCCCAACTAGCAAAACACCGGTGTGCAAGTCCAGGCGCTGTTTACAACCAGATGGAGTGACAGTGGGGACGACCAATCACACGTTAGCAAGAAACGAGTCAATCGATGAGCTTGAATGGCTGGGCGGTCTAAAGGGAAACAGGCTTCAGCTTGAGCGTTGACTGTTTGGTCCTAGTGCTTGACCAGTATCCACTTAATATAGCGTAATAATGTTTTTGGATGGTAAAACCTGCAGGAGACCAAAACTGCCTTTTAAAAAAACGCCCATGGGTGCTGCTCATCTTCTTCCCTGTCGTTTGTAGCCAACACTGCTTCCATCACTGCTTTTGGGATGGCTGGTCAGCAGTGGTGGGCTGATCGATCCAAAGTATCGATAGTATCGATACTATCGATACCAAGTTGGTATCATTATCGGAGCATGATGGTATCGATATTTTCTCTATTTTACTTTCAGTGCGACTGTTCCATCAGAAATTAAACTTCCCGATACAAACACCGCTCCTCTCACATCAACGTGACTCAGCGGCGCTGAGCAGACACATTCAGGCTGTAGTAAATGATGGCACAGAGAAAGAGGAGCGTTGTGTCATCTCCCATATGTGTGGGACTCTGGTCTCCTGCATCTCTGTCCTGGACAGTAAACAGCATCGCTTCATGTTAATAATAGTATAATTCATTCACAAAAATATGTTTCAGTATAACATAACAATTATGTCCTGATCGAAAACGTGATTAGGATTGCAGTTTAGTCGTATGCCAACGTAATCTGTAGGAGACAGGGTTGGAAAAAGCATGAACAAGCTACAAAATAAACAGAGAGAGGAGGAGGGAAATTCCTCAGAGAGACCCACGTTTTACAGAGACAGAGAACTGGGTGCTGGAAAATGCACCCCGTACTGGAAATTGCACCCCGTACTATGCCCCACTAGGAAAGTGTCACAGCTATGAACTTCACACTACTAACCAGCATGGTTTCCTACAAGTTCACTCTAAAAATTATTAAATTCTGGGACAAACAGAAACTGTATTTTTAAGGGGGTGCATTTTGTGGCAGACCAGTCTGTCATTAAATGCACTCTCCTACAGAAATAATTCATTAGTAACCATTGTGATTGTCTCTAGGTTCAAGAGAGGTATCCTGGATTCACTTAATGTAACACTGGTGTTTTTCTATGTTTTGTGCGTTTGATCGTGTTTTTAAAGTGATTTAATGTGACAGGGGTTTTATTTGTTGCCTTATTACGTCTTGGTTCAAGAGAGGTATCTTGGATCTGGATGTTAATTTAACACTGGTGTTTTTGTTTGTTCATATTTTGCATTTGGTTGCGTTTTTACAGCGATTTTAATGTTTTTAAAGCAATTTAAACATTTTAAAATCACTTTTATGCAATGGGGTGCATTTTCTGGCAGTTTGCCCCTATAAGGTAATAGTGTCGGATCGGTGTCAGTATTGGCAATACTGGCCCTGTATTTACTTTGTATCGGATCGATACCAAAGCTTGCGGTATCACACACTACTACTGGTCAGTGTTCACATCAACAGATAGCCGACAGGTTGAGTGTGGAGTGATGCATGTGCACATCGTGTTACGTGATTCACAGCCCAGTGACAAGTCAGCTTCCTCAAATCTTTTATTGCGGTCACCTAAACTAAGAGCGGCAGAGAAAACACCATCATTTCATTTGATTCGATTTTTGTAACGAGTAATGACACTGAAAATGTGTCAGAGTAAAAGTATACAATTAAATTAGGAAATGTAGTGAAGTAAAAGTGAAAGTTGACAAAATAAAAACAACTCAAGTAAAGTACAGGTACTCCCAAAACATACTTGAGTACAGCAGTGAAGTATTTTTACTTCATTATTATACAAGACTGGCAGTATCATCTTGAGATCTGCTGGATCCTAGGCTATTCTATCAAAAAGAGCTAATTAAATTATTGCAGGAATTTCACAGAAATAATGGAATCATGTCGGGCAGATGTTAAATACAACCTCTGTTTTAGATGTGGTGGTGTTCAGAGGGCAGTGCTGGTACATGAAACAATCTGCATAATATTTTATTCTTGAAATGGGTCCTAAACCTTGCTATGTAAAGTGCCTTGAGGTGACTCTTGTTATGATTTAGCTCTATACAAATAAAGATGAATTGAATTGAATTGAATTGAAATCCTTTACAGTGCAAATACTGCAGTGTCACATTTAGTAATGTACTGTTACAATATAAAATATAATTAGAAAAAAATAATCACCAGAATATCCTGCTCTCTCTCCCTCTCTCTCTCTCTCTCTCTCTCTCTCTCTATCAGTCCAGTGGCACTTCTTGTGCCAAATTTGACATGATAATTGTGCACAGCCTTTATTGGGGCACAGCCTACATGTGCAACAGTCTAAATGACGGTGCATGGCATTGTTTTTTGAAAGAAAATAATTTAGAATTTATGTATTTAAACAGATTTTTTTTCTGAGTCAAGTGCCCAGTAGTGGTAGTAAACTTTCTCATTCAGTATTTGTTGTAAACTAAAATACAGACTTATATAATACAGACTGGCTCAATAATTGATAGTTTACAGACAGCAATGGAGCTCTGTGGTACACACAAGATAAATTAGATTCTGGATTCACAGACATTGTGTTTGGTAGATGATGATGATGATGATGATGATGATGATGATGATGATGATGATGATAAACATGAGCTGTATTTTTGTTTGTTTTTCGTGCATGTTCAACTGATGTATCTAAACAATACTGATGTATTATATAAGTGATTTATTCTCAGTATTTGCAAAATATTTGAAAACCTATACTTGATTTTTTCAATTGATCTCATAAGGATTGGCCATGGTGTAAAAATGCATCTGAAGATGAGCAGTACCATTCAGATGACACAAGAGGAAACTATTATTGGTTCTGATTGTCATTGTCTCTCTGTCTCTCTCTGGTGGGGGTAGAGCAACTACAGTGATGCTGAGATTAAGTCAATTAAGTCTTGTGACCTCTAAACCTCCAGCCTGCATACTCACTGACACACAACCTCACACATAACCTCCTTCCTTCTCTTTGATAACTCATCTCTCAAATTTAAGGAGGTTCTTTCAAGACAAGGGCTTCCCAGGACATGGCATCACATTCTCCTCCTATCTTTCTTGCGCTCTTATGTTGAATGAAAAACTACAGTGCACTTGTCGTGCTCTCTGACATGGACAACAGTAATACAGCTGCTTCATAAAATATTCATATCCCCTTTTTTCTATTTTTTGTGTTATAAATTAAATTTGAAATGAAAAAAATGGCCCAACAAGATCAGCAATAATGAAAACACACTGTGTTTTTAGGAATGTTTGCAAAAGTTTTAAACTCTCATTAACAAAAATATTAAGACTCTTTGATGTGGTACTCCATAGATAGATAGATAGATACTTTATTGATCCCCAAGGGGAAATTTCAGTGTTGCAGTAGCCATTAAAAATATTACAATACACTATAGAAATAGAAATTTTTTTCGTATATTGTACCATATCAGGTGCATCCTGTTCTTTTAATTTTCCTTGAGCTGTATTAAGAACTGGAGTCCACCTGTGGCAAATTAAATTGATTAGAAAGTCAGGGCAAAGACCAAGCCATGAAGACTAAGGAGCTCTGACAAAATTCTGTGTATGACATATTTTGTCAAGGAGTTCCAGAATTCAGGCTGCAATTGACAGTAAAAGATTAGCAAGTAAAAGCAACATTTTTAGTTTATGATTGTTCCAAATATTACTGAGCAGTTTTAATTAATTAAGTTAATTTAATTAATTAATTCTAAAGGACATATGATGTGTCTAACCCTCCACACCCATTCTTTTCTACTGTATATGAGGCTGCACACCAGCGGCAAAGTGATGGGTAGTTTTACACGTAAATCTGGATATGCCACTTCCCACCATTGACTATTGACATGGAGAAAATCCCAAAGCAATAAGATTGACTGGCTGATAAAGAAAAGGACCATGGCTAGAGATGCAGTATTTGTTCTTTGGGTGAAAGAAGTAAATTAACACACACATAATTCAGAAAGAAAACTCATTTCATGCCACAGATATCTGAAGCTATCTCGATTTGTATACTGTTTTATGATTATACCCGACTTTACAATCACAGTCACATATCTCTCCTTTAAACAAATTGTGATTGTTTAATTTCTAATCATCTAGCCAAAACCTGACTCAATTCTTCTCTTCTTACATTTTTCTCAGCATCTCTCCATGCATTTTCAGTCAGAGGGAACTAAATGCATTTCACTATACTGTTATATTATATTACTATATTATCACAAAACAGATGGACCACACTGATTCAGTGGTTTCATTCTCAAACAATTTGAGAAACAAATAAACCTAAATATCCTTGTCCAACCTTGTCTCTGTCCATTAAAGGTGATAAAATATGCTTTGTCCTAATCAAAGCTTGATACACTACTATTATTGTAATTTTGCTCAAGATGTACAGTGTGATGTTATGACTTTGTTTCACAAGAAATCTGGATTTGTGTAACACAAATGTATACTTATTGCTTGGTGATCAAATGCTGTTTGCTTACTAAATACCAAACCTTAATGATAATGATAGTGCAGTTTTTTTGATGTCATTATTTTAGAAGTTGTATATGGTAATCTTTCATCTACTTTTTCTTGTGTTACTTTTCTCACAATTTGTATTTGTAAAGAAATACAAATACTAATTACTTTCTTTGTACTTTTTTTGCTTCTTTGTAAGTCAAACTCACTTTCCCAGTGTGGATGAACAACATATTTATACTGACTTGCTTGTTCTCTCTTTTTTAGTAAATAAAAGAGACTTGAGGGATGAGTTCAGATGGACATCAACTAAAAAAAAAGAACACGGACAAAGGACACTAAAAAAGATCAACTAAAACAAAAAGAGCAGGTCTGGAAAGGAGCCCTTCTTGCAAGAAAGAAAGAGATCTGAAAGGATGGATGGAGGACGTTTACTGACCTGGTCTGAGGCCAGAGCTTGAACCACTGAGCTTGTCCAGGGGGAGAAGTTCTGCTGGCTCTAACCCCTAAAAACAAGCCTTGCTGAAAACTATTAGAGTGGTCACCATAAAACATTTTATTTTTGTAAACTTTTTTGTAAACTTTTAAGTTTATGAAATCCAAAAAACAAACACTAATGTATGTATATACATATTATATGTGTGTAATATAGTAAGTATGTTTAAAAAAAGGAAAATCTTGGGCAAAATATTATTGCAATTTAGATGAGGGAGGTATAGTGATGGAGCTTCCTTCGTCTTATGATTGTCTACCACCACCATAGCCCACCACATCATTCTCTGCTGGATGGGGAAGGAGTGATGGAGAGTGGGCAGACTTGGGGTAACAGGTCCAACAGACATGTCACTATGTGATTGTTATAGAAATATGGAGCAGTCTTCATTAGAAGCTTTTTGAGCCTGTCTTCCACTAATGGACTGCGGTAGTGTAGTTTTTACTTTCCTAGATAGCTTTGTCAAGTAGTCTGCATTTTGTAGATTCCAAAAAAAAAGCGTATGAATAAATAAGTATCCTTACATTCGTCTGTGCAAATACAACCAAGAAGAAAGGAAATGTTGTGTTTATTTGAGAAGTGCACATGGTCAGCTGAAGTCTGCTGTGTACGTTGAAAAGTCAGTAGAAGGTCATGGCTGCCAGAAACCTGGTGGCCTCTGACATCACTACTAAATTCATTGTAGTGCTGTGCTTTAAGGTCGCTGTGCTGTAGTAAACTGCTTTTGTACATCGTATTGGGTAGGGTATGGCAGGGGGGATTGAAACAGGTCTGATGGAGAGTACAAATTAGAAACATGGGAGCCTACACCTTCAAAGCATCACCATGTTTGGGGAGAGGGAAAGTGGGGGAAAGCCCAATTTTAAATGGAAAAGTTTTACTAAGAGTCTCTTTCAAAGTTTCTATTTATATGGATCTCTACTTTAGTGACATCCTTCTATATTTAAACATTGTACTAATAACATGCTGTCAGGCATGGTTGGAGAGTCCGTTGTAGCCATTTACTAATGTTTAATGTATTTATTGTATTACCAGTAAAAAGCAAAATTAAAAAAAAATTTATATATGAATATAGATATATCTATTTGTGGTCTGCAACTCTTGGACATAAGTTTGCCTTTGATTTTTAATTGTCATGCAGGATCCAATGCACTGTTAATGTATGATCAGGTTTCTACTTGTGTGAAGTTTCTGTTCACATTCATTCGTTTTTTTCCCCCTTCAGTTCAGCTACTGAATGTAACTTCAAAACTCTTAAACTTTTTAGGTAGATGTTGTTTTATATATACATACAGTACTCTGTAAATTACAACTACATGTAAATGATATAGCAAAATGTTTCTGACAATATGCTGGACTTCTTCTTTTGCTGACCCAAACAGAGTGTAATGCCATGACCAAACTAGAAAAAAAGAGAAAGGAAATAAAGAAAGATGATGGAAGCTATTAAAAGAAACACCAGTGCTCTGCAGCCTCGGGAATGTGGTGGGATATAAATATGACAGGATTTGCCAGACATTTTGTCAGCCAAGCCTTTCAAAATTGATAAAAACAAAGAGATGGGTAGTGAGAGAAAAGGGAGGAGTAATTTTTGACCAGTTTTCCTTTTCAGTAGCGAGTGCTATATGGGGATAATGAAGAAGAGATAAAATGGGCTATGGAATGTTTGGGGCACGGTCTCCTCAGAGGTACATGGGGTGGATGAAATAAAGGAAACTTCCTTAACTTTCCATTATAATATCAACATCACTTCCTGAAAAAATGACATAGCTTACTGATCTCCTTGTTGTTGTCCATCTTTCTAATGTAGAGCTTGCAGGTCACAATTATAGAGTCTGATGCAAGTTCTTTATGCCATATGTCACATAATCTTACAATGTCTGTGGTGATTCAAAATATTATTTTTTATTACTATTCGAGTGTCAAGTACACTAAAAGAATCACAATGAAAAAACAAAAATAGGGGGAAATATGATTTTAGTTATTTTTATTCATCACTTCAATATATAATATTACAGTGTTACTAAATATACTAAAATCTGCAGATTTACAGTATGTATAGAGGTGTACATGGCATGGACCATAAGAATGATTTAAGAGGTCACATGAGCTACACTACCATTAAAAAGTTTGGGAACACCTAGAAATGTCCTTTTTTTGAAAGAAAATTTGATTTTCAGTAACATTAAACTGATCAGATCAACAACATAGACATTGTTAATGTTGTAAATGACTATAGCTGGGCTGTAGCCAGTAATTGTTGTCTTTTTAATAGTATGTCCACCGTGAAGCTGGGGCAGCTCTGCCATCAGTGTGTATATGCATGAATGGGTAATGTATAATTACCCATGTAGAAAAGCACTTGGTTGCAGAACATCTACCACTGGCATACAGAATTCCATTATGTATCAGCAAACATTAGTCCTGAGTTCCAATGGCACCCTGTGTTTGCTAACTTATCATTAACAGAGGTGAACACATTTGCAGTATGTTCTCAACAAAATGACTGATAAAATGATTGATTTGTTGCAAGTCCACCCAAAAACACTATATTCCACCCTAAAGATCTCACCAATATTTACCATTTTCCAGTGTCTCTCTACTGTACTATTGCAGTTATGATTGAATTATTCGGATGATACCTTTGTTATGTCATGTTTCTATTATTTTGTCCACCTCCTGTACGGCACAGTGTGTAGTGGTGAATGTGGACCAACCTTAGGTCCTCTAGGGCTGGTGACCAAGATTCAGAATCCCTTGTTGATATGAGAGAGAGGGTAATGATAAATTCACAAAACAAACTCTCCATGAAAATGTTCAGTCCTCTCTTCCTTCTCCTCCTTTTTCTTTCTTGTCCATTTCAGCTTTGTAAATGAGCAAGGACTCAGTGCTCTGGTGTTTCAGTCAAAGAGACTTTGCCTCTGTGTGAAAGCATTCAGTGTTGCTGCATTGATTTCTCTTTTTCAGTTGAGTGCACATGGCACAGTGGTCAAGCTGATGGGTTTATAGACTATTCTGAATGGATCTCTGGAGGAATGTCTTAAACTCCAAAGACTGAGACTAAATTAGTGTGTGCCTGGGTGCATCCAGCGGACAGACTTTTTAAAAATGCTCGCCGCCATCACTCAGTAATTTATTGCAGAGTTGTTACTAGAACACTTCTGCAGTGGGATGAATCAATGGAGACAGACTACATAACACAAGAAGATGGATAAAAAAAACTGGAACTTTATGGAAAACAAATAAAAAATGAAAAACAACTAACGATGTCAATCTTCAGAGATCCAGGTATCTTCTGATCTCTGCCATGTTCTGATTCTGAATTTTTTTGTTCTTTCAGTTGTTGATTCAAGACCTTTGTCCTGTTTACATGTACTGTAAATGCTGTCCATCCATTACCGGTTGGAGAGATTTAAAAAAGGTGTGAAGCAGCTTTCATTCTAGCTCTGGTATTCTCTATGGCTGATTACTGTAACCCTAAGAAAACACTTCTGTTCAAACCAGCATGCCCTCCTTTACCTTGATCCTTTGACCTTTCATCCATCTTCTCTCCAGAAAAAACCTGCCTTAAGGTAAAAAATACCCATACCATAGCTGGCCCCAACCCTCTTCATCTGCTCTACAGTACACAGTAAAAGATCCTTGAGCTTCCTACCAAAACTTATGTGGGTCTTCTTGCAAAGGTTTCCCAATTTCTTTGTATTGTGTATACCTCAGATGCAAGCCCTAAAGCAGCTGTTTCTCTGAAACCTCCTGGCAACTAGGCCCCACACCCTCCACTCCCAGTTTACCCCAGCTAGAGCCTAACTACAACAATTAAGCCAAAACCACACCTACCTCCACCATAAAGGCCACAGTATACTTGCTGCAGAGACTTTTTGGCATATTTGCTCAAACTAAAGGGCACACATAAATTCTTCCTACATTACCCCTAATTATGCATTCATTAGGTAGGTATATCAGAACATCATAGCAGCATCTCTTTATGATGTAAAAATTGAGGCCAATGTCATCTTTCAATTATTATATTTGTTTTGAAATAATGTATATATAAAACTTGAAGTATGTGAAGTGAAGGTTCTGCTTTCTGTAACAACACTGCAAATTTCTGTTCTTTTTCCAAATATGTTAATAGGGCTAGGCAAAAATATTTGTGTTATGTTAGTTTAGAACTGTTTTAGTTATGATGATGTCTTTTATTTATCTCATATGAGATCTGGCTCAGTGAGCACAAATGTAATGACTATGCACCAAGCATAAATGCTGAAAAAATTACACTATATAAATGTATATAGCTTAACCTGCACTATCAGCTACTGTAGAAAGCAGAAAGAACTAAAAAGAAATACATAACACACACTAAGAATGTTCACCCAGGTTAAACTTGGCATGAACATGGAAATATTGTGGACAGATTGCAACAATTACATTGAATTGAATTGAACTGGGTGTGGACTATTGTTGTAAATAATTTAAATACTACTGTGACCTGGCCCTAGTCCTTATAATTCACAGTATACCATGAGCCTTTTTTACCACATTATTTTATTTCCATCTACTTTCAATAATTTTAACTAACTAATCTGAGCTTCCTAGCCAAAGTCCCAAGGTTAGGAAACCTTCAAAATGTGTTCCATTCTGTTTCTTTTTTGATTTTGCCATAAGTATACTGTTACCTTTACAAGTCCACATCACTCTCCAAACCCTAACAGTTTCCCTGTCCTATGCAGATCCCCGAAGCACAAAGGTTTGAATGCTGACTAGTGAGTAAAACACAAAGAAAACAGATTAATTTACTTCCATTCTGTTTGTATTTGTTTGTCTGATTTTGGTCTTGTTTATGTGTTTTAGGCTTCAGTGTGCTTTTTATTCCGTATATACACTACTTATCTTCTCTGTCGACAGCAGAACCATGTATTACTGTATATTAGACAAACAAAGAGGACATTATGTGTGGCTGTGGCTTCACCTAACCTGTGCAATCAAATGTTCTTTTGTTTGTTTGTTTCTTTGTTTTGTTTGTTTTTATATTTTTCCTGGATATCATTTCTGTATGCTCTTAATGTGCTTCAAAAACAATACTATTTATTATAATATTGGTACATTATTATCATAATTATTATTACAGTTATTACTACCATGGCTGTTATTAATAAACATTTCTTTCCTCACTAAGTCTTTCCTAATTCCAGTTAAAGTTGTTTCATGTATGAGCTACAGATATTTATACACACATAGAGTGAGCTATTTGTGTCTCACTCAAGGACACACCTGGCATGGGGGATGGGCTGAGATTTGAACCTGCCACCTTTTGCATCCTAGTCTGATGCTTATCCCATTGAGCTATAAATGTGCCATAAAGCTTTACTACAAAATGAACTTGAAGAAAGAAAGATGAAGAGAATAAAAAACATCACGTCAACCATCAAGTGTGCAACCTACTATGTAGTCATGAAAGCTGGATTATAGGAACGTTGCTTCCATAGGAAATGATACTTGTGAAATGCACTCCCACACAGAGACCTGTATCAACCTGTCCTCCTATACAGAGCTCACGATTAAATGTTTCTCATGAGCTGAGACCCCAAAAGGAAGTGGAGATGCTGGGGATTGAACCCAGAGCCTCAGACATATAAAGCAAGCGCTCTACCACTAAGCTACATCCCCCTATCGGGGAGAATCTTTTTAGGATCAGGGAAAGACCATGGGCTGGTTAATAGACGAAAATGTTACAATCGCCTCACACATGCAACGTCTGCATGAAAAAATGAAAACAAAACCCTTTTCTCTTCTCTTCTTCTTATTCTTCTCCCTAATTTCAGTACTTTACTTGCCTAATCCCATCTTTATTGGACTCTCAAATTCGGGTGTCCAGCTTGTCAGTTCTGCACGCTTGTATCCTGCCATCCACTACAACTACCTCCTAAAGCTGGTGGTCGTGGTAACAAGCATCCAGTCACAGAATAGTATGTAAATAAACAAGGTCAACACAACACACTCGGAGAACTACAGCTCCACGTGAATCTAGTGACTAATTGCAATAAAGTTATCCATGTGTTCAGGTTGGGCACAAGTGAAGATTTTTTTCCTGACTTTTCAGGCTAGGAACTCTTTTTACTTGCAATTGCAACAGCCTTTTAGTCCAGGTGTTAAACTATTAATAACAAGTGCGGCAATATTTCTATAATAACAAGGAAAGATAGTTATTATTTAAATAATAAAAAATGTAATAAAGTAATACCATGTTAATAACTAAAGTATGTATATCTCTCAATATATATCTTTATCAGAGGAACATTTTTGCAAAGGGCCAAGAGCACATGGGTAATGATGTGGAAACCAAACACCAAAAGCTGGAACACCAAAAACCAAGAGCTGGAAACAAGTAGTACTTTCTGAGTAATAGCCATAAAACAGAGCTGTAAAATAGAAAACAACTTTCTACTTTCTTTCAACATTCTGCTTTATTTCGTGGTAATATCTCAGTAACCCAAACACCAAAACCTATAGAAATCACTGGAAACACATGGTGCTTCAGTGTAATAACCATGAAACACAGCTTGAAACTTGAAACTTAGTTTCATGATAATATTTCCAAAAATAAAAACCAAGCACAAAAGAAATTTTTAATTTATTAAATGTATTCAAAAATATACACTACCAGTCAAAAGTTTGGACACACATTTACCATCTTTTCCATGAAAAGATGCATGTCTTCAGCTGTGTTACCATCATTGCAAAATGGTTTTATAATGATCAG
>JAUBNQ010000011.1:152487-180226 GCA_032353495.1 Ctenopoma kingsleyae | reverse complement strand
TAAAACAAGTCCAGTTGCTATTGGAAAAAGAAAACCTTTTTTGAGATAACCATGACCTGGATGACTGAGAATCTTCAGACATGTATCAGCAGTTAGTGACTTATTTCTTCATTATTCACGTTGACAAGTTGGAAAGAAATATTTAAATTATTTTTAGCACTCTTCAACCACCTGCACCTTTTTTTACAGTCCAACATTTTGGTCCTTTACCCTGCAGCTTTTTTCTCAGTTTACAGATTGTGCTGATTTTAGATAACGTAGTTTATGTGGTGAACATGAATGTTTTGTTTTTTTTTACTTCTGGCTTGAAAATGCATACAAAGCTGTTGAAAGCTCTACACCTGTACGTGTCTTAGTGACATCAGAGTGAGACGTGTGCAGAGTGTGCTGCTTCCTGTGATGTAGAACAGCTGTTCTTTGTTTTGAATCTCCTGCTTCCTGTCTTCTGTGTCCACTAGATAGTGTCTGGTGTACCACCCGCTGGTCTTCATCTTCTAGCTCCTCGATGATGCACCAACAGTGTAACCTGGTGGACCATGCCCTGTTCACTAAGAAGCAATCTGATATACAAATATTACCACCACCATTAATGACTATTTGTACTACAGCTACCGTTGGATGCTGGCCTCTGACTCGGCACAAACTGCAGACGCCTGTTGCCTGTATCAGATTAGTAACATTTCAGAGGGCATTACACTCTGTCTTTCTTACAGTTTTCCTGCTCCACATTAAAGGATCTCAGATCTCAGGACTGTTTGGTCAGCTTTTCAGGAGACATTTGCACTACTTTCCTCCACTGTGCTACACCCCACCACCAGATTCTGAATGGGCAGTGGTTTGTCCAGGGATAACCCAGCTGTCTTTTGTAAGGCACTGATTGGATGATACAACTTTTAATGCCACTTGTCCTCCTCCTCTTATTGGAAACATTGTCTTTGATCACCCTACATTTTCACCAGTGTCTACTAGTTCATACCTCCTCAATAAAACATTCATCTTTTGTTACAGCAGTGTGTACAAAGCTGAACCAGCAGCTTTCTCTCCTTCTCTCTCTCATACTATCACTGTAAGTGTATGAATGGATTGCAGTACAATGCTTTTCGTTAGTATTAATTTTCATTTCCTGCTCCATACCGGCCAATTTTCTTGTTTTTAACAATCCCCACCACTGACGATTCACATGACTTTACAGCCATTTGTATTAAAAAAACAAACCACTTCTTTGCATGTTTAAGGAGTGAGCCTTCAGAACCAGGTGTGGACAATTTGTATGCTAGTTCAACAATTAACATACCAAAATATGCTTTGGTATCTTGGATGCAGAGATTGTGTATTCACTCACTAAATAGTCTGTGTGTTCACTTCCTGGCTCTGCTGTACTGTCCATTATGCTCCCATTGTAGTGTTCTATACAGAAGAACTATGTAGGGGGCAGGGGTGTCATATTTTACCAGATCGTTTGTTCTGTACAGATAAACAATCAGTTTTCCTTATTTGTATTATTTTGAAGCTGTGAAATGCTTGTAATGTTGATGTGTAATGTTTTCACTGACCTGTAGAGATGAGTCTGAACATGACTTCTAAACTTGGTCCAGGAACCTTCCTGTACAAGTTTAGTAGTCTTCCATCCGAAGGTCCCCTTCTTATTTCAGAGTACTAAACTTATTAGAAGGGAGTGTTTTGAGCTGAGGTGTTGCACTGAATGTCAGAGATATTAGTGTGACATGCTTTGCTCTTGGGGGAGAGATTCAGTAATCATATTAAGGGCACTGAAAATATATTCTGTGTGAATCTTCTCAATTGCTGATTCTTTTAGTGTGGAGTGGCAAGCTGACTTTCATCTGTTCAATCATTCCCAGCATTACTGTTTAAGGTTTCATGTCTCACTCAACCTCTGATCACCTATACTTCATTCTTGTTGCGGCTCAAGCTCTGAAGAGATTTTCATTTTTACACCCCCTCACATTGCATATATTATGTAAATAACCAGATCAGCAAGATTTACTTTCTCACGTTTCTATTTCTTTCTGTGTTTAAATTGTAAATAAATAAATTACTTGTAACTTTCAGTGTCTTGACTATTTAATGGCCAGGAATGAATGTGTTTTTCTGAAAGACAGTTTATATGACAGTCGTGTGTGTGCATGGGGGAGTATTTAAAATTAGAATGTATCCATATACACAACCAGGCCTGCCGACAGGCCTGGGTGGGCCCAGGACAACATCTTAATCTTTATTTGAGAAAAGAGAACAAACTCACCCAGGCAAGTCATACTTCAGACAGATATGCATTATTTCTAAAAGATACACAAAAGTATGTAGTAAAAAGATACACAAAAGTATGTAGTATGCCCAAATATTAGTCTTCTAATGTGAGGTGTCCCTTTGTTAGATAAAATGTCAATAAAAACTTGGAACATGGAACTTTATGAGTGGATGATGAGTTGCACAAACTGTATCTCATTTCTCTGTTCAGTGTGCCCCAGCACGAGAATTTCAGCATCAATCATTAAACTAACTCTATTATCTGTCTGACTTTAGTCATCAAGTCACAAAGAGTCAGGATTTAGCACATACAGTTCAGCACCTTAAGATCTGTGGTGCTACACCTTGATGTCTGGAACCCCCTCTTTAACATCTATCACATGGTATCATTGATGACGTGAACTGAATCAGCTCCATGAAAACTGTGATCAGATACAATTCAAAGCCTGTGAAACGGGTATCTTTTCCCTAAAATTGCATATCTTTGCATGTCTGAATTGAGATAAGTACATTGATCATTTTATTTTGTGCCAGTAAACGGTGACATTTTTATGGCCGAAGGAACTTCTGTATTTGCAGCTTGTAGACCCCATGGTAACTCCAGGAAGTAATACACAGAATCTAGTCAGTGTTTGGCATTAGACCCAATTCAGGTGAAACTACTTTGTGGTAATGAATGTTTTTGCTTTGTACCTTTTATATCAAACTATGATTTTCATTTAAAGGTAAAACTCATTTCCTCTTTTCTTATTCTATGTTATTCCCTCTCACTTTCTATCTGGTGTAAATCATCTTTTGCGCTGTTCATATGTCCTTATGGTGCACAGGCGGTAGTGTTTTCTGCTGCATCCTTCCCAGTCTCCTCCACCATCTCTGCTGTTTTCTCAGTATTAACTTGTCCATTTTCGTTTCCTTTTGGTTCATCTTCACCTCCATCAGCATCACCAACTGCCGCCTGATGCGTCAGCCCTTCCTTCTCTAAAGCAGTCACTGCCATCTCAATCCTAGTTTCTGGGTCTTCTTGTTTCTTGCCAAGGCAAAGGAAATTTCCCAGGGCAATTACCAATGCTGACAGTGTGACCTCACAGCCCGCCAACAGGAAGACATACATATACTTATGGGTGGCATCCAAGAGGCGACCTGGTAGAGAGTGCAAGAATATAATATTAGCAGGTGTTTCTGATCAAGCTGGACCCTTGATGAGGAAAAACGTCATCTGATATTACAAGGAGAGAAATAGGAAACAAAAGTATTAGTCTCTGCAAAATGACATTAGTGAATAAACTTTTCTTTGGTGGACATTTGTGCCCATACATATGGCTAGAAAGGTACTTTAAGCTTCATGCTACTTTTGTGTCTTTAATGTTGTCATTGGCTACAGTATTTAAATAAAGTATTTTAAGTGGTTATATGCTAAAAATTCTCAGTCTTTCAGGGTGGATGCAAAATGATATATTTGTTGGACAGGGGTCCCTCCATGATAGGGTGTTTTATTGTATTATGTATTGTTATATTGATTTATTATATTTAATGTCTTAAAATACACTGCTCAAAAAATGTTTAAAAAAAATTATTTAAGTTCAAAATGTTTACTAAGATACACTATAATTTCTTCAGAACAAAATGACATAACAGTTAATGGAAACCAAAATCATTGACCCATGGCAGATTGTATTCAAAATCACCCTAAAAGTCCAAGTGAAAACTTTAAATCAAAGGCTTGTTGCATGAATGAGTTGCATAAATTTCATAAACTATAATGAGACTCAGTGTATGTGTGACCTGTATAAGTCAGTGGATGGTGTCCTGGGGGATCTCCTTCCAGAACCGGATCAGAGCACTAGTGAGCTCATTTCAATTCAGTTTTTGTGGTTCATATTTATATAGCACCAATTCACAACAAAAGTCATCTCAAGGAACTTAATTTAAAAGGTTAAAAACCTTACAGAATAAATGTATACTTTTATTGTATTGGTGCTACTTGGTGGCATCGCATACACTGATACATAATGTCGCATGGGTGATCAGTTGGATTTTGTTCAGTTGAACGTGAGGGCCAGTCAGTGGCTTCAGTGCCTTCATCTAGGACTTGCCTGCAGACTCTGGCAACAGGAGGAACCCAGGGCCCTCTAAACCAGTGTAAGGTCTGACAGTCACTCTGAGGATTTTATCCTGGTACCTCACAAGTCGGGCCCTCCAAATATGCCTGACCAGGCATGCTCAGTGATGTTACAGGCAGAATGACACTGACCATGTTTCCAAACTGTTTCATGTTTTTCACAAGTGCTCAGTGTAAACCTACTGAAACTACTTTGTGGTAATGAATGTTTTTGAATGTGTGAAGAGAACATGGCACCAGTGGTGTTCTCCAGTGAATGCCATTGAAGCTACAAGGTGCTGGGTTGTGAGCATAGGTCATACTAGAGGACATCAAACCTTCATGCCACCCTCAGAGTATCTGTTTCTGTAGGTTTGTTCAGAAACATGAACACCAGTAGCCTGCTGTCACTTTGCAGGGCTCTTGAAGTGTTCCTGTTGTTCCTCTTTGCACAAAGGTGCAGACATTGGTCCTTCTGCTGGTTTGTTGTCCTACAGTCATGTCCTGGTATCTCCTCCTTGATACTAGAGTACTGGGAAACACAGCAAACCTTCTTGCAACTGCCTATATGGATGTGCCATCTTGGAGTAACTGGAATACCTGTTCTACCAGTTGTGATAAGGACACTAGCAAAACACAAAACTTGAGAATAATAAAACGGGAAGGATAAGGAGAGAGCATTTGTCGGTGGCCACATGTAAAATTCTTTCTTCGTTGGGGTTTGTGATGTTTCTGTGTCTCCATTGCATCTCTTGTCACTTTTATTTTCACCAAACCAGGTGAAATCTTTTCACAACCTCATTTTTTGAGGAGTGTAGTATGCAGTTGCCATGTCATTTTTAGCATCACTAAATAGCCACAAAAATAGCCAAAAGCAATCATGCAAAATCTTCAAAGATGGTAATAACAGAAAAAACTCAAGTATTATGTGGTCTAACGCGAACAAACATGTTAGAAAACACACACTGACATTTTTTCTTTACTCTGACCTGCTCCAGGAGGTCCCACTAATACAGCAATAGCTTCCACCAGCAGCACCAGACCAATGGCACTGGAAAACTTCTCTGTCCCTACAATAGCCATGAGGACCTCGAACTGTAGCGCTCCTACCATGCCGTAAGACATACCAAAGAAGATGGAGAAGACCACCAGACCGGCATAGTTATTCGCCTGCAAGGAAACAGATAACACAACATGATTACAGTTTTATAGAAAGAACTGGTGAAATGCCTTGCTGATAAGATGTACAGTAACTTAGCCTAACTATATTATCAGTCTAATCTGTATATATTATTAATTTAATGCTGATGAACTGACTCATAGATACAAAACATTTGCAAACCCCATGTCCAGAAACTTGGGAGACTTTTTCTAAAATACAAAGAAAATTTTTCAGTGTTTTCACTGAACAAGTATTTTGTAAATATAAACAGGTTGACAGTTAAATGCCTGCAACACACTACTTTGTGCCAAACTTTGAGAGACAATTGTCAAAAATAATACTTTCCAACTCAAGACTGCAAAGAATTTAGCTTTCACTTTCTACAGTACACAATATAAATGTAAATAAAATGACTGAGGGACTCCAGGGAAATCTCAGTGCATAAAGGGCAAGGGTGGAAACCAATGTTGAATGTGCATGACCTTGGAGCCCTCAGGTGGCTTTGCATGAGAAACTGTCATGCAAAGATAACATAATTTGCATAGCGCCACGAGAGAGGCAGCTAGTTACAGGAGCTCTGACCATGTTTCTTTTAAATTATTTAATCTATTTTCTATGTTGCAGAGCTGGAGTGAAATGTCAGGAGCGGAAGATACAGTACAAATCATCTGTACCCTTGATCATTACGGGGTATGTTAGATCTCTCCCTAATAAGATCGATGAGCTAACCGCACTGACCAGACATCAGAGGGAGTACCGGAAGGTTAGCATGATGTGCTATACAGAGTCTTGGCTGACACACCTCACTCCAGACTCTCACGTTGCCGTACCAGTTACTCCGTTTTCTGTGACCATCAGATTCTGTGACCCTAGGGGCGCTGTTTCGGTGATTCCTCCTGCACGAACGTAGTGTCACTCCACTCCAGACCCGAATTTGACAGCAAAGTCTACTGTGAGGTTGGGTTTAGGCAAAAAAGATTGTTTTTGGGTTTAACTTTTAATGTGTGTGAAGTGACATTTTTATCCATGAACCAGCCCCCAATCTTTCTCTGACCCTTACCCAGTGCTGTAATGCCTGATCTCAACCATAAAACACTTTAATAACGCTACAGTCATACATCTGGATGTTGACAGGTAACGTTGGATATTTTAACCCACAGAAAACCCGTTGTATATTTTCCTTGGGACACAACGTTCGTTCAGGAGAAATTAGTGAAACAGTTCCCCCTAGGGTTACAGAATCTGATGGTCACAGAAAACGGTGTAACACCGGGATGCAAAGGAGACCAGCAAGAGGAACGGTGGGGGGTTTGTGATGTATGTGAATGAGAGATGGTGTAAACCGGGGCACATCAGTGTTAAGGAGCAGTGTTGTACGGGATGTGGAGGAAAAAAATTTTGGCCCACTCATCTTTGCAGAATTGTTGTAATTCAGCCACATTGCAGCATGAACTGCCTTTTTAAGGTCATGCCACAGCATCTCAATTGGATTCAATTCTGCACTTTGACTAGACTTGCTAATTTATGGGAGGGCCATGTAGGTTTGGATTTTTTTTTCTTAATTCTTGTTACTTAATAATAAACACCTTCATTTAAAGTTAGTTAGTTATGGAGTCCCACAGGCTCTGTGCTTGAACCGTTTCTTTTTTCATTATACATGACTCCTTTAGGCAATATTATAAGGAAACACTCTAGGGATGCTCCGATTTATAGGCCACCGATCAGTATCGGCCGATTTCCACGGAAAAAGTCTGTGATCGGCGATCAATGCCTTTCATTGCAGATCACAAAAGCCTATCACCTGTAGCTCATATTTTGCAGCCTGCAGAGGTCCTGTGTGCAGTGTAGCACCCCCTCCACCTTTCCTACTGACTGCGCAGGCGCGCAGTGGCAAATGATAAACAAACAGGTCTGCCGTGTGGAACTTTTACACAGTCTGTGAGAGTGATGTAAAGTTTGCATCCTGCAACACATGTAATGAAAAAATACCTTGCGCTGGAAGCTCATTAAATTGCTTCAACACAACGAATAAACTACAGGTAAATTAGTTGTAGTTTCTTTTTCTTAAGCACTATAGATCCAGAGAACATCCCATGCATACCTGTCTCAGAAAGAAGGACAAGGCCAGAAATAATCAGTGTAATTAGCAGGCAACAATCATCAGTGGGACATTTAGATACACAGTAGTTATCAGCAATACACATAGATATGGCATTAAGCTATGCCAGGTCTCATTCTGCAGCATTATAATTTAATACCACATACAACACACCAATCTTCTACCTATAATAAATTGAAAATTTATCGGCACTCATTGGTGATTGGTATCAGAATTGGCAGTAAAAAACCTGATTGGAGCATCCCTAACACACAATTTCCATTGTTATGCAGATTATACCCAATTTTATTTATCTATGAAACAAGGTCAAACAAATCAGTTAGTCAAGGAGTGCACTGGTAGCCTAGAGATTCATGCACATGCCCCGTAAATGCAATGTCGCTGGTTCATGTCCCGAGCTGGGGACCCTTGTTGCATGTCAAGCCCTCTCTTCACCCCATGTTTCCTCTCTGCCTCTCTCGCTGTCAAACTGCTGATTACTGGCTAAAATGCCCCCCAAAAAAATCAATTAGTCAAGCTTGTTTAAAAGACATAAAGGGTTGGACGTCCTGTAATTTTCTATTCTTTAATTCAGACAAGCCCGAGCTTATTCTAATTGGGCCTCAGAAACACAGAGACACATTATCTAATCATATTTCTACCCTAGATGACATAGCTCTGGCCTCAAGTACTACTGCTGGTTAAGAAGGCTCAACAGCGGCTGTACTTCCTGAGGAGGCTAAGGAAGTTTGGCATGTCGCCATGGATCCTCAGCAACTTCTACAGCTACATTGTTGAGAGCATCCTGACCAGCTGCATCACCGTGTGGTACGGTAACACCACTGTTATCACGTGCAAACGGCTGCAGAGAGTGGTAAAGACTGCTGTGAAAATCACCAGGACTCCACTGCCCTCTTTGCAGAGCACATACAACAACAGAGTCCGCAGGAGGACTGCCTCCAGACTCAAAGACCCCACCCACCCCCAACATGGACTGTTCACACTTCTACCCTCAGGCAGGAGGTATAGAAGTGTGAAATGCAGGACTACCATGCTAAAGAACTCTTTTTTTTTTCCCCAAGGCCATTAGACTCCTAAACCACTGACTGGAATTTACAATCAGGATCATTCATTCACTGACTGGAATTTATAATCAGGAGCATTTATTCATTTTAACTACCTCATCTGACTTGTTTACAGCTAGTTTGCGCACAAGCATTTGCACTTTCAAATGCTATTTATTCCACATGCACAGTTTGCACATACACATATAGCACACGCTTACCTGCACGTTCATCTATGTTGTTGTACCTTTAACCTTTGTTGCCTTTATGCTACTTATTATTATCATTATCTTTGTATTGTTATTATGTGGCACATCGTGTGGACAGCAAAGAAAGAATTTCATTGTACAGGGAAACGTGTTTCTTTACTGTGCACATGACAATAAACCCTTTGAATCTTGAATCTTCAATTCAATTCAATTCATCTTTATTTGTATAGCGCCAAATCATAACAAATGTCATCTCAAGGCACTTTACATAGCAAGGTTTAGGACCTTGCAAAATATGAGTATATACAGAACTATATAGAAAACCCAAAAGTCCCACTTGAGCAAACACTAGACAACAGTGGAGTGGAAAAACTCCCTTTAATGGAAGAAACCTCCAGCAGAACCAGGCTCAGGGTGGGTGGTCATCTGCCTCGACCGGTTGGGGTGAGTGGACAGAGAAGAGAGAAAAGAACAGCAGGCAACAGAGAGAGACAGAAGAAGGATAGGACCAGGATATCTCCTTTAACATAAAAGAAGTCTGTAGAACTGCCTTCTTTCACCTGAGGAATATCTCTAAAATTAGGAGCAGCACATTCAAGAACATTTCTGGTCAAGTGTTTTTTAGCAGCTTTTTAAAACCATCTTTATCGTGTTTGTTTTGCTGTGGGGACGATGTCTTAGCGATATGGCATCTTACTGCGTTTGTTATCTAGTTATCACTTCTCTTTTTCTAAGACACCCCACAGGTAAACGGTGCAGGTTGTGTCTGACACAGACTAAAGTTTAACTCACTCTTCAGACCGGAGTTTGAGGCGCTGTTGTAAACGGAGATAGAGTTTTGACATGCTTTCACATTGGATGTGAGCTCTTTGTGACATACTCTACAAAGCATATTTTTTTCTGCTGGAAATCCACCTCAAACTACTGAACCGCTGGTTTTCTTTTTACCAACCAGATGATATTTCTCATTAGTGTCGACTGGAGCTGTGTCTTACGCTGCTGACGTAACAAGATAACATTCGTTGGTGTCAGCTAACATGAAAGTTAAACTCCAATAGTAAGCTTCAGGTTGTCGGATGGAGAACCTGTAAGTGTATGGACTGTGGAGATAAACAGAGAATCTCAATCCGAGGTTCATAGCGTTTATCCGCCAGGAGCCGCTCATTAAATCAACGAGGGAAACGTAGCAACGGGACCAGACCAAGGAAGCAGCTAACACAGCTCCGCGCGCCTCCTTTGGACTGTTGCTCAGCTGGAGACTACTGGTGTGCGATACCGCAAGCTTTGGTATCGATCCGATACCAAGTAAATATAGGGCCAGTATCGCCGATACCGACACCGATACACAGTACATTAAGTGAATCCAGGATACCTCTCTTGAACCTAGAGACAATCACAATTGGTTACTAATGAATTATTTCTGTAGGAGAGTGCATTTGGATCAAGTGCGTTTGTCCCAGAATTGAATAATTTTGAGAGTGAACTTGTAGGACTGATGCTGGTTAGTAGTGTGAAGTTCATAGATGTGACATTTTCCTAGAGGGGGCAATGTACGGGTGGATTTTCCAGCAGGGGTTCTCTGTCTCTGTAAAACATTGGTTTCTCTGAGGGATTTCCCTCCTCCTTTCTCTGTTTATTTTGTAGCTGCTGTTCTCTTGTTCATGCTTTTTCCAACCTTGTCTCCTACAGATTGCGTTCGCATACGACAAAACTGTAATCCTGATCACGTTTTCGATCAGGATGGAATTGTTATGTTATACTGAAACATATTTTTGTGAATGAATGACGCGCTACTATTATTAACGCGAAGTGATGCTGTTTACTGTGCAGGACGGCTGGGGCGTGTCTAGAATCTTTTTCTTGGGGGGGCCAGGCAGGGGTACAGACTGTAGAAGGGTGGCACACTAAAATGACAATTTTATTTAGTTTTTTCCTATTGCTAACACACTAAAATCTAATGCAAAGCTGAACTGCAAAAACTGACACAATCTCTCCTCACATTTGTAAAATCTGAAACACAAATCACACCTTTAAACACAATTAGCAATTAACTTGACATCTTTTGCATTAGAATGGACACAGCTTCCTACAGAAAACACAGGAATCTGACACAAAGACACTTTTCGCCATTTCCAAACACAGCCATTCCAAAAACCAGACCCATGCACCCATTAGGCTAACACACACACGTCACCTGGTCCTGACTACTTAACTAACTCAGCAATCAGAGTGTGAGAACTATAAAACTCCACAGATTTACCAACACTAAAGAACAAAGGAAGCAGGAGGAAGAGAAATGAGAGGTAGAGAAGTTCTGAATGAAATTCATTAGTCGACCATGTTATACTGTAAATCATGGATAGACAATGAGAGGCGCTGGACAGAGGGTTCAGCCCAACTAGAGTCGATTTACTGTTGCCTCTGTCATCTAGACATTTAGGCTTGAGAACAGGTATGTAACCAAAATACTGTAACACCCACTCTGTATACATACAGTAATTCTAAGCATGTATATTGTATATACTGTAGACTAATAATTTACAGTAGAAATGACACATGCATTCTATATTTACAGTATTCATGTATGTGTTCTTTACTTGTACAGTTCTATATAATCTTAGAAATGTGAGAGGCTACATAACAATATATACATTGCTGTTTTCTCTAAGAACTGAGTGATAAGTACATCTTAGAAGGGGTCAGATGTTCACTGAGGCACATGAGGCAGAGATTATAATCATATAATTATGCCATAAGACCTCAAGAGATTCAAAGCTACATCTTAAGGAACATAAAGAAAGACAGTTATTGGCAACATCATTCTCCACTGACATCAGGTTATGCATGAAACAGATTTACCAAGTGCCTTTTGAGAGAAACTCAGAAAGATTTCTCAGAACTGAGGTGTAATTATGGATAAGACACTTCTTTCCTTGCTGTCAATTCTCAGCATTTACAGTTCTGATAATCCCTAAAAAGGTAAAAGTGTTTTGGATTTTACATAGTAGTGTTTAGTTGTTTGGAGGAAAAAAAAGTTTACTATTTATAGCAAAAGTTTGGTTTTGATAAGTGTTTATATGGTTTTTGGGTGAGGTGTTTCATGAATTGTGATAAATGATTTACAAAAATGAGCCTTGTTGTCAAAATTGTGCTTAAGCAATTGGAAAAAACTGTAAATGCCCTGCAGTCTTAGATTGTAATGAACAGTAGTCCAAGGCCTGAATAACAAAACTATTTATTTACCCAAATAATACACTTGGAAATGTTTAGCATGTAAGAACTAGGCAGTGGACACAATTTGATTGAAAAACCGATCTCTTTTGTGGAAATTAAAACACTGGTGTGTTACACAGAGATCGTCTCAAACTTTAAAGGCAATTGACCCTCTTGCTGCATGGACGTGCTCAATGCATCAGGCATGTTCACAAATGGAGCGCAAAGGGCAGATTCCGGCTTTTCAAAATAAAAGACTGTGTTTGTTTCAAAATAAAAGACTGTCGTGTGAAAACGGACCCGGTACAAAATGACCCACGGGCTGCTACCGGGTCGCAGCCTGGTGGTGTGGGACCTCTGGCTTAGGGTGCAGGATAATTTTTCCCAGTCATGCAGTTAGCATGCTTAGCTTAGCATAGCTTAACTCTATACAACTTAGTGGCGCTATGCTAACTCTTACTTATCAACTTAAACATCAACATTTGTGAATCATTAAACACTAAATATTGCAAACAACTGTTTACCTTTTCTCCTTTATGATCAAAATAATTGGTCTTTTACCAATCTAAATAAAACAAACTGATTGACAGCTCTGGTGGGGGTGGCCAGGCAGGGTGGCCAATCAGATTTCAAGGGTAGCCGGTGCCACCCCCAGCCACGCCCCTGCAGGACGGAGATGCAGGAGACCAGAGTCCCACACATACGGAGATGACACGCTCCTCTTTCTCTGTGCCATCATTCACTACAGCCTGCATGTGTCTGCTCAGCACCGCTGAGTCACGTTGATGTGAGAGGAGCGGTGTTTGTATCGGGAAGTTTAATTTCTGATGGAACAGTCGCACTGAAAGTAAAAGAGAGAAAATATCGATACCATCATGCTCCGATAACGATACCAACTTGGTATCGATACTATCGATACTTTGGATTGATCCGCCCACCACTACTGGAGACGGTGGCAACTGTGTATGTTTGCAGCAGCAATCATTCTGCTCATGGACAGAGAAAGGTGGATTTAAAAGGGACAGTTAACATCACCAAAGAACTGTTTGTGAGTACATTTTTGTTATATTGATTTTGTGCAATATGTTGGTTTCTGTTGGTAAACAGGAGATTTCCTGCCTATCTAAGTTATTTTAGTTTTTGCTTAATTTACTTTATTAAAGGGGGAATTTAAAATTTTTTACTCAGATCTATTGTGTTATTATTTTCTGTGTGTGTTCAAGCTCATATTCGTCACGAGTAACAGGTGTTGAAGAGTGATTACACTTGATGTGATGTTTATGTAATCTAATCGGACAGTGTTCAACTCAAAGTTGGGAAATGGGATTTGTAAGGTGGCTCAAGACTAAAAATAATGAGACAGAAATCAGGGTTAAGGTAAATTAATAATTGAACAAAGAACTCAGGGCCCCTTTTCTACCAATAGAGAGAGCAGACGGGCTACAACATTATAACTGCTGAAAAACTACACAAATAGAATTATAATGGAGAGAAGTAGTTAAAATACCGGGATGTTTCTATCCATAAAACGCTGCAACTGATGACCGTGACTTTTTCTCCAGGTCACTGGCGCCCCACCTGTCACCATTGGGATTGAGAATCACTGTATTAAAGGGAGTTTTTCCTCTCCACTGTCGCCTAGTGCTTGCTCAATTGGGACTGTTGGGTTTTCCTCATTATTCTGTGTTTCCTTTTATTCTGTTATATTCATTGTATTTATATTCTTACAATGTAAAGTGCCTTGAGATGATCTTTGTTGTGATTTGGCACTATATAAATAAAACTGAATTGAATTTAATTTAATTTAATTTATGCGTGACAAACATATAAAAAATAAGAAATCACGAAGGGGGCAAACACTTTTTCACACCACTGTATATTGAGCAGGAATGGGCACACATAAAACTGCAACAATTAGCCTCAGTTCTCAAATGATTAAAAGGTGTAATTAAAGGGAAACACGATGTAACACAGTGGTAAATATGACTCCAACTTTCTGAGTGTGTTGTAGGCATCAAACTTAAACTCAAACTTGATTGATCCCCTTGGGGAAATTGTGATATTGTATATCGTCCACATGCTGAATTGAACACATTACTACCTGAGATCCTATGAGGTCGGTGCACCCATTGAAGATCATAGCAAAGCTGAACAGGTACACACTTCTGGGTCGTACACACTTCATGCCTGCTATGAGTCCTGAAGCAGGCCGAGCAAACATATCCACAAATCCCAGGATGGTGAGCAGCAATGCTGAATTTGTGTCCTCATAGCCAAGGCCTTTTGCATAGCTGACCACAAACACAGGGGGCACAAACAGGCCCAGTACCATAATAGATGCTGCAATGGTATAGATGACGAAACCTCTGTCCTTGAACACACTGAAGTCCAGCAATTTCTTCTTTGGCCAGGGCTTCTTCTCCTCTGCCGCTGTGGAAGTACTCTCCTCCAACTCCTGGGGTTTCTTAGGTTGCAGCAAGGGCCTCATGAGGGCACCACAGGCACAGCAATTGAGCAATATGCCTCCAAGTATGAGAAACCCTCCCCTCCAGCCATACTGGTATTGGAGAATCTGTCCCAGTGGGGAAAGACAACACAGTGCCACAGGACTACCTGCTGCAGCCAAACCATTGGCTAGAGGACGTTTCTCACTGAAGTAGCGATTCAGCATTATCAGAGAAGGCTGGAAGTTCAGTGCCAGACCCAGACCTGAGAGACAGACAGGCAATGTTTCAAAATTTCTGTATCCTCGTTACCTGTTTGTATTTGTTCTATGTATGCACATATCTTGACTTTACCTGTAATAACTCCAGTGCAGAGGTAGATGTGTATAATACTGGTAGCAAAGGAGGCCAGTATCATTCCCAAGGAGGCAAAGAGTCCTCCAACCATCATGACTGGTCGACAGCCAAATTTGTTCACCAATACACTGCACAGAGGGCCTAAGAAAACATTATTAATTCATGCAGTATACATAAAATGCATGGTATGATACCTAGCATTCTAATGTTAACTGTTGATTATCAGAAAAACACTAATCAGTCACAACATTAACACAAACAACTTGTTTAAATGTTATGGTGGACAGGGGAGAGCATAGGAAGAATAGATTTCTGGTCACAATCAACAGGTGTCAGAAAACACAGTGCAGTGGTTGTGGCTGATCAACGTATGTAATATCCTTGACTACCTGTGCCATACAGCATAGCGAGGAGTATTGATGAGATCCAGGCTGTGTCACTGTAGCCAACATTAAACTCTCTGATCAGCTCCTTGAAGAAGACGCTGACAGCCTTGGGGAAGGCATAGGAGAAGCCAGTGATGACAAAACAGCCAGCCAACACTGCCCAACCCCAGCCACCATCTGGTGCTTTCACCCCAGATGGCCCATCGTCGACTACTACTCCTCCCATGATGCTCTCCGACTGCTGTGTTGAGGTCAGTGGCTATAATGCATCAGTAAAAAAACACAGATGTTAATTAGAACAATAAACAATCCTCACTTTGTGGAAGAGATTGTTTAATTTACAGTACAAGCACTGCTATTTCAAGACATAGGACAGCATGTAAATGGTCTATACTTATATGGCACTTTTCTACCTTACTGACAGCCTAAGCACTTTACTATGTTACTTTTCATTCACCAAGTTGGGGTTCATTGTTTTGCCCAAAGACACTTGAACATATGGACATAGGGCCCTATGAAATCCTTTTTGTTTTCTGCTAAATTCCATTTTATTTTTTCCTAAATTCCATTTTTTCCATTTTTATTCTTCTGAATTCTGTGTTTTACATTATAATCATATTTATTCACCTAAAAAGTGTCTAATTATGTAGTGGATGGGAAAAAAACACGAGACAATAGGAAAAAAATCAGTTATTCAACTTCAACACAGTGCTGGCATTCAGCAGAACATTTACTGCTTTGCTAATGCGTTTCAATATTTACCTGTAAACAGTAAAAAACATAAATTTTTCGTGCAAAAAAAGAACCTTATGTATTTCACATAGAGATTTCATAGAGCCTGATGAATCCGTGTAGCAAGTGTTGCTGGAGATTTGATCTTTTCAGGTGGTTAAAAACTAGTAAAGACAGATGAAAATTCCTGCACTCCTGGACATACTGTACAGACACATTCTCTTATTTCATACAGCTTTTGTTGTCCTGTAGTTGTTTACGAAATTGACCTGGAAACAAGATTATGACATATCTATTAATATATAGTAATAGCCTCAAACAAGAATGTCTGTGTGTGTCTGACTGTGGATAAGATCAGGAGGAATTGTGGACCATTCTTCCTGAGAGAAGTTTTTTTTGGTTAAGCCATATTCTTAGGCTATGTGCTGTGAATGCTCTCTTCTTCTCTCCAGGTTTGTTAACTTCTGACTCCAATTACCTCTTGTTGATGTCATTAGCTCACGGGTTTCAACCAGCATAATTAATATTTGACTGGTATGAACAAAACAAACAAAGAAGAATACAAGTATTCCATATGGATCCCTTATTATTCGTGCCACTTAAATACTGTATATGATTTATTTGTCATACGCCATATGTCACTCATAGGCCCATCCACACAATACACACCCTTCATGACCTCAGTGTGACCCATGCAGCATTCTGCAGGAGTCCCAGGTATCATCACCCATACTATAATAGGACCTTTCTATTTGTCTCTCTCTCAAACACACACACACACACACACAGTGTTGCTATTGCTGGAAAAGGACACAAAAAGAATTTGACATCTTCCAACCTGCCACCAGCAAAATGTGTTTACTGTAACACATGACATATCTGGAGGCACCACTATCAGCAGTTGAACATTAGCAAAACAATTGCTGATTTACTCATACAGCAACAGCATCTACTCATGCAGCAATATCTACACAAAGGACACAATAACAGGCCAAAATGAATTTCAGGAAATGTTCAGGGCATTAGGCATCGCTACAAAACAGACACAATTCTGTAGTGGAAATCACTGCATGGGCTCAGGAACTCCACTGAAAAACACTGTCAGTAAACTCAGTTTGCTGCTGCATCCACAAAAGTTAAAACTTGACTATGTAAAGAAACAATTATGCAGTCAGGTTCACAAATATTGGAACTTTTCATTTTTGGGGAATTTGGCCCAAGTACACTGTACACAGTTTTAATTCAAGAGGTTTCACAAAAGTGTGGCATTAACTATTCAGGAATTACAACCATTTCCATACACCCCCTTTTTGGAGGTTCATAAATAACAGAACAAATGGCTGACCAGCAGTTGCAAGGCTGGGTGTGGCCTGGAAGGACAAGCATAGCAACAGCAAAAGGCCTGATGACAGATGACAACTAAAGAGGTGAATTCTTTATATGGTGAAGAACAATCATTTCACAACATCTTTCAAGTCAAGAACGCTCTTGAGGAGATAAATGTGTCATAGTCAATGCCTGCAGTCAAGAAACGGCTTTGTGAATGTAAATAAAGATGCACAATAAGATGCATCTTTAGGCAATGCTCAAGAACACCTTAAAAACCAGAAACTCATTAGTAACTATTCCTTGCATTCAGTGGCGGAGCCAGACTTTTGTTATCACTTTTCAACTTCAGACAGCAGGCAGAGAGTAAACTGCATGCAGAGTAACAGGGGGCGGACGCTCAATTAGGTAGATGTGCTGCTTAAAGGCGTCCCCTTGGAAACCATAGCAGAATAATAGTTCCTCAAGAACAAAAACTGTGCGGCTCGAAAAACGGGTGTTGTGTGGGGTGGCCAGTGGGGTGGCTGGACCTTTGTGAATGGTAGCCATGGCCACCCCCTGGCTCCGCCACTGCTTGCATTCTGCGTTTAACACTGGATTCCATTTTATTTGTTAAATTCCGCAATTCCGTCCACATTTTCGGCATCACGGAAATGATAGGGCATGATCTGTCAAACTTGACAAATGTTAAGGAAAAGCAGCCAACAACTGCACCTCTGGGAACTCTTTAAAACAGTTGGAAAACCATTCCAAGTGAATCCCTCATGAGGCTGACTGAGAGAATGTGAATTGTGTGCAAAGCTCCCATCAAAGCAAAAGGAACCTACTTTGAAAAGTCTAAAATATAAAACACATTGTAGGTTATTTAACACATTTTGTTCACTACATAATTCCATATGTGTTCTTTCATAGTTTTGATGTCTTCAATAACAATGTACAATGTTGAAATTAAATAATAATAATAATAAGAATTAATAATAATTGATTTTCAATTGTTGTTCTTGTAAGAATCCTATATGATTTATCTTCTATGTCTACTATCTTTTCAGTTGCCTTATAATTAGCTATTTTTCATTCAAAAATACCAGTCAAAAATAATAAACTGATTTGTATTCCTACTTGAATTAATCTCCCAAACAAAAAAGTTCTTGATCTACCCATTCATGTGACCTTTACTGAAAAGTAAACTAGGGGTTAATAATCCTTCCTTCAAATTCCTTTTCTACACTGCTTCATGTTCTCATTATCTGTTGTCTCCCTCTGCTGGTTATGAGGCTATACTTCTATGGGCTCTGTCAACTAATCAGAATCAAATTTATTGGCCATATATGCACACGTGCTTATAGGGAATTTGTGTTCACCAAATACCTTGGGTGACGTTTTTTTGGGGGGGTGGTTATGATTCAGTTTTTGGATTTTTGCAGTGGTTATTGTGTATTTTAAATATGCAGACTTTGCTGATACTGCACCTGAGCACAGCGTGTGAAAATATTCACAAAATAATTTACTGTCACACTCTGACCGATCCTGAATCTGTGTCGGGGACACAGTCAACGTCTGCAGAAATGCGCGCAGAACTTCTCATTGTGGAAATGTTCATATGGATCCTTTTACGCGATGTTTCCAAACGCACAAACAATTCTACATACAGCGGGAAGGTTCCTGACTGTACAAATATGTTATTTAATGCTAGAAACACAAGAACAACATAACAAGGAAAATGCAATAAAGTCAATAAAGTCATAAATGGTTTCGTTTGATTTACATCAGCTATACAGTTTAAATATGATGCGTCGCGGCCCGTGTGTGTGTTTGTCTTTATGCTTTAAAATTCATATTTCCCGATACGCGCTCTCTGTCAGCTGGTGAGTTCATCTGTGTGCGCGCGCAAGTGTCTTTGTGTGTACGTCGCGGCAGAATCCGCTGCACGCGATACAGAGAGACAGAGATGAAACGTGATGTAAATAAAACAAAATAACATGAGGCTGTTTAGTTAGTTTAATAAAAGAACAACATATAGACATGTTCTATAGGAAAGGAAACCTCAAATGACTTCTAATGTGGTCAGGCACTGTATAGAAAATCTAATTACATAAAATTAACTTGACCGTCTTGGGGGGGCGGGGCGCCCCCTTGTATAATGGTAGGGGAAACACTGTTCACAATAAATAAATTTGGTAATGTTATGCAGGTTTCCCCACAGCAAGGTTATGCTGTGGGAAACACATCTACTCCATAGGCCAGAAGTTGAAATTCCCTCCAGGTGTTTCAGGTCCAGAAATAGCATTGATGAGATTGGGACATCAGCCTTGATCTTTGACCTATGATAACCAAATTTTAATCTGTAAATGCTGGACCCCAATTGAAAATTTGTGCCAAATTTAAAGAAATTTAAATTCCCTCCACGTGTTCCTTAGATATCGCATTCACAAGAACTGGGTAGCCATATAGACGGATGAACGGACAGACAACTCAAAAACATAATGCCTCTGGCCCTGGCACTTTTTTTGCTGTTTCATATTCTACTCCAATTCCAGCTTCCATAATTGTGTGGCAAAGTTGCCACCAGGTGGGATGGTTAGCAGCAGCTTCTTCCAGTCATGAGGGGTTTGAGGTTACCTGATGTTATGTTTTTCTCACAAAAAACATGAAATTTCAAGTGACCCCTTTTAATGGACATGTACCTACAAGGCAGCAGGGCAGTGGCTGGCCATGTAAAAATGTCTGGGGAGTTATCCTGGATAAGCAGAGTTTATATTGTATAAACTTGTGTATCTCAAAACATTAGCTGCTGAGAGTACGAACCTGAACAAATTAAAACACCACTTGGAGAGCTCATATCCCTAGAGCAGGGGTCTCCAACACATTACTCGCGAGCTACCGGTACCTCGCCACCCCTTTTCAAGTAGCTTGCCAAGGTGGGTGGACCTTCATTCGTCCTACCTTCAATACTTCTCTCGGTTATGATTCTGTTTTTGTAGTTTTGCAGCAGTTGTTGTGTAATTTAAATATGCAGACATTCGTGATGCAGCACACGAGGACAGTGTGTGGAAAACTTCACAAAATAATTTACTGTCACACTGTTTCGGGGACAATTAATAAAGTTAGCGCTGTGGTTACCTGCAGAAATGCACATATGTTCATATCACATCAAACACACAGGAAATCATTCTACATACAGCTGGAAGGTATAGAAGGTAGAAATATGTTATTTAATGCTACAACATAACAAGGAAAATGCACTAAAATCATATAAACAGATGGATATCAGCTGTAGGAGCATCGTGCTGCGTCGGAGCCGGTGTGTGTGTGTGTTTTTGGCTGGTTATGCTTTAACATTGATATTTCCTGACGTGCGCTCTATGTGTGTTTAACTGTGCGCGTGCGTGTATTTGTCATGTAAATAAGATAAATACCATGAGGCTGTTTAGTTACTTTAACAAAAGAACAACGTGCAGACCTGTTCTGTAGGAAAGGGAATCTGAATTGACTTCTTTGATCTGGCGCTGTACAAAAAATCAAATTACGTAAAATTAACTTGACTGTTTTGTATAATGGTAGGGGAAACACTGGTCTACATACCTATGTGAGTCTGACATGAATGTCATGATGTCAAAGTTCATAACAAGACTGACAGATGAACATTTAAATGACTCCATAAGAGTGAGCCTAAGTGGCTTCACTCCACCATACACCTCTCTTGTTGAGTCCATGCAGTGCCAGTCATCTCACCAACTGAAAAAGACTGAGTAAACGTCACATGTGCAACTGGACACGTGAATACTCTTGTGAAGTGAAACAGTGGCATGTAACAAAATGATAATTAAATAAGTAATCTGTGTATTTGTAATTCCATTGTTTGCTTTTGGCAGCTTTCCACCACCACAGGTGAACTAAATGTTTTTGTCACATTTTAATGCAAAGTGTGAGTTGTGGACACCAACATTTTGTAAATGTCCAGGCAAAACAAGCTTATTCGGGTTGTTTGGGTTGAAATAAGCTATGAGAACATGAAATGTTAGAAAGCACTTGTAGCTCTCAGCCATTTTCATTTTGTAAAAGTAGCTCTCAGGGGAAAAAAGGTTGGAGACCCCTGCCCTAGAGAAACCTATTGATTTCTTCATAAAACAAAAACGTCTTAAGGGTTATGCCAAATAAAGTCAGCAGCATCTGTTGCTGTGACTGAAGCAACAGCACATTAAAGACTATTTCTCAATCAACCAATTCCATGGAAGACAGATTATGGTGGAGTGCAAGAAGACAAAGTGAATTGGTCAATGACTACACTTTTTCCACAAAGTGTATGGAAATGGGATCCAATCACACAGCTGTTCAATTTCACGTCAAATGACAATAGCTGTCATGTCGGAAGGACCACGCCCACAAGTTTTATGATAAGCTTCCTCATAAAATTTGCATAGCTCAGTCACATGCCTTACATACTCACTGAACAAAAATTGTAAATGCAAGGGAACACACACTACTCACGGATAAAAGCACATTATGCATAAGAAAACAGTGTTGCAAAGTGTTGCAATTTTCTAATGCATATCTGGAAGTCATGGAAACTGGATTTCCTTCTTATTAAGTCTATATGTTTCACTACTCATGAGTACTACTGATCACTGAAAAGACTGCACAGGCTAGAGATGTAACTTGAAGAGAAAAAGGTCCAGGTTTTTGTTCAGTGTTGATAACCTTGCAGTTCTTAAACAAAATAAATAATGAGTGAAATGTCACACACTTGAATAAATTCTGTACAATTGTGCAAGCAAAGGATGTCTGACAGTGTTAATGTATGTGTTGTATATGTACAGTATATGCAAGTGAGGGTAGTGATGGGTATAGTGGATTGCTATATTTTACCCAAAAGAGGGACCTCACAGAAAAGCTCTGGGAATCACTGGTCATTATTACCAGTTTGACTACAATACAAATATCAAGCCCCCCAGTTGCATTTGAATTTTTTTTGGCATAGACTTTTGTTCATGTGTTACATGGCGTATTATTTTATTTATATAGGCCAGCAACCTTCAATCTGACATGTTATTTAACACTACTGAACTAAAGGCATGTCTGACAAAATGTGCACATTCCTCAGTGATGTAAGGTGTGTCTCATGTGTCAGTCCTAAGATTATTGTTTTTAATCGCCTGTCGTTAGGTGTTAAGCTTTATGTAAACACCAGTGGTAGGCTATGTACTATCACTTCATGCCACCTTCACGCTACTGCTTTTATTTCCTTCAGTTACTGCCCCATGCTGATAGTAGCTCTAGGATATCATCAGTCTTCAGCTAACTTGATGGACAGATTCAGGGATGGAGCTGCGCACACGTCCTGTACGTAGTCCGAGTATTCTGCGTCACATCCATCACAACTTTTCGCTTTATCACGCGATGACTACATGACCGAACACATTAGGAAAGTTAGGAGACTATTTTTGGCCACTGATTCACTATTATTGTCCGCCACTCAAGGCTCGCACCCACGGAACAGTTGCACGCTGATTATAGCCCAGACCTTTATCCTTTTTAGGCTGCGTTTAGTGGAATTGGTTATTGGACACACACACAGACACACTCAAAAAAAATTGTCTAGCACTTAACAATCCCTAGCATGTTGTTTATCTTGACTTATCAGGGCTCTTAGTCTTTGTAACTCAGAATTTATGGAAACCGAATGGGAATTTGCTGGTGTCTTGTCCTTGTAAGTCGCTTTGGATAAAAGCGTCTGCCAAGTAAAGTAAAGTAAAGTATTTAGCCTACTCCACTGAGTACAGAGTAAAAGTCATACTTAAGTTAGCTGCCCGTTTTATTCGACATTACGCCCTCTGTAAACAAAACAGCCTCTTTCTCCTGCTTGATGTTCATTCTATGCCGTAAATCCAATAGACAGGTGTGAATCTGTGCCTACACACTAAGCCCCGGTGGCCTACGTGAGGACGAGGGCGTAGCTATTGCTTCCTCGCAGATAAGATGCAGGAAAAATGTCCAGTTGAACTATCATCAACATCAGTATTGATATGTTATTATAACCTTATCTATGCAGAAGATAAGCACCTCTAAATACTAATAATCACTATTATAATGATGCCATATTAGATACAAATGCAGCCTACTAATCTTCAGTTGTCCTTTTGGTCGTCTGCCATTCAGCCTTTACACTGATCAGTGACCACGTTAACGTTGTGGAGGACAGGGGGCAACATGGGATAAAAAAAAAAAACAATGCTGGTGATGACTGACGGGGGTAAGAAGGCGCAGTACATTGCAGCTCGCTATGAAAGAGAGTAACTGCAGCCCGGTGTCCAACCTGTCCATCACTACAGAACAACCAACAGAGGGTATTAATGTTGTGGCTGATCGATGTAAGTTTCTGTTACTCTGGCCGAACAGCAGGGTATTGCATAACAAATGCGTCCCAAGGATACAGTTACACAAACAAACATGGAAACCATTGCTAAAAATGAAAAACTAATCACACTACCTGTTCAGATGCTGTCGCCCTCTGTCAGAAGCGCTTTTCCGCGGACACCGTGTGCGCGCTCCTGTCGCTGTCTCTTATACAGAGTGGAGCGGGGAAACTCCGCCCAACCCTATCTCGGATTTTGCCTGTTGCATTGAAAAGGTTGTTTCTCCACCTGCGTATGCTAAGTAGATTAAAAGGCGGACTGTCTGGGATCCTCGCATCATTTCTGAAGCAAAAAATAAAGCTACAGTGCATATCAGTGAACACAGGAGACACTGCGGGTTATCCAGTTATCCAGCTCTTATCTGGAGATAAAATTTAATTCCAGTCCACGAAGCTAGCCCAGTTTTAACCGGAATAGGTCAGTAGGGTTGCGCGGCTGCATCACCTGCTCTGAATCAGGTTAACGTCAGAAAAAAACATGTCAAAAACCCAACCTCTCACCGAAGAAACCGAATCATCATTCATTCAGGACCCTGACGTGGAAAAAAGTTTAGAATAAAATTATATATGATTGGTGGTTGTTCCAGGCTTTCTGTTCTATCACCCAAGCTTTAATAATGGAATCGATAGTTTATCATACTAAATAACAGGTTAATAATGCGATAATTAGATAGCATAATACTTTTCACATAAAAAGTAAGACAATAATAATTAGCCTTATTCTTGTACATATTTACCCAGGAGTAAATCATTAGCTATAGCCTACCTCAACAGCGTCTAAGACCTATCACGTTTTCTGTTACTATAAAGGAACCGAACTATGAAGTATCCTATTGTATTCGTTGTTCTTATGCAAAGTGTGAACACTTGATAAAGCCAGACAACAGATGTCAGATTTTAAGTAAGCTTAAAAAACGTAATAATAAACTATCACGCTGTCTCACATATTGCATTTAATATTGAGTATTACCTAATTTTGATTGTGATCTTCGCACATTCGGAACAACTTAGATAGCGCTGAACAAAATTCATTTTAATGCAGTAAGACTAGGAACCACTTTGTATCACTGTAACTGGGGAACTATTTCACAGACGTACGGTTTCCATGGAGAATCATTTGCAGAACCAGCCGAGTGTTTGCTGTCGTGGACGAAAGTACATCAGTAGTTAAGTGTTAAATTGTTGTTGTCGTGTTGAAAACGAAAACGAAACTGTACAAACTCAGTTAGCTACAAAGTCAGCAGATATCTGAGTGCTACAAAAGCTCAATCTCTGTACCGGTAAGTACCTTTAGTCCTCACTCTTAAGTACCCACATTTATGTTATTTGTTCATTAACCATCATTCATTATTTTCCAATCTGAAAATGGAACAAACTGCTACACCCAATAATAAGTAATGTTCTGTTCAATATTATATCACAAGGTCGAGGTAGCGTTAGATAAAACCGTGTAATGTCATGTTTTTCCAGAGACGGTGTAACTACAGTCTGCAGTGAACGAAACCTCCTCCAGCACCTGCCAATAAATAAGTAAAAGTTTTATTCAGAAATCTGGAACCACACAAATAAATATTTGTAAGTTCATATTTATAACTTCATAAATTAAAAAAAATGTGCACTTTGATTCAAAAGTTTGGGGTCATTAGGAAATTTTTAATTTTTTATCACAATACATAGACTTTCCTATTTGTTATTTTCTACAGTAAACAAACAGACAATTAGCTAACATTAGCATGAATACTGTGCATCCCAATGGCTGATACATATTGTGGGCCATAGGTGTTTACCAATTTGGTCATGCAGTCAGATGGAGACAGTGAATTGGGAGACTTGAAGGCCCAGCTCACCAGTAAAGAAATGGAGTGGAAGGAGCTCCAGGCTTTAACGATTCATCAACTAGAGAATTCTCTCAAAAAGGCCCAGGAGGAGTGCTCCTCACTCAGGTATGCATCCTCTTCAATTCAGAATAACAGTAAATGTGAACATTCTCTTGTCATGAGACACCTGTGGACGGCAAGATACTGTCATGATGCACACCTGAACTTCTGAAGTTTTAATTTGGGTGCAAAAGGTCCCAAGTCAAATTCTCGGATGTGCCCCCACTTGTTATGCCCAGCCTGTGGAGCACATAACAAAGAAAGGAGGTCCACACAGTAAGAATTTAAGTAAACAAGTAATTTATTAGGTAAATATTATCAAGTGAGCAATATAGTGAAATGAGGGCAATGGATGCAGTGAAACGTCCATGATCTCATAAACACAACTAGGGCTGGGCGATATATTCACGATTCAAGATTAAAAAAACTATATTAATCACAGAGGGACATTGCTTTGCCTGTTACAGCTGCTCTCAGTTCAAAGAAAAGAAAGAAAGATCGTCACCAACACAAAATACACAAAGCACAGAAAAAACAAAAACAAAAGAAATCTAAAAATGAATGAAATAGGACAGTAATAACATAGATAAATAATTATGAATTATGATTGTTGTCCTCCCCCCGGGCGGCACGGTGGTGTTGTGGTTAGCACTAGTGTGTGTTAGACTCATTAGAAATACTATTTAAACAAGTGAGTTTTCAATAATCAGCAATGCAGTTTTTCTTTTACAAAAACTTATTTCAAATGTGCCAAATTCATCTAAACTGCCAATAGTTTATTGTTAATAGTTTATTGTCATATGTTAATATATATATATATAATATATGAATATGACCCATGACATTTGTCACATGTAAATTTGTCCCATAGTTGTCTTTTTGTAATTACTTTATGGGATCAAAATATATATATAATATAGTGTTTTCCCTAGGTTTCCAGAGGTGGGGGGCGGGGGTGGGAGTTGACACGGGACAAACCATTAGCCCCTGTTCTGTTTCCCAAGCGTACAGGCACATCAAACCTTCATTCACTTTCTGGATTCAAACGTCTTGGCCACCGTACTTTCACTATTTATCTCGGTTATGATTCTGTTTTTGTAGTTTTGCAGCGGTTATTGTGTATTTTAAATATGCAGACATTCCTGATGCAGCACACAAGCACAGCATGGGGAAAACTTCAGAAAATAATTGAATAATTAATAGAGTTAGCGCTGTGGACACCTGCAGATATGCGCACAGAAGTTCTCACTGTGGAGATGTTCATAGAACCTTTTACTCGATGTCTCCAAACAAATTCTACATACAGCTGGAAGGTTCCAGACTGCAGAAATATGTTATTTAATGTTAGAAACATAATAAGAACATAACGAAGAAAATGCACTAAAGTCATATAAATAGGTGGTTTCGTTTGCCTATTATCAGATGTACAGTGGAAATATGATTGGGAAAAAATTTTGGGGCGCTCCCGGTGTTTGTGTGTTTTGGTCTTAGTGCTTTAAAAGTCATATTTCCTGATGCTGTTTGTTCACCTGTGTTTGCGCGTTTGTGTGTCTTTGTGTGTACGCATCGCAGCAGATCTCTGCTGCACGCTCTGCAGAGATCAGAGGAGAATTATAAATGTGAGGGTAGAAATGACGCCGTCATGTAAATACGATAAATAACATCAGGCTGTTTAGTTAGTTTAATAAAAGAACAACGTGCAGACCTATTCTATAGGAAAGGAAACATGAAATAACTTCCGCTGTGATCTGGCTCTGTACAGAAAATCTAATTACATAAAATTAACTTGACTGTTTTGGGGGGGCAGGTGCTGCCATTGGGGGGGGGGCGAGGCGCCCCCCTTGTATAATGGTAGGGAAAACACAGTAATAATAATTATAAAATAGAGATATATATTGTATATCGCCATTCAGCTAAAAAATTTCGAAATATGAGTTTTGGTCCATATCGCCCAGCCCTAAACGGAACAAACCAAGCAAGACAACCAAACCAAACAAAAGGCCACGCCACAGCCTTCCAAAATGAGTTTTCACTTTAAGAACTAATGAGAACAATCTTTTGTAGATGTGCCTGTTTTTTCGTTTTCCATTTATGAA
>JAUBNQ010000011.1:104210-125503 GCA_032353495.1 Ctenopoma kingsleyae | reverse complement strand
GTTTTAAGGACATTCAGTGTCAGGTTGTTCTCTGAGCACCAGAGAGACAGTTTCTCTACCTCAGCCCTGTATGCTGTTTCATCCCCATCTGAGATGAGCCCAACCAAAGCCAGTGCTGAGTGTGAGTGTGGAGGAAAGGTGGGGGCCGAGTCTGACAGATTGTGGGAGTTGTGTGAGGAATTGTTTAACCCCATTCATATGTCCTCCTTTCTCTATTGGTGGAGTATATTGATAGACACTAAAACCAACCAACCTACTCTACAAGTACAGGCATGGCTTGGCATTATTTGTGAATGTTAGATGGTGTAACACAGGTTGCATCTCTATCAAAGAACAACACAGCACATGAACACATGCACAGATAACATTGGGCTGTTGGCTGTTAACATGTGTTCTCTCATGTCATTGCAATGCCCCCAAATCCCAACTGGTCTGTAAGTCACATTGAGTGCTTCACCTCCTGCATTGTAGATTCTATCAATTTCTGTGTTAAGAACTTGGTAACTACCAGGAGGGTATGATGTTTCTCAAGTAACAAACTATGGATCACACCTGGAATTGAAGTCCTGCTTAATGAGAAAAAGTGGAGCTAAGAAGAATTTAGAAGGAGCTAAAAATGAAGATCATGAAGGGTAAGGACCAGCAGTAAAGACTGCAGAGGAACAATGTGAGGCAGGTCTGGAGAGATATGAGTAACATTTCTAGATATAAACCGTGCCGTATGAAGCAGGCTGAGGGTGGCATTGAATGGGCCACTGACTTGCATAGGTTTTTCAACAGATTTGACACTGACTCAAATCTTCAGCATACCCACTCACACCCGGCATTCCCATCAGCCCTGACCCCTCTCATCTTAATCATGTCCTCTCCTGACCACATTTTCATCTCATCAGTCCAGATGAGAAGGTAGCTGCAGAGAATCAGGGCAGGGAATGCAGTAGCTCCAGATGGCATCAGCTCCTCTATCAGTCCACCATCAGTCCTCACATCTGGTGCAGACCATGTGCCAGTTACTGCAAATCCCAGGGAGCCTAGTGACTCTAGATCTGTGGCCCTAACATCTCATTCGATGAAGACTCATCTACTCTAGTGAGACCAATACGGATCCACTGTAGTTTGCAAAATTCGATTACAAAAATATGTGATTAATATGTAAAAAAATATGACTGCAGGGACAGAGACCACTTGATCGGTCTCTGATCTGGACACTTCAAAGAGTTCAAAAAAGGTCAGTGGGATATGGTCAGTAAAAGCCTCCACAGATCTACCTGACATCAGCTATATCTAGGGTCTCCAAGTCCAGTGGTCCCCAACCTTTTTGCGCCACGGACCTGTCCTTGTCGATCACATAATTATTGAAGTGGTGCATATAAAGCTTATTAGAGAAGTAAAGGGCTTGGTCTATCCAAACCCTAATCATCTGTTTGGAACAACACTGCACCTGCACCAACATGACCTGGCATCCACTTGCAACTTAAGTGGTTGAGCCAGCCGTGGAGCTGCCAGCATGGACATAGAGCACAACAAGGATTTAATATTTTCCAAAGCAAGTTGACAAGCAGAAGAAATTGATAGCTATATACATGTAGCAACATGCTATAAAAACTAAAGTAAAAATAAAAAAGTTTCAAAACAACAAATGGACTGAGAGAAAAACAGATGAATGAGTCAAGGTCAACTGTATTTAAAGAAAAAAATGAACAACATGAACATTGCCTTTGCTATCCTCATACCTCAACCTATACTCATGTTGTACTACAATTGATAATGATACAGGTTTTATGTTGGTCTCTAGGCTAAAGCAGAGCTGAAGGAGAAAGAACAAGAGCTCCACGAATTGACTATCTTACAGCATCCTGTTCAAACTGAGAGAGAGGTAATAAAGGTAAATACATACACCATGTACTGCTTGACTAATATAACCATTAAAAGTTGCTAACCTCTTAAACAAAGGTAAAGCAAACAACTCTTCACCTATAGCACAGGTGCTGGCCTTGCCAGTATTCTATCAGTGTTTGTCAACCATCACCATTTCATAGGTCTTTAAATAGAGTTTGATCAGTTGTGTGGTGAATACAAGAAACACAAGCAGCATTTCTGACCATGTATGTATTGCATGTATGTACTGACCATGAGTCAGTTGATAGGGCAGTCATTCCCATTTCTCACAGTTCCTGGCCCCATGCTGAAGTGTCCCTCTGTAAACATCGATATTTGATTTTCCTACACACAGGATTGCACTTCAAAGGAACCATCAGAAGATATCCGTTGTCTGCAGGAACAGAACAGTATCCTACGAGCTGTGGTTAGCCAGATGAGGAAGGACATGGAGAGTCTCAGCCATTTTGTATACTATTATTATTATTATTATTATTAGACTTTTGTTCTAGTCTGTGTTTTTGTACTATAGTCTATATTTATTCTATTCTGTTGTTTTTAAGTAAGTTTTTCATCTGCAGCAAAGAACATTTTATATAATTTTATCCTATCTTATCTCCTTCCCATTCCCCAGGCCCAGCCACAGGCTTGTCAGCATCTAGGAGTGTGTGCCACTCCAACAACTCAGATGACTGCTGGACCACCAGACCAGTCCATTGAGAGGTCTTCCAAAGTTAGTCCAGCAGGTGGGTAGCACACACAAACATAGTTGAATGTGAAAAAACATACTAATTGTTGCATTTATAAAGCTTTTCTACAAATATTCTGTATATTTACATAATCTGTGTAAGGTCTTAAACCTTACACTGTAAAGTGCCTTGAGATGACTTATTTTGTGATTTGGCGCTATATAAATAAAGTTTAATTGAATTGAATTGAATTTACTTGGACAAGCTAAAGTGACCTTTTTATTGTTTAGTTTCAGGGGCTGATTTCTCAGATAGGGTTTGGCAATGGATTAAATCAACTTAATAGTCATGCTTCAGATAGAAAATTGTTGCACAAAGCTGTCTAGGTTTTCACTTGACTATCATAAGACAGACTAATTTAGTACAGAGCCGGCTCGACGACGATGAAAGTGTTTTCTAGTTGTTCTCATTTGTCATACTTGCCACGCCAGTGCCCATAAAAGCTGTGTACACATGGGGCTCTCACAGAAATCTAAAAAGAGAAGTAAAAGAGGGTTTTTCACCAGATCTACAAACATTCTGAAGCAGAGACAGCTCTGCACAAGGTGCACAGCTAATAAGCCTCATATTTACCATTGTAAGCTAACACACTCACACACACAACTGATGAAGAATGAAAAAAAACATCTGATTCAAAAAACATTGCTTCCATTCTGGAGGACAGGCTTGCCCAGAATGATTTGAGCTCAGCAAATCTGCTGTCTGGTGCCTGGAGTGGGTCAGCATGCTGTGGGGAATGAAAGAGAAGTAACACATCATGTTTCATGGTGATGTCCTACAATGTGAATTGAAGTGCTAGTGTAGTGCACTAGCATGTCAGGACTGAAATGTGGGTAATAGTGTGCATAGATTTTGTTCTCACCTAAGAACAAATCTCAGAAAACACTGGTGAATGTCAGAACATTCATATAAACTGGTTAAGTGGGGTTTGTGAAGAAATTTCTTTTTGGTGAAAGAATGCTTGGTGAATGAGACCCAATGAAGTTAAGTTCTGTTTTTAGATTTTTTTATTTTTTGTTTTTGGCAAATGTATTAAAAGTGAAAAACTAAAATCTCTCAGTTATGAAACTTCAGTATTTTGTGGAAGCACATTTAATTTATTCTAGCAGATACTGGCTGTCCAAACAAAAAGTCCACCTAATGACTGAAATCTTTATCATAGGTTGAAAATGTTATTTGTACTAGTTTTAAAGGTATTTTATAGTATTTTATGGAAATTCTTTGAGATGTATTTTTGTCTTGTATGTGGGATGGATCCTCTGGTGTTCTGTTTCTAGAGAAACTTGCCAAGTCTTCTGCATTGACTGAGAAGGGGTTCACAGTGGTACATAGAGAGTCTGCTTGCACCAACACCATGGAACAGGTACTGAAGAAAATCAGAAAAATGCTTAAAGTAGATCTATGAGTTATTTCCAGGGGCTGGTTTTACAAAGATAAACTTTGAATATGGCTTAGATCTAACTTTTAGTCAGACATAAGCTTTAGCTATTCAGCTCTTAACTAGCTTAAGTAGGACTTGAATTATTGATTTCAAACTCAAAATCGTGGCTTACCGAACAGCATCAAGCCACAGTGCTGCATCCTGAATGCCTACTGGAATTTAACAGTTACAAATATATTTCACTGGGAAAATACATGTCAGTCACTCGTTGTTACCATGGAAGCATAAGTTGCAGGTTAGCCTGCTTGGTGGGTACCATTTTAGGCTTAAAAGAAGTGTTTGGGTTTTTTTTTTAAACTAAACTACTTGCTAACCTTTGTCTTTGTGAAAATGGCCCTTGGTGACTGTTAAAGCTATCCATTTGTTCGGTGCTGACCTAATACTGTGGTACAGTTTTCCAGCATCAACACACAAATGTCAGATATGGGCAAGATAATTACTTATTATTGTATCTCAGTGCTGTATAACATTGCCCATGCACATATTGTAGTTTTAAAATGGTTAACTGACTAATCGGTTATGTGAGATAATAGGAAGATGTTGTGTATGCTGCTGCAACCACCCAGTTTCTTCAGGTTTGTCTAATCTTCCTGATTCTTCCAGAATGCCCTAGTGCGACAGCTCCAGGAAAAGAACCTCTATTTGCAGCATCACTGGGCCTCAGGTCCAGTGTCTGGTGGTGTGTTTGAAAATGTCCAGGATGCAAAAAGCAACCATCCGCTCATGCATACCAGGTTGAAGCAGGCGGCATCCTGTATTGCCCGTCTGAGCCAAGAGAAACAACAGCTGATAGAGATGGCGAACCACCTTCGTGCCCAGATCACCACTGCTGGGCTACAAGGTACATTACTGACAAAACCAAATTACACACTCTGTTAAAACAATCTACTATACGACAAACCAGCAGAATCAAGTTTATAGATTTTTAGGTGGACCTGACCTGAATTTATGAAATCTGTGTCAATGCTTAGTGGGTAACTAAAAAAATTTGGTGCAATCCAATACATCAAAAACATTAAAACCTAACCTGTCCAGCTTAAAATGGTTAGTTTCTCTTGACACTGTGCCAGAGATGCTGGTTCAAATCTGTCATCATTTTAGAGGCTGTAGTTTATTGCAATTTGTTAATACTATAATGCCATTTATCAAAGTGTTATTGTATTCTCTTATAGCCAACCATTCAGAAAGCATAGATTCTCTCATTTTGCTCCTCCCAACAGTAATCTGTGTAAAGTTTGAAAGTTAAAATCACTTAGTCCTTGATAATTTGTGTTTCACTACCTGTATTTCAACATCAGAATATCACAGAAAGTTAAAAATAAAAATAAAAAGATTTTATCATGAGAAGAAGAGAATAGACATATTAAAAGTAGCTATAACTATTCTAAATAAAATCTCTAGCTAAATTAATTTGTGAAGAACCACAAGTACAATAGGTTTAACATCCTTCACAGGGGGTAATATTTAAGTAATAATAATGAAACTAGGTTGTTATTGCAATAATATAAATTTTACAAAGTATTACAAAGTTTCTACTTTATTTTATAGTAATATCAAATTAAACCAACATGCAGAGCTATAGTAATTGCCTGGAAACACACATGGTAGTTTATATGTAATTGTAACTGTGAAATGCAAAACTTGGTGGTGGACATTAAAAAAAGTAATAGTAAATGTATGGCTCCAACTTTTATTTTGAAGCACTGTTTTCGCATGCAACTTATACGCAGGTACAGGAGCACTAGCTAGGTCAACAACAAGCTAAAGTTGCCTACAACGCCAACAATGTTAAACTTGGTTTTACTTATACTATTGACAGACAAGGAGAAATGCATTGACAAAATTCATGAAGGCTCAGGATATAATTTGTGGTTCTTTTTCCCATGCTCATCTTGCAGCCTGTTATTTACTATTCTCTTGCTCTTCATCTCATAAAGATTGGGTAAACATCAATACCTTTGATTGATAATGGCTAAATCTCAATCAATTTCTGGTTATTGGTTGTAGTATGGAGGAGCAAGGATAGGAGGACACATAATAGCATCCACAGTTGCCCAAATCTCTGTTTCTAGGAGAACCAGTGGAGCCAGAGAAGGACTCCCCTACCAAAAAGCAAGGTGACCAACAAGACCAGCTGTCTTTTGTATTACGACAGCTACAGTACCAACTTACCACACAGGTATGTGCTCTAAATTAAAATACTTGCAGAAATGTACAAAGAGAGGGAGACAGAGAAGACAAAGCACAACTATGGGAGAGAGAAACACAAATTAACAAGTTAATGACATGCAGTGATGGCATGAGTGGTCAGGGGAGCAGAGAGGAGAGAAGAGGATAGAAGCTCAGTATTTCAAGGGAGGTCCAGCAGCAGACTATTGCAGCACAGCTAGGAGATGGTTAAGATTCACCTGAGCCAGCTCTAACTATAAGCTTTTTCAAAAGAACGTTTTAAGCCTGGTCTTAAAAGGGGGGGCATGGGTGGCATGATAGCTCAGTGGGTAGAGCAGTCGTCTATAAACCTGAGGGTGAGCAGTTCGAGTCCCAGTCCCGGCAAGCTACATGTCGAGGTGTCCTTGGACAAGACACCGATATCCTGACCCTTGGCGCCTCACAGGGGCAGCTTGTCCACAAAGAATTTCCCCCTAGGGCAGGGCTATTCAATTACATGCTAAGTTGGGCCAGATTTTCAAATCTAGAAAGTTAGCTGGGCCGCATATTTTCAGTTTCAGATAAGCAGCAACTTAATAACAAACCTAACAAAATAAAAGTCTTTAAATGTGTACTAAACATAGTGAACAGTATTACCAACAATATCTTTGGCTTAAGAAATAAATAGATATTTTTGTCACATTTGATTGACAGGCACAGGATAAAAAAAGAACTGTCAAATCTACAAGTTTGCAAACTCATAAAAAGAGAACAAACAAAAAAACAACACAAATGATTATTTCTACTAAACTGACTGTGTAAGCAACAGTTACATTGCTAAGATTTTAGTGGGAGAAGAGACATATTTAGTTCTGATCAAGAGCACAAACCTTTGGATCACATGGTGTCAGTACAATCTGAAGACACTGGTGAAGATCACTGTCACTCAGGGAGTAACGAGAGCTGATTTTTATCAAGTTCATGTGTCAAAAGATTGATTCACTAGCCAAACCTGTCTCCTAAAAATTATGTCTGTACACAACTAAACTGTAATCCCGATTATGTTTTTGTAGAGAACTGTAATTGTTATGTTATACTGACACGTATTTTTGTGAATGAATGATGTGATAAATCTATTAATGCAAAGACATGGTTGAGGTGTATGGGCTGAATGGAGGGCGTTTACTGTGCAGAACTGACATACTGGAGACCCAAGTTCAAGACCAAAGTCCTGTCTGAGTTTGGGTTTAGGCAAGAAAAGTACTGAGGTTATGATTAGAAAAAAGATTGTGTTTTGGTTAAATTTTTAATGCAGACTTGTTTGTGAAGTGACATTTTCACCTATTAACCAGCCCACACGTTACAACACGTTAATATCGCTACACTCACATATCTGATGTTGAACTGTAACATTGGACAGAAAACCAGATGTTGTAGATTGGATATTTTGGCCATCAAAAATACCATAACTGTGGACATTTCATTAATATGATCATTATGTTAACAGAAAAAGTAATCATAATCATAATCAGCACTAAAATTACTACTTTCTTAACATGAGGAAAGTCTGTGCAGAAACTCTGTTGTTTCTCAAAGTGGTGCCTCCGCACATTATAATCTTTAAATACAGCAACACACCCACCAAAAATTAAACACAGGTTTGGTAAAATTTGTCAGTCCAGGTTAAACTGATAGTTTTCGTCCTCTATTTTACGCTTGTGAGATGATAAAGATGTGTTTAGCTCTGTCCTAACACCGCTACCCGCTACACAACAACATGCTGCGTTATAGGTAGACTGTTGGTAGGAGAGTGCTGCATTCACTGTCCGAGATACTGTAGGAATTTGGTATTTCTGTGAACATTTGCCAACTAGAAATCGGTTTTCTCAGTTTTGCTGCATTTCTGGTAAGACCACGGACTGGGCCACTCTGAAGTTGTTTCTGGGCCGCATGTGGCCCGCGGGCCGCTAATTGAATAGCCCTGCCCTAGGGGATCAATAAAGTATCTAGAAAAAAAAAGTAGAGAGGGTGTCTGAACTAGGAGCTGGTTCCACAGAAAAGGAGCTTGATAGCTAAAGGCTCTGCCTCCCATTCTACCTTCTAGGAATCACAAGTAGACCAGCACTCTGAGAGCACTATCTGTCTGTCAGTCTATCAGTCTATCTAGTGATAGACTAGATAGACTAGACTAGACTATCTGTCTAGTCTGACAAACAGTGCCATCTGCTCTTTCAACTGACTTTCTCCTACAATTTTGGAGACATACAATACTGTGCAAAAGTCTTGGGCCACCATTAGATTTGTTGTTTTTGCAATGCCCATATATGACCATATATGTTTTTATTTCTTAGTCTCTTTACTAGAATACAACTAGAAAATATAGGAAATATGTACACAGTATTAGAAAACACACAAAAAAAATTTTTTTAAAACAGCTTCTTTAGGCTAAAGTGACAAATATTTAGTGTGATCTCTGTAGAGGAATCTGTGGTGGTCAAGGATGAAAATAGGAGACTAAGACCTGTCAATATCTGATGAGAAGCTTCTCACAGATTTTCTCTGAGACACCAGAAGTTGTCCAACAAGGAACCGACTCAGCATCTGGCAGCTTCATCTGAATGCAAGTTGATCCTTAGTCCATAGTCTGAAAATGACCTGATCAGGAATGGTCCTTGTAGATGGAGAGCAGCCAAGAACCAACTTTTTGTCTTTCTAGTTGTTCTCATATAAAAACTGAGAAATAAATATATATGGACATCAAAGCATTGCTGAAAAACTAATCCAATAGTGGCCTAAGACATTTGCACAGTACTGTACATGTTGAAAAAAATTTAAACACAGTGTGTGTTTGTTGTTTTGTTTATTGTCTTTGTGTTTTTAAAAAACTCAGGACTTTAATAACATTTTTTATTTAAATTTGTATATTTAAATTTGGAATTTGAATTTAAAAATGGAATTTATATTGTCAAATCACGATAAAGGTTAGTGAATATGGGAAACATAGCAGATAACATGGATACCCTATCTGCTATGCTTGAAGAATGAATAAAGAAAGTAGCTGGTGACACCATCTGCAGGGAAGGATAAGGACATAGATAAATAAAAGACTAACACTAAGAATACTATGCATCACTATTCAATATTTGAATGATCCTGATGTATCCTGATCCTGAGTATTTCTCTGTGCTACCACCAGAGAGCACAGTGGGTGCACTAATGAATTTGTGCCTTCAGGAGCTGCAGTATGCTCTGAGACAGAGGGTTTGCACTGCTGCTGAACAACTCCTCCCAAGAACCAACAACCAAGGTCCTTCCATAAATAGGGCAGCAGACAATCCATCCCAGGGGAACAAAACTACATGTAGGCCAGAGGTAACAGCAGAGTCATAAATGCATTACATTTATGATAAATTACATTAATTGTAACAAATCACTCCACATATTAAATACATATCTCTAAGTAAAACATCTTACAGCAAACTTAATTTTTTCTCATGCCCTCTTCTTCAGTGCTCGAACAGCAAAGAGAATGCTCCTCTCCTCTGCCTGTCACATAATTCAATGAACATGATGCTGCATCCCCACTCAGGTGTGCCCAGGTATCAGTTGTCATCAGAGGAGTCACTACAATCATTAAAGGACCTGTGGGAGAAACTAGACCTTGGACTTAGTTCATCAGCTTTCTCAGAAGGTAACCACAAAAGAATAACTAGGGCTTGACAACAAAGTAAGGGTTAGTGAGTCAGGGAAAGGAAATTCAAAGCAAAGTGCCATGCCATTTCTGTGAGCCAGTTAGGGGATAATTTTTTATATTTCATTAAATTTTTTTGAAGGTCATACAAAGGAAGGTGCCATGAAGGAAAAAAATGGAACCATGTATAAGGATTACTAAATTGAGAGCACACATTAAGTAATCTGTGCACACAATGCCTATTGTTTTTGGTGTCAGACAGCTGATTGCAAGCTCTCTCCCCCCCTCTGGAAGCTCAAATTAAGACATAAACCCATTTTACAGTAGTATATAGGTGTACTGCCGCTTCTGCACATGGACAATATCTGAATGTCAGACATTATATTTTGAAGCAGATCCATAAAGGTTACTGAGAACATTAAAGTCACAGTGTTTTTCTTAGATGAGGTGCACACAAAGACCACATCTGAAGTACAAAACACCTTTGTGTATGTAGAGTTTAATCTCTTTGATTTTGCAGATTCTATGTTCACATGTCACAGAATAAGTAATGTATTGTCAATATTATGTAATCCCTTCAGTGAAACACAACAAACATCTCCTAATTAAGAACGTGAACTAGGCATTTAGGCGTAATATCTTCTCAAGTCTTATCTCTCAAGAATTTCTCTGCACCGTCCCCTTCACATAGAAAACACTGAAAGACTTTCCCTCTCAATAATGCATTTACTGTATGGCAAATGTAATGAAATGATGAAAATACATATATATATTTAGAATGATATTGTAATGAACTTGATAGCATCCCATTCTACATTTGGAAACTCTAGGTCTACACAAGTAGACCTTCACACTGACAGTGTTCTGTTTGGATAATATGGTACCATGAAGTCTTTAAGATATGCCTTCTTTGTGAGGAGAAGGATTTTATATTCTATTTTAGATTTTACAAGGTGTCAATTGAAAGAAGCTAATGTAGGAGAAATATGATCTCTCTTGCCAATTCTGATTAGAACTCTAGCTGCAGTGTTGTTGATCAACTGAACCCATCCTATCAGTAATGAATTACAGTAGTCCAGTCTAGAAGTAACAACTGCATGGACTAGTTTTTTTAATACAGGATGCTTCTAAGTTTGGTTAAGTGATAATTCTCAGATAAAAGGAGGCCATTCTAGTGATTTATTTTCTTCTTCTTTTTTTTAAATTTTTTTTTTAAAGAGGTGAAGAAGATATCCTGGTCAATGATCACTCCATGAGATCAAAGAGGTTAAACTCATACTAAACTACATACATGATGTTTTATAATTGAAATTGAAATTGTAATTGATATCTTAGTCTGTGCACATCTCCGAGAGGCAGAAATGTGCCATTTATTAGTAGAAAAAAAAGATTGAAGGAAAATTTGTGTCATCAGTATAACGATAGGAAACGCTTTGTGAGTGAATGACAGAACCTAGAGATGTGGTTTAGATGAAGAAGAACAGTTCCTGTGGCAAACTTGTGAAAAGGCAGTGGGAGTTGAATACTGGCCCTTGCAAACATACCCTGAAGATTCACCTAGATAGGTTAGACCTGAGTCTGTTACAGAGATGCCAAATTCCTAGAGTGCAGACAGGAGACAGATCAAGTAGGATTAGTAGTAGTGTAGTAGTAGTCCAGTAGTGCAGTTAGACAGGTGGTGGTGGATAGAAGTATAGGAGTGATAAAAGGCAGAGAATAGCTTCCTAGTGTCTATGGTGTTCCTCACCTCACGATTAATATAAAGCTTTAACCTTGGTGATGCTGTATTAGAAAGACATTCTGATATTCTCCCAGAGCAGATGTAGTTTTGGACTTGTGCCACTTCCCTTCAGCAGCCCTGAGTGTGGTGTGTTGTTCACCCAGATAGGTTTAGAGTGTGGTGCAGAGGCTATCAATGATGTCTGAGCCAGATCTGATGTTGCAAGTGGAGTCGGGACATGGGATGACTCAGGGAAATAGGCAGACGGCGATAGAAAGAGGTGATCCTATAAACGTAGAGGAGTGACCGAGAGGTTGTCTGTGGTGTAGTTTCAGATAAGGATGAGGTCTGGGTTGGAGTGCAAGGACTGCAGTTTGTCTAGGTGGATGTCAAGAATGAATGCCACCAGGGACACAGGACAGCAACATCTCAAGCTGTCAAAAAAGTTACCCAGCTGGCCTGGCCTGATAGATCATAATCATATGCATTTTAACTGGTGCAGTAACCATGATGGCCATGTAAGATATAAGATTATATATATAAGATTATTGAGGTGTACTGTAGAGGAAAATGGAGAAATTTTAGCCCCACACCCATGTCCTAAAACTAGAGCTTAACTAGAACTAGGTATAATGTTAATATTTGTCTGTAACAAAAGTATGGGAACTTTAACATCCACTTTTGCAGCAATAGCTTAAACTAAACTTTTCTGGTAGCTGTTCTCTCTCCAGATGTTCCTAAAATGTAGCAGCATGTCTAATTATTTAACAACCAAAAAGAATACATCACATCACTCTTCATATCTGTGCAATGGCTTCCAGCAGCTGCCTGCATCACATTCGGAGCTTTAACACTCAGGGCCTACAGAGTGGTAAGCAGCACCTTCCTACCTGAACACCCTCAGGTCTCCCTCTTGTACTGCCAACGAACAGCGTCTTGTGGTCCCTCCTCACACAGCCAAAGATCCGAAGTAAACCCTTTCAGCTCAGTGGTCTCATGATTGTGGAACAAATTACCTGAATGCTTTGCAGTCTCACTCCAAGTTTTACAGAAAAATTCTTCCCTATCTGGGATATGTGGCTCACAAAAGTGAAACATTTCAAGGGCTGAATGTTGCCAAACATAATGCTTCTGTATCACTCCAGAAAGTTCTACTTTTGTCATATGTACCTTTTTCCACTAACCTTCTGGCCTTGAGGAAACTGTTGACAGGCAGTATTGTTCTTTTTGGAGAGTAGTTGCTTCCTCCTTGCAATTATCACTTGCACACCTTTGTTGTTCTCAGTCTTCCAGGTCCCCAAAGGTGCCAAATAGACTTGCATGAAGGTCTTAAAGATTTTTCAGTTCTGATCTTAGTGGCTACATTAGCTGTATCTCACTGGGAGACGTCACTGCGTTTATGACTGTCAGTCCATGCGCCAACACACGTGTTCCTTGTGTGTAGGCCATCTTGTGGCATAAAGAATTACTATGCACTATGTGTTTACTTATACAGTGCACTAAGAAGGCAGTCCATGCAGAGCAGGGACTCAACAGCATATTTTTGACTGAAAAGTGCATTCTGGGTTGGACTCGGGCGTGCTTCAGGCTTGTGGAAATAGGGTTAGGGTATACTATGGATACACTCCATCCAAAATCCACTTGCTCTCAATTAAAACTCACTCTTACTCTGCCTGTCACATGTCCCACACGCAGAAAGAAACAAGTGGCCAAAAATCCTATATCCATAAACACACTGTAGGTTTTTCCTGACATCGGTTCTCCTTTCCACAGTAATAATCTCAATCCATGCAGACAATTCAGGTGATTAATGGAATATGCCAGTGCAGAGGGGTGATCAGGAGGGACAAATAGGCAAGTAAACCAAGAGCACCATCAGCAAAGAAAGAGGAAGACAGAAATGACAAAATCATTACATTCTGTTTTTAATTGTACATTTAACACAACATCCCAACTTTTTTTAAATGGAGTGTACACACCTGTGTTGTCAAGACCAGACTTTGATAATAAACACACAGATTTCTTTTCTCCAAAGAAAAAAAGGATTACTTAAGATGTAAGATTTTCTGTTGAGGGTCTGAGTGTGTGATGTCATATATGCACACACATAAAGGCAAATATCAACTGTGTGTGCCAAGCATTGCCCAACTCTGTCAAGATTTTGACTGTGTACATTTAGTATTTTGCAGTATTCTACATACTGCAGGGCACTAAACTAATACTGATTTCTAATGTCTTACACTAGCCATGGATAAAACTATAGTCCCAATATTCATCCCAAAATGCATCAAATAATCACATACAGTAAGTGTACTCTTGTCTGAACAGGGATTTAGTAAGTGTGTCAGGAATCAGTAATTTATCAAACTAGTGGGCATAGGACAGTATGTCCACAGAATATGACTATCACAAAATACACAATACCCAGTATGAAGACCATTGCAGAGGCTGTGTTAGTGAAGGACAGATAGAAGAGATAGAGAGTTGTTGCCCAATTCCTGGCTGTAGTCCCTGTCAGCTCTCCAGGGAACAGTTTCTCAACCTGAGCAGCAGCCCGATCAGGCTGAGATGAAGTGATCAGCAGTATGCCATCTAAATTGTGAAACTTAACTAATCTGATACAGAATTTTGGAAATGTAGAAATGTAAAATGTGTATTAAAAATGTACAGCATGTAATGAGAAAATATCTTGTGATGTAGATAAGTGGGTCCACACACATATCCTGATCTGCAAGGACTAATGACTTTTTTGTTGGCAATAATAATGAGGAAAATTAGCTAGTTGGAATCATCCTGGCACATCTTCACATTAAGTTGTTTTTTACTTTAACAGTAGAACAATACAGAAAAAACTAAGCTATTGTTATAAGCTATTGTTGTATTATACTGTACATATAAATTAATAGTGTTATTATATCCCAAATTTAACTGTACTTTTTATATAAACTATCTTCATTGTTTACATTCCTTAGACCACTGATCTACTCAGACAATCAAAAAACCTGAAACTAAACTTAATTAAAGACACAGATATGCTACCTCGTGGTTAATATAAAGTTTTAACCTTGGTGATGATATTAATTTCTAATGAAAGACATTCTGATATTCTGCCAGAGCAGATGTAGTTTTGGACTATGCTACAGTGATTGCAGTTGTACATCCTTTGTCTGCAAATAAAGGGAATGATGAGCTGAACCGGAGTGACATGGATTCTGATGGTGCTGGAGTACAAACGATGGTGAATGGTTTCAGTGTTCCCATTCATAGGCGACCTGCAACTGTGGTCAAGCAAAGAATGAACTCCTATAAACCACCATCAAACTCTACCAAGACCAGCAAACCTGGAAAACCTGATGGGATAAACAAGATCCGAAACTACAACGTTAAAGACTGATGCAGTATTTGTGTATTGTATTTGTAAACTCTTCAATTGACTTTATGGCTTCTGTAGTCAGTAACAGTGGCATTACAGTCACACTACCAGTAACAAATCACTGGGCTCTGGAGCTGGTGTAGTTATGGGGGTGTATTGTCTTGAATATATTTATCTACATGCTATGCAGTGACTGGCCCATTGTTTGTGCCACCACCTGATACACCAACAGCTACATAAGAGCATGGAACTTAAAAGAGTGGGTCTAATAAAACAAATTGCATTATGGGAAGAGGAGGACCCAGTTTTTTATTCAATGTTTCATGTTTACCATTAATTATCTGTCTCTAGACAATTTTCAGTTTTGTGAAAGTGGGTTTACTCTTTCAAAGCCAATACATGTAGAATGTTCTTCTTCCAGATGACCAGTTGACAAGAGTAAAAGCACCGAGTAGAGTTTGGGGCCATTCTATATGTTTTACAGTATTATAATAAACTCAGCTTAAAAATTTCTGTTGTTTTCATCTGTTCCAACATTTGCTATTGACCAGAGCCCTATTTTTGATATGTGGTTACCAGGTTAGCTGGATAATATTGATGACAGTTTGACATGACCCCACATCTGTTGGTTCTTCTAAAGTCATGTTGAGCTTGTTGCAACATGTTCAGAATCTCAGACCTACCTAGGAGCAGGTTTCCTTTGTGTTTGTGAGTGTTTAGAATTGAAAAGTGTTGATCTACAGTTCAGAAAATCTGTTGATGTGCTGTATGCCAGCCGTTTACTAATGGTAGTAGGGTTAAAAGAAATACACAGACACACCTGTACCTAATTTTTATTACTGTTGGGGTATTTTTTGCCTTTGTTTGATAGGTGCACTGCAGAGAAGACAGGAAATTTGAGGGGAGGGGTGGTGACATGCAGCAAAGGCCCTGAGCCAGACAGAAACCCAGGACACTGCAGAAATTTGGGGCATGTGCTATAGCCATTCAGCTATAAGAATGCACCTGTTCTCAGATTGTGTATATTATACAAATGATTCACTCCCACGTAATTGTGGTATCAGTAAGGGGCTGGGAGAGTTTGATTCACACCATGCCTATTCCAAAAATCCATTTTGTGCTGATGTTTTTTGTATTTGGTGTGCATCTTTTCTGGTTGTGGTTCTCTTCTTTCCTTTTAAACTCAAGGTAAAACTATTTCTCTTTGAGATTAATAAAGTTTTTTGAATCTTAAATCCATAACTTCAGTACAACACAGAAAAGCATCAACTGAGGATGATCATTGACTGTCCCCACAAAGCAGAGGGGAGGGGAGAAGAGGGAAGGAAACATCCATCCATTTTCCTTTTTTTTCCTTCCTTTTTTTATTTATTTATTTATTTTTACCGGCCTGTCAGTAACACAGATGACACATGATACTGTATGTGTAGCTGTGTCATCATTCACAGCCTTTTTTTATTATTATTTTAAATATATATTTTCATATTATATTAATTTAATTTTTTTTTTAAAGCATAATATGAAAGACAAGACCGAGGGACAGAGAAAAGTAGAGAGAAGAAGAAGAAAAATTGAGAGAGAGAAGAAAAATTGGGGAGAAAGTCAACAGAAGGAGTGGGAGAGAAAAAGGAAAAAAAAAACAGATAATCTGCTTCAGTACCTGCTGACAAAAAGAGAAAAAAGAAGAAACAACAGCAGAGAAACTACAGCAACAACCAACATCTGTATGAATCACAGTAAATAATAAATATTAAATGTTGTAGAACAGAACGCAGAACTAATATTTCAAAATAGTTCAAGGATCAAGACAGTGTGTGTCTGTGAGCACCTGTTTGTACACCTGTGTGAATGCTTGTGTGTACACCTGTGTGTGTGAGCGCGCTTGTGTTCATAAGGTTTCTCCATGTAAATGTTTAATAGAGTGTGTGGGGAACCACCATCCTGCCCCTCAGGACATGAAGGAGGGAGGAGACCTGGGTCCCAGACATCCAGAGGCCCCCCAGGGCACGGGAGTCCCAGAAGAAACACCGCAGGGACAGCTGCAGCCCCCACTCTGAAAAGGGCAAAGGAGAGCCCCGGAGGGGGTCATCCGGCAGCCACAGCGCCCCCCCAAGGGGCCGCGGCGGCGAATCCGCAGGCTCCGCCGGTGGCCAGCCACCCCAGGGCAGACCGGTCCCTGGGCCCAGAGATCCAAGGGCACCCCACCCCCCAGGTGGGGCCCGACAAAACCAGGAGGGCCAGGCCCTGTCAAGCAACCACCGAGAGCGAGCCAGTACTCACCAGAGTATCCGGCCCCAGACATCAAAAAACCACCAACGTGCCGGCGGCTGGGGGCATCTTCCACTGTGGTGGGGCAGGGGGACCTGTGAGATGGAGTCTAAGACCTGACCTGACACATGGACATGGTCAAACAGGCACACGCATACACAATCGTACGTTCCCACCCTCATGCATACATAAACAAATATTCACACACTCGCCCCACATGGAGACCCACAGAAATGAACGCTGTACACACACTCACACTCCCCATATTTACTCTATACTCCTTGATCCAGGCACCACTACCCCCAGAGGGGCAATCTGCCACCAGATTCCGGAGATGGACCCCTTTTACTCTGGTGCGGAGGCAGGAAGACCACTAGCACAGACCTCGACTGGAGGGCCAGCTCATCCTCTCAGCCCCCGGCCTCGGGCGGCAAACAGAGAACGGCGGTTCCTAACCGCTTGTCCTCGTAAGGGTATATAGCCTATCCCAGCTGTCATCTGGCAAGAGGCGGAGTACACCCTGGATGGGTCGCCAATCCATCGCATGGTCGACACACAGAGACAAACAACCATGCACACTCACATTCACGCCTACGGACAATTTGTCACCAATTGACATGCATGTCTTTGGATGGTAGGAGGAAGCCGGAGTACCCAGAAACCCACGCAATCAAGATATTTATTGTAACATGCACAAAAAGGCAGTGGAGTTTGTCATGAGGTCCAATCTAAAAATCTGGACAATATTAGGAAAAAAACAAAACAAACAATAATATTAGAGGAATAAGAAGACTTACTGTGGAAACTTTTCCTGCACATGTGCTAATGCAAAAATCCTATTAGAAACCTAGTCACGCCTATACATGGTAGAAAAAGGAGTTCACCAGGAGAAAGCATGTAAACGCACTAAGGCCCTGATCTATTAAAGGTTTGTGTATATTGAATCACATGCAAACTTGATAACGTGCACAAAAAACAGTACAACCTGATCCACCAAGGATGCGCAATGATTACTGCACCTTTGAAATGAGCAAAATAGCTCACACTGCATTTTTTACCTTTGATTTTGAGGTGTTTTTGCGCTTTTTAGTGCCCAAATACAGGGTAGACAAAATGCAAATACACACGCAATGTGTTTTATCAAGCCTGAAAGCAATTTGCGCTGGCTGGGATTGCGTCTGAATTTCAGTCCTTGGAAAAGACAACAACGTATATATTGGTATGTAGCCTATGTTGTTTCTAATGAAGATTATGCAGTAGTATGTACAAGTAGGAACACATACATGAATAGTGTAAATATAAATGATGCATGTTTAATTTTTACTGTATAGTATTAGCCTACTGTATATTCAATATACATAGATACTTTGAATTATTGTATATATACAGAGTGGGTGTTATGGCATTTTGGTTACCTGTTCTCAAGCCTAAATGTCCAGATGACAGAGGCGGTAAACAGTAAACAGTAAATCGACTCAAGTTGGGTTGAACCCTCTGTCCAGCCTCTCTCATTGTCAATCCATGATTGATAACATGGTCGACTAATGTTGTCTGAATTTCATTAGAAAGTGCTTGTCTTCTTTGTCTTTGTCCTCTTCCACCTCTCTGTCTACCCCTACCTCTATCTCTATCTCTTCCTCTTCCTCCACCTCTTGTTTTATGCGCGAGTTGGTCAACCAAAACGGCATTTGCTGCGCGCGTTGGTCAAACAAAACGCCGTTACCCTAACCCTAACTGTAACCCTAACAAATCGGCGTTGTGTTTGCCTGACGTGCGCATGAAACAGCATTTTGGTTGACCACCGTACGCATGAAACGGTGTTCTGCAGGTCTTGCGTGCGCTCCAAACATTGCGGTGAGCCGGTTGTCTGTGAGCCGTTTCCTTTCACGTGAGACAACCAAGGTAAGCACAATTGTATATTGTGAAGCGCTTTTTAGTTAACACAGCAATCAGAATGTGAGAACTACAAAACTCCATATTTCCCAGCACTAAGAAACAATGGAAGCAGGAGGGAGATGAAGAGAATTGAGAGGTAGGGATTGACTACATATGATCCACATATGTCTCTGTGTCCAATTCTCAGAATTTACAGTTCTGATAATCCCTAAAAAGGTAAAAGTGTTTTGGATTTTACATAGTAGTGTTTCGTTGGTTGGAGTAAAGATTTTGGCGTGGGAAAGAAATATTTGCAGCAAACATTTGGTTTTGATAAGTGTTTATATAGTTTTGAATGCAGAGCTTCATTTTGCTGCATATTTGAGGTGTTTTGCTCTTTGGGTGAGGTGTTTTGTGAATTGTGATAAATGATATTGCAAGAATGAGCCTTGTTGTCAAAATTGGGGGGGGGGGGGGGAACCACTCCCTGTTGAAAGTGGAGGGAAAATGTAAGGAAAGAGGCAGGATAGTTAGGAGCCGTCCCAAAACATTATCAAAAGAGTCAAGGGGGGATCGATCACGCTAAAGAACAGAAGATGACAGAGAAATCCCCCTTTCAAAAAGGAGACAAGGTTATTGAAGAGAGAGGGACGATGAACAAGCTTTACTTCTAAAGCTTACTTTAGAAGTAAAGGAGCTTCCTCTTTCCTCAACACTTCTGGATGAGTCAATGTTTCCCTTGTTGGCCAAAGGCCAGAACCTGGAATACACCCCTTGGGAAACAATGGACTTGGAAGGCCTAATGCAGAGACTGCCTGGCATGGAGCCGGTAAGTGGATAGCTGTCTTTGAGGAGACAATTTCCACCATCCTGGGGATGGGAGACATCAAAGCAATGTGGGGGAAGATACTTGGGAAGCCGGAAATGGAGGAGATACTGCGAGCTGCTGGACTGAATCAGTATGTTGGAACACAAGCCCATGACGGTGACATTTTCAACAGATAGCGCTACGCCTTATGGGCTTCCTTGAGGGAGTGTTATCCTGCCAGGATCCAGCCTGACAGTATTGTCACCACGCCTATTAAGGATGATGAGAGCCCTCAGGCCTATGTGCATACTACACGCAAGTAGTGGATCCTCCGAAAGAAGATAATTAAAGGGCTGCCAGTTCTGGCCTCAAGCATGTGAATATAGGGCATCCCCGCCCACATGCTTCAACTGCGGCAGACCTGGTCACATGAGGAAGGACTGCAAAGAGCCGTGACGGGTGGGGCCTATGGAGTGGACATATGCGGAACCACCTGCAAGGGGGCCTGTCAATCCATGGCAGGGTCTTCCGGCTGGTTACTAGGGATGCCTTGAGAAATCAGGGGAGGGTCATCAGCTGGCTGTCTCATCATGCCCTGATGAAGAACTGATGCTGCAGGTTTTATTGTGGGGAAGACCAGTGGAAACAATGGCTGACTCAGGTGCTGCATATACTTGTGCGGTTCTTCCCGATTCCAGACACCTCCCAAGATCAGGACAGTATGCCTGGATTGTTGGTTTCTCAGAGACGAAGCAGCTAGTGCCTATGTCTGACCCCGTCCCTCTGCAATTTCAAGGAAAGACAATTGAACTGTATTAATATCAGAACAGACTCCCATCAATTTGTTGGGCAGAGATGCAATGTGTAAATTTAAATGTTTCATCCTATGTACGCAGGATGGAGTGGTTGTGGATGCTATTCAGCATTAGATGACTGTAAGACAAGATGAGCGGATGGTGTATTGGCAGGGGAATTTGGACTCTAATCTTTTGAGCCCAGCCAATGAGTGGATGACTTTTATTAAAGCTAAGTTGCCTGATGCAACTTTGCCATTGTGTCCTCCACATTGTAGATTGCAGTTTTTTGAAAATGACTCTGAAGCTCAGCCGCAGCAGCACTCTAACCACATATCACCACTAGTATAAGCAAAAGCACCATTACCATGCATCACACTGCGTTAAAATATTAAAATAACATGAAACTACACTGTCTGTGTTACATTTCGCTGTCTCTCCTTCAACTGAGAACATGCAGTCAAGCAGCTCATTCTGCACTGTCTCATGTCATTTAACCACAGTAACATTGTGCAAGTACTCCATCAAGAGATCCAACAAAGTCCACA
>JAUBNQ010000011.1:80230-95303 GCA_032353495.1 Ctenopoma kingsleyae | reverse complement strand
CAATTGTTTTTGTGCTTATTTACTACGGTGATAGCTCTGGGAAAGAAGCTATCCCTGAATCTGTTTGTCCTGGTTTTCTGTGTCCTGTACCGTCGGCCTGACGGTAATAGTTCAAACAGTTGATTACTGGGGTGAGAGTGAAAAAAATAGGAAGATCAGGGTTTGCAGTTTTGGACAAATTATTATCAGTTATAAATTTGTACCAGAATAATGGGAAGAGAAGGCTATGCGGGAAGGGAAGGATCTGGTATGTTATACAACTTCACCGCTTTGTTCAAATACTTTATATGTGTTTTAATGTCATATGGACATGACATTCTGTTCTTGGTTCCCACAGGTGTAACATTTCCTTCTGGTGAGATCCAGCAGCGGTTGGTTCGTTCACTCTACGAAGAAGCAAATATAACTCCTGAGCAAGTGGAGTACATCGAAGCCCATGGGACAGGAACAAAAGTCAGTACATACAACTGTTTAGTTTCCTAATCATACATTTAATCTATTTTAAGTGCTGTTCTTTGCATCATACTGGCCCTAATAATCTGCCCAGTGTTTTGTCTGCTGCTTGTTGTTGTTCTTTTGTTGCCTCCTTTTCTTTTATTTCTCCTCTTTCCACACTTGCCCCAACTGGCCACCCACTCTGAGCCTGGTTCTGCTGGAGGATTCTTCCGCTCTGGGAGTTTTTCCTCTCCACTGTTGCCTAGTGCTGCTCAAGTGGGACTGTTGCGTTTTCAACATAATTCTATAAATAGTTGTATTCTGTAAGGTCTTAAACCAGGGGGCTCCAAACTTTATTTAAAGAGGACCAGGCGTGCACTGGTAGCCTAGAGGTTCGTGCACATGCCATGTAAGTGCAACGTCGCCGGTTTGCAGTTGGGGACCTTTGTTGTATGTCTCTCCCTCCCTTCGTCCTGTGTTTCCTGTCTGCCTCTCTCACTATCTCACTGTCAAATAAAGGGTAAAATGGCAAAAACATAATCTTAAGAAGAAAAAAAAGAGGACCAAATTTGTGCCGATGGCCCCTTCAGATATTTTTTACAGTAAAATTTAAATACATATGCACAGTTTTATAACAGTTTTCTTTTCATTCACAGTTATTTACAATTCAAGTCACAGTTATCATTTTAATGGCATTTTAACCAAATTTGGCTCTGGCCATAAATCATACATTTTAAAACCAAAGCTGTCATCTAAAATCTGACAGCTTGTGGGCCGGACTTTGGACATGACTGTCTTAAACTTTACAGTGCCTTGAGATTACTTTTGTTGTGATTTAGTGCTATATAAATAAAACTGAATTGAACTGAAATCAGACAGTTAGTTGGTAAGACATTCAAATGTCACATATGCATATTTTTTATTTTGAAAATGAAAAAGTCACCCTTGCACAATTACATCTTATGTCATATTTGTGTCAGAAATGTCTTACCTCTGCAGACTCTCCATTCTCTACATGTAGGTTGGGGACCCACAAGAAGTGAATGGCATTGTCAGTGTGTTCTGCAAGTCAAAGCGGGAGCCTCTACTTATTGGCTCCACCAAGTCCAACATGGGCCATCCAGAGCCAGCCTCTGGTCTGGCTGCCCTGGCAAAAGTAAGAATAAGAACACTACTGTTAGTTTACTTTAATTTCACACTACATGTTCAGTGTTCTACCTGTTCCTGTTTTATATACATACATACTGTGTGTATATATATATATGCCATTAGGGATGTCCGATATTATATATCGGCATTAAAATGTAATATTGGAAATTATTGGTATCGGTTTTTACTCTTTTTAATGACACAACTTTTACATACCGTGCATATATTATACATCAAACTCCACAGCTACTTCTCCTCTCTCTCAAAATGTCAAAATATGACAAATCCGATCCAGTATAGTTTTTGAGATATTTTTGTTTGTTTGGCACACCTTGCAATAATGTTTAAAGTTTAAGTATGCATGATAGGAGATATGTGATGTTAGTTACCTAAAGTGATTTAGTTTTTCTTTTTTTATGAGGGAGGACCCCACATATATTGGTATCGGTTTATATCGGTATCGTAAATTAAGTGTTAGACAATATCGGTATATCAGATATTGGTAAAAAAGCCAATATCGAACATCCCTAATATATATACTATATATACTGTATATAGTTAAATTCTGTGTAAGGTCTTATCTTAAACCCTAAAATCTAAAGTGCCTTGAGATTACTCTGTTGTGATTTGGCGCTTTATAAATAAAATTGATTCAAGTTGAATACAGTATGCCCACACTAGAAGGTGTTTCAAAAATGCCTGCTGTTGCAACCTCCTCCTGGCAGCACCCCACTGCCTTTTTGATCTCTGCAAAATGTCTTTGAAGTGTCTGTGTAGTTGGAACAGAAAACAGCAATCCAATTCATACAGTGTATCCTGAAAGAGATTCATGCAGTTGTAGTGGGTTGTTAAAACAAATGTTTTCTCACAGGCTGCATGTTTATTTCTGATCAATTTAAATGTCTTAATTACTGGAGGAAGAAATTATTGTGTCTACTTACTTATTATTATTGTATCCAGTCTATAGACTGTTTAAGTCAGACAGTGTAAATTTGGCTTGATTCTATGTGTTTACAGTGTTTTTTGTGCTTATGTGAGAAATTTACCACATTTGATCTGAACTGCATTTTACATCTTACATTTCAGTCAGAAAGGGAACATCACTTAAGGGACTAATACAATTTTAGTAAATTCAGTTATATTAAATTTCTGCTTTTTATCTTGCCTTGCCTTTTTATGTCTCAAACAGGTGTTGCTTTCTTTGGAGCGTGGTGTCTGGGCTCCCAATCTGCACTTCAGCAGTCCTAACCCTGACATTCCCGCGCTCACCGATGGTCGGGTTCAAGTGGTTGACCGGCCTATTCCCGTCCGAGGTGGCATTGTAGGCATCAACTCCTTTGGATTTGGTGGTTCAAATGTTCATGTGATTCTTCGTCCAGCTGAGAAACCAGCTGACTCAACTGTACCACCTAGGATGGTTCCTAGGGTGCTTCAGGCCTGTGGTCGCACAGAGGCTGCAGTGACCACAATACTCCAGAAGAGGAAGGAGCACACTGCAGATGACAGCTTCCTGTCTTTGCTGAATGAGGTGTCTGGAGTGCCCACTGCTAGTATGCCCTACCGGGGCTATGCTCTGGTTGGCTCTCAGAGTGACATCATAGAGGTGCAGCCAGTGCAGACCTCTGGCAGGAAACTTTGGTACATCTGTTCAGGTAATTATCAGATTCATCCATTGATTCATTCAGATGATATTTTAGTTTGACTGAGCTTTTCCAAAGAGCAAGATGTCTGAAGTTTTTAGACATTTTTTTCATTATGAAAAATTTCCATTAACAAAACCAGCCCATTTATTATTTTTGTAGAACTAAGTTAAATGGAACATTCATATCACTGTCTTGGTTTTGGATACACTCTTAAGTTGTAAATGTGGGGATTATTGGGCATGTTCAAAATATATTCACATTGTTACAAATTATTAGTTATTGGTAAACACTACAGGTATTGCCTGCTCAAGTACTCTCTAATCGGACTACTGACACATTCTGAAGGCACTTTTCAGTAATTAATAGATTAGACTAGATTAAGATGAGTAATTGTTTATTGTTTATTAACAGGTATGGGCACACAGTGGGCAGGTATGGGCCGCAGTCTCATGCAACTGCCAGACTTTAGAGAGTCCATCCAGCGGTCAGACACAGCCCTGAAAGACACTGGGCTGGCTGTGTCTCAACTGTTAATGGAGGCAGACGATGCCACTTTTGAAGACACTGTTCATGCCTTTGTTGGTCTTGCTGCGATACAGGTAGAGTGTAAACAGTATGTTCAATGTACGATGCCTGAAATATACTTACAGAGGAGTGATGTCATTGTCACTAAATATTTTTTGCTTTTTTAGGGAAAAATAATAAAACCCAAACACTGCTGGCATCAAAGCTTTCATAATCTTCAATCTAAATTACTGTATATATTAGGATGAAGGGTCATCATTTCTAGTTAACTGATTAACTGAACTAAATTTGTTTTTCAAGTCTTACGTCCATTAAAACATCTGAAAAATGCAGATAGGAAATACAGACAACAAAATGATACCATTCAAGCTTAAGTTTGGCACCTCTGTAGAAATTAAGCTCATGTACACAAAGCACTGTTGTATAAGCTGTTACAGTCTTTACACTGAATGGACAACATGAGATTGTATTTTATAGCCTTAATTTAGCACTGGAAAGCCTCACTGTGATTTTAAATCTTGATGAATTTTAATCTCCTTTTCATAGATCTTCCGTCCTAGATAGGCAGTGACAAAAGAAATATATTAGGATTAGATTATTTTAATTGTAAAATCAAGGTAGGTAAGACACCTAGCTCTCCATCCTGATTGCTGAGACTTGCTGACCAGTTCTGTGTACCTGGAGAGCTTCCTTTTAAAGGCTTCATCCAAATGGTCTTCCCATGGGACTGTCAGCTCCAGTAACACTATTTGCTTGGAGGATTCGGATGCAAAGATTATATCTGTCCTAGCCTTAATTCTGCTTCCTGAACAGCATCTAAATTAATCAAAATTACATTAGTAGCCAAAAGAGAGATTTGATTTGAATTCACATCTAGTTGCTGGTTCTATCCATCCTGGGAATGAAAAGATTTTGGTTGGGTTGTGATCTCTGGGATTTTTTTCTGCATGCTAAAATAGAGGGTTGATTTATTGAACAAGTTATTTAAAGAGCAGGAAAACATAAAGATATGCAACTAAGTTCTTGGGTATTTTATGGCTCACCTTGTTACAGATAGCTCAGATTGACCTTCTCACTAAGATGGGTCTGCAGCCCGATGGCATCATAGGACATTCAGTGGGAGAGCTTGCCTGTGGCTATGCTGATGGCTCCCTCAGTCACAGCGAAGCTATCCTGGCTGCGTATTGGAGAGGGCGTTGCATCAAAGAGGCCAACCTTCCTCCAGGGGGCATGGCTGCAGTTGGTAAGAGCAAGAACAGTAATTCTTTACCATATTAAACTGATGAAATTGGCATTATCCTGCAATCACACTCTGCTTGCATGAGTTTTCTCCAAGTATTCCGTCCAAAGACGTATAGTTAAGTTAATTGATCAGGCTAAATTTCCATATGGAGTATTTACTTTGGGGGTTGAATAGAATAAAAACCTAGAAAAAACCTTCTTCCCACAGCAAACCTTCAAATATTATATCATATTATATATATACCAGGCTATTGGGTAAATTTCTAAATGGCTTGAAGAAAAGTTCTATAGATATTATAGGTGGCAGAGATAACTTTGTGAAAAAAGTTTGTGATTTCTGCACAAGGGATTTGCAAAATTATGGTTATGCTGTATGATTGTTTTTATATGTTTATTTATTTGTTGCACACCACTTAACTTTGTGCTTGCCTGTTTATGTCTCAGGGTTGACCTGGGAGGAGTGTAAGGCTCAGTGTCCTCAGGGAGTAGTTCCAGCCTGCCATAATGCTGAGGACACCGTCACCATCTCTGGTCCTCAGGTCAAAGTCTATCAGACTTTTATAGTCCTATAAAATAGAAAACTTTTGTCAGTGACAACACGGAACCTGCTCTATGTCTCAAAATATTTAATATCGATTTGCTCACATGGTGTCCATTCTGTGTAGGACTTCTAACCAACATGCTAGAAATTCCAAAATAAGGAAAGCATTAGTTCATGCTGTACATAACATTTAATGAGCAGATTTTGAATGTTACCAGTCCTTTTGCTTACTAGAGGTGACTTTTGCACATTAAACAGGTAATGAAACTGGTCAGCGAACTATTGTGCAATACTTTCACTTTTAAATATCAACCTTTTTTTCTAGCAAAGAACAGAAGCAGAAAGAATACACAATAGTACTTGGCTAACTAAGCTAGTTAACTTGCATACATACAACAGTACAATAGATACAGTACTTTACATACTAAATACTTTAAAATGTGACAAATGTGAGGCTATACAAGCATGCTAACAACTCTTTAATGTAAACATGGTTATATTTATTCATCTAAGCTACAGGGTGTATCTTGATAGTAGTGGTGTTTGTGTTTCATCAGGAAGCAATCGGAAAATTTGTGTCAGAACTGAAAGATCAGGGAGTGTTTGCAAAAGAGGTGCGCAGCGCTGGTGTTGCTTTCCATTCCTACTACATGGCCTCCATTGCTCCTACCCTGCTGGATGCTCTGAAGAAGGTATGTTAGTCTGCTGTTTTTTCTATGTGATTCATGCTATTATACTGACTGGTACATTAGCTACTACCATTTAGTGTTGTAACATATGAAACGCATTTTTTCTGTCATACATTTTATTGGCTTGCTTGACAATACTACTACTACTACTACTACTACTAATAATAATAATAATAATAAAGGTCAATATGTATTTTGCCAGTGTCCTACCAGGGTACTAGGCACATTAGATTATTGGCATAAGTATTTTAACTGTAGCAACAAATTTGTTCCATGCACAAGTAAAATTTCATGCATGTTTTTTATAATAAAATGAAAAGAAATGCTGGTGGGCATATATTTGAAAACAAATGTTAACAAATGTATATATATAAAATGTCATCTTGTCTGTAGGTGATTAAGGAACCCCAGCAGCGTTCATCCCGCTGGGTGAGCACTAGCATCCCTCAATCTGAGTGGGATTCTCCTCTGGCTCTGTCCAGCTCAGCTGACTATCATGTCAACAATCTGGTGAGCCCTGTGCTGTTCCAGGAGGCCCTCAGTCTGGTACCTGACAATGCTGTGGTGGTGGAGATAGCACCTCATGCTCTGCTGCAGGTACAATCAAGATATTGTTGATAGACCACATTAACAAAGAAGCAGTTATAAGAAGAAGTTTGAGCACTTCTGTGTCACAGGAGCACATCTTGGGTTTTGTACTTATTTACATTTATGGGATGTTCAAACGTACAGTTACAAAAGCTTAGGTCAGCAATAGCCACCTATTCTGTGGGTGGGTGCTATGTACTCCAGCAGAGTGAGACAGATGCAAAGGAGCCCAGCTACTGGGTGTCAATTTCCATTTAGTCATTTAGACTTACAAAGTAATGTCTGTCAGACTTACATTTAGCAGACTTGGCACTTTGCTTTTTTGCTTCCTATGCACCTTAAGCAAAGCAAGCAAAAATGCAAAGTGCCACAAGAAGACATGTTTAACTTTCCTGAAATAGGGAAGGTTTATTATTTTTATTTTCTTTTTTTAAGTGGAGTTTATTTAAGGAAGTGTTGCAGATTCTGTCTGCAGTAGTTGTTTTATATATTGGGAATACCTAACTTGGCTCTGCTGAGGCAGCAGGGAGTTAGTTTCACCAATGAGGTGAAGATCTTTCAATTTTAATTCAATTCAGTTTACTTATAAAGTGCCAGATCTCAACAACAGTCATCCTTTGTTGTGATTTGGTGCTTTACAATGTAAGAACAAAAAAAACAATCCTCGCCATGGAGAGGAAAAACTCCCATTAACGTGACTGGAAAGGGAGAGAGTTAAGAACAATAGGTTTGCTTGGGATCTTTTGCTATGTGGTGTAGGGACCATCAGACATAGTGTGTTGGCATTGGATTGGGAGTGAGGAATTGTAGACCTAGATGTGAGATGTAAGAAGTTGCTATTGAGTTGACAAAACTGGAGGCAGGCAGATAATATGACTATTTTGATTCGTTTTTGTTAGGGATGTTCGATTTTGGCTTTTTTACTGATATCCAATATACCGATATAGTCTAACTCTTAATTTCTGATACTGATATAAACCAATACCAATATATGCGGGGTCCCCCCTCATAAAAAAAGAAAAACTAAATCATTTTAGGTAACTAACATCACATATCTCCTATATACATACATATCGCCCAACTCGACATCCATGGCCACCATGGGCCGCTGTTGATGTGGTCTGCACTCTGATCAAACAGGACGACTGAACCATACATTAGTTTAATTGTGAACTATTGACTTGTTGATGAGGAATCTGAACTGAAAAGCCACTTGTAAACGTCATATTTGACCAGACAGAAACAGGTGTTGTGCCAGAAAAGACTGCCGACATCCTGAGGAGTGAGAGAGGCTGTATGATCTGACAGCGGCACCAACATTATCAACACAGTCAAGCTAAATAAGGCTTCACCTGATCATCCGTAGAGTTAGTAGGTTAGAGAAAATATGTTATACAACTGTTTTTAAGCTAACAAACTGATCAGCCAGTCTCACGTTAATCAGCTGGTAAACTTGGCGTGAATGAGAGATAATAGATTGTTGCTTCAATCCATGTACTAATCATTTAAATCGCAGCATTTTGCATTCATGTAATAGCACAGACTGACCAACTGTGAGGTAAAGTGAAAACAACTGAAACAAGTAAAAATTAAAAATAACAAACAAAAATATCTCAAACACTTTACCTCGGATTTGTCATATTTTGACATTTTGAGAGAGAGGAGAAGTAGCTGAAGAGTTTGATGTATAATATGCACATGGTATGTAAAAGTTTTGTTGTTAAAAGAGTAAAAAACGATACCGATAATTTCTGATATTACATTTTAATGCCTATATTGGCTGATATTAATGGTAGGCCGATAATATCGGACATCCCTAGTTTTTGTTTGTTTTTGGTTTTTTTGCTTTGATTGCACATATACTCATATACAAGTGTGACAAACTGGTAAAGCCTTAGCTCACTTGGGCGTGCCTGTTATCCATTATGTGGATGAGTTGAGCTTCACTCTCGGTCACATAGAGCAGACATAGACAGGAGAGGCTGCAGCAGAAACAAAATAACTATATTTTCAGATCTGTTAATCTCACATGCTACTCTCTTCATGTGCTAATGAAAGTATGAAAAGTATGACTGATGCTGTTTAATTAGAAATGTCAAAGATTGTCCCAGTTATGCATGTGCTGCTTTCTAAATAAGCATGTGTTTTCAAACTTGTTTTCTGCACAGGCCATTCTCAAGCGTAGCCTGAAACACACATGTGCCATCCTCCCCTTGATGAAGAGAGCCCACACCAACAACCTTGAGTTCTTCCTCTCAAACATTGGCAAAATTTACATGAACGGGTCAGCAAATGCCTCACTCTGTCTACAATTAAGTGCATTTGTGTAGTTTGGACAGTGTTTTTTCTTAATGGGCTTTAAAGCACAGTATGTTGTCTGTTTTTCTTCAAAGTCGTTTCTGATTGCTATGAACAGAATTTATTTTCATGCATTTCATTAGCATCAGTGTGGATGGTAACAAGCTCTACCCAGCTGTGAAGTACCCTGTGCCTGTTGGTACCCCTCTGATATCACCTTTACTGCAGTGGGACCATGCCCAGAACTGGGATGTCCCCAAAGCTGAGGATTTTTCTAGTTTAGGAGGATCCAATTCTGCAACTATCTATAGCATTGGTAATGTGTATCTGGATTAAAAAACAAGAATGCACCTTAATAATGCAATCATGATAAAAATACAATACTGTTTTTTGATTTCATGTGACCACTTGATGTGCTTGGTCTCGAACACTTTCCCCATCAACAGATATAAACCAAGATTCTACAGACTATTACCTGACTGGACACTGCATTGATGGGCGTGTCCTTTACCCAGCAACGGGTTACCTGGTGCTGGCCTGGCGTACTTTGGTGAAAAGTCTGGGAGGTGTTATGGAAGTTACCCCGGTAGCCTTTGAGGATGTCACCATCCATAGAGCCACCATCCTACCAAAAAAGGGTGAGAACAGTAAGCACATTGTGAGCATAGTGGTTGGGGTTTTGGATATCTTGATGAGTGCCTTGACTTCATATTTATGTTAATCAGATTTTTTGCCTCTCTGTCTGAATTCTCTTGTCATCTTTTCTTCCTTTCAGGCTCTGTCCAGTTGGAGGTTCACCTCATGCCTGCTTCCAACAAATTTGAGGTTTCAGAAAATGGAAACCTGGCTGTTAGTGGTAGGTAGTTCTTGTGTATAGAGTATTTGACAGGGCAAACAAACAGGTTTCTGGATAGTTTTCTCATGGACAGACCAAACATCAGCTGACAATTGCGGATTCTGTCAGGACATGTGCACATGCGCAAAGTTACAGTATTTCAGTATTTTCCTACATGAATGGACCTTTCTTTTTCCTGATACTCAGACTCAATTAAATCTCCATTTATCCCAACTTCAAAAGATATATCTCAAGTCTCTTATAAACAAGGGCACTTGTGTCTATTCCATGTGTCTTCCACTAAAATACATGGAAGGATGAAAGAAAAAGCATTACATGTTTCTGATGGTGGCAGCTTAACTGGATCAGCTGTCATTTGGATTTGCTGAGAGACATCAGATTCTCATACTTTTAGCCAGATGGTGAAAACAAATTAAATAAAATCTTAGGCGTTTTAAGTTGGTTCTGTTATTTATGTACTTCTGTATAAAGGTGCTCTGGTGTTGTGATGCAGTTTCAGATCAGCTCAGTCAGCTGCAGCCAAATGCCAACAGGTTTCCACTATAGAGGTGTGTGTACTGAAAAGCAATGGTCTCTTTCTCTCAAAAGTCATTCCTTGCTCCTCCCTTGTCAGAACTGATATAAGAGCTTGGTAAGTGTCTTAAAAGCAAGGATTAAGGAATGATCTTATGAAAGACATGAGATATGCCTAGGGTGTGTAGGGGAGGAGCTCTTCAAGCAGTGGCCAGTCTTTAGCCAGGGCATCCTCGTTAACTTTCTGGACTCCTAGTTCAATTCAGCTTTATTTATATAGTGCCAAATCACAACAGAAGTCATCTCAAGGCACTGTACAGTCTAAGGTTTAAGACCTCACACATTATATGAATATATACAGAATAATGTAGAAAACCCAAGAGTCCCACTTGAGCAAGCACTAGGCAACAGTGGAGAAGAAAAACTCCCTTTAACAGAAGTAACCTCCAGCAGAACCAGGCTCAGGGTGGGCAGCCATCTGCCTTGACTGGTTGGGGTGAGTGGACAGAGGAGAAAAAAAAAGAACAGCAGGCAACAGAGATCAAAACAACAACAAGGACCAGTAACCACAGCTCCAAGGCCGTGGATACTTACAGAGAGAGAGAGAGAGGACGAAGCACAACTAGGGGGGAGAGAAGAAATAAAGTTAATAGCATGCAATGGTGGCATAAGAATGGACAAAGAGAGAAAACGGGGAGAGGAGCTCAGTGTATTGGGGAGGTCCCCCAGCAGACTAATCTATAGCAGCATAACTGAGAGATGGTTCAGAGTCACCTGAGCCATCTCTAACTATAACCTTTATCAAAAAGGAGAGTTTTAAGTCTAGTCTTAAAGGTAGAGAGGGTGTCTGCCTCCTGAACCTGGACTGATTTAAGATTCAAGATTCAAAAAAACTTTATTAATCCCAGAGGGAAATTGTTATGCCTCGTTACAGACGCTCTCAGTTCAAAAAGAAAAGAAAAGAAAAGAACCGCAACCAGAAACAAAGATCAGCACCACCACAAAATACTAATATACAAATACACAAAGCACAGAATATACAAAAACAAAAATATGATAAGAACAAAGAAATCTCAAAATGGATGTAAATAATAATAATTTTGTTCTCCCCGCTCCCCTTTACAAAGGGGGGAGGAATTGTAGAGTGTGTAGGGGAGGACCACTTCTGATTCTGTCAGGACATGCCACAGGAAATTATCTCCTGTGGCGTTCAGTGGAGCACTTGACACTGATCCAGCTGAACATGCTCCTCTGTCCAGCCAGGACATTGTGTAAGGAGTGGGAGGGATTGTCCAGGATGGAGAGGAGTTTGGACAGCATCCTCCTCTCAGCTACTGTGGGATAATAATGGAAGCTGCTTCCACAGGAGAGGAGCTTGATAGCTAAAGGCTCTGCCTCCCAGTCTACATGTGGAAACTCTGAGAGTGAAATGCTGTGCTGGGATGATAAGGTTCTATGAGGTCTTTAAGATATGATGGAGCCTGATTATTTAGCGCTTTCTAAGTGAGGAGAAGGACTTTAAACTCTTCTAGATTTTACAGGGAGCTAATGGAGAGAAGCTGATGCAACTGTACAGGAAGGTTTGACTGAGCGCATCTATTAAAAAATTAATCAATAGTTTGCTTTATTGTCACCAAGAAGAGAGTATTTATGGACTGGACAGAGGTAGATGATATTCTGTGCACACCTGCATTTTTAGCTCCACTCTTATCACTCTATCGCTCTCAAATACATACACCAGTTCTCACTCCCTCCTTGGGTTTTACAAAACCTAATATACGATTATAGCCTGGAGCCCTTCTATGACAGAAAACATTTGTAATCCAATTTGCAACAGTAGTTAATAAGTGCGGTTCACCTGTGAATTATCCAGGAAGTAGGCACAAATTGACCACTTTGACCATTCATCAGAGAACTAATCTGTGCCTTTTTCTGTGCCTTGTTTGACATGTGAATTTCAGGGAAGGTGTGCATTCTGGAGGATGCAACCCTTGATTCATTCCGCAGACAGATAAGTAAGCAAGCTGTAAACAGTGACAGTAACCCCAAAATGAAGCTTACAGCGCATGATATTTACAAAGAGCTGCAATTACGTGGCTATGACTATGGAAAGACCTTCAAAGGAATCTTGGAGTCTAACAACGAAGGTAAATAAATGATGCATGTTATTTTTTTCCCTTTGTCGTACATTGTTTTACTTATTGGCCAATGTAATGCTTCTTCCAGGAGACAGCGGGAAGCTGCAATGGACAGGAAACTGGGTGACATTTCTAGACACTATGCTACAGATGATTGTGCTTGGGCTGTCAGGTCGTAGTCTTCGTTTACCAACCAGAATCCGCTCTGTGTTTGTCGATCCAGTTGTCCATCTAGAAAAGGTCTTTGAATGTACTGATGGACATCAAGGTTTGTGTATGTTTTGTGTCATTCTGTTCAGTACAGAATTTTTAACCAATTCTGGCACAAGTCTACAACACACACACACACACAAAACTGAATTGAATTGTATTGTAGACTAGAGCCAATTTACAAAAAAAAAAGATCTCAGTTAATGACATGATGGCATATAGACAGACATGGTGTTGGTGCTAATGTTAACAACATTCCAGTGTTAATATTAATGTCAAACTGATGGTGGTGTTAATGTTGTCCACGATATGGCCTGCACTATGTTGAAAATGTAATACTGGCTGTAGTGGATATAGATATCCCCCCCACACACACACCCACACACCCACGTGTCTATGTTTTTTATCTATGTTTGTCAGTTGCTGTCACCATCTGATGACCACTGATGATGATTATTATTATTATTCAATAAACATGTTTAATGGTTAGTCTCACATCATATGTTTTCTGCCATTCTCCTAGCTGTGGATGTCCATGTAAACCGTTGCCTTGACAACATAGTTGCCGGTGGAGTCCAGATCTGTGGACTGCATGCCACAGTGGCCCCACGTCGGCAGCAGCAGCAGAGTCCTCCCAACCTGGAAGAGTTCCTGTTTGTTTCCTATATGGAGACAGAATGCCTGGCAGCCAATGGAAAACTTGAGGAGGAGCTGAGGCTCTGCAAAAGTAAACACAATCATCTACATCATCTTTGTGGATGTATAACGTTTCATCACATCAACATAATATAATCTGCATAGATGGATCTAGATCAGGGGTGGTTCAATCCTGGTCCTCAAGGGCCTCTGTCCTGCTTGTTTTCTAAACGTCCATGCACTTGCAGCTTCTGATTGGCTGAACACACCTCATTCATGGCTGAACACACCTGATCCAGGTAATTAGCAGAGATAGTTGGAAAACAAACAGGACAGTGGCCCTCGAGGACCAGGATTGCCCACCCCTGGTCTAGATGGATCACAATCCAAAAACTTGACAGTTGCCCATTTTAATGTGCCCCTTGCTTTGAGCCTTCCACCACCCATACATAGATCTTTCATCATCATATGTCCTAACTTTTTGGCCCACTATCTCCATCCAGATTTAATATACAAGCTGCAGCGAAAGTTGGCCTCTCAAGGTGTCAAGCTCTTCATACCTGGACTACTAGAGGAGTCAGAAGGCCCTCTTCCCAGCACTGAGCCACCAGAGCCTGGCCTGGTGCGGTTACTGGCCCTCCTTTGTGACCTGGAGCTGAACGGGAACCTTCACTCTGAACTGAAGCAAACAGTGGAGAGGGAGAGGGTATGTCTGCTTAAGGACAGCCTGCTGCAGGGTCTGCTAGCCAACTCACCCCTCAGACACTGTCTGGACATTGCCATGGAAAACAGCATGCCTGGAAAAATCAAAGTGCTCGAGGTAGAACTGAACATCAGATAAAGATCCAAGAGAAGTATTTATGCTTCATTTTGAGATTATACTTTAAATATAATAGTCCTTAACCCAATTTCATTTCTCCAATCACTGCCAGGCTCTCTCCAATGATGGTCAGCTCTTCACACATGTGGTACCTCTACTCAGCATCCAGCCTATGCTACATATAGACTACATTGCCACAGCAACCAACTTGGATCTTCTGACCCCTCACCAAGGCACTCTGGTAGATCTGGCAATTACATCTGATCAGTGGGACCCTCTAATGGGCCCAGCTCCTGGAGGTGTGGTAGGAGGAGCAGATCTAGTGGTTTGTAACCATGCTTGGGGCCCTCTTACTATGGACCCTGGACTGCTAGTGGCAAATCTCTCTTCTGGAGCCAGACTAGGAGGGTTTGTTCTCTTACACACATTGCTGAAGGGAGAGACTCTTGGAGAAACAGTTTCCTTCCTCTCCAGCACTACTCAGAACCAGAGAGGTCTACTGACACAGGTCTGTGGAAACCTTGTTTAAATCATTTATAATTTTTCTCCTTTCTAAACACTTTTTGTACATCTTATACAATGATAGTATGATATTTAAAATAGTTATTTTTTAATAGTTATAGTTAGATAGAGGCATAGTAATCTACATCATGAAGACAGCTTTGGGGTCTTAAAATCATTTATGTTACAGTTTTTTCTGATTGCTTAAGCACATTGTTTGTAACTATTGGCTATTTTTGCAAAACTCTACACACAAATAAGAAAACCTTTCACCCAGTTATCAAAACAT
>JAUBNQ010000011.1:65435-77090 GCA_032353495.1 Ctenopoma kingsleyae | reverse complement strand
GCTATAAGTATTAATAGTTTTAGAAATTGTGCTATGAGAATCACAGTTAGGGTTTAAGCAATCAGAAAAAACTGTAACTATAAGTTAAGACAACAGTAACATGTGGATAGTGGTCACCACCCACTGGTGAATTTCAGTTTAGGTTTGGTCCTAAAGGTCATGTATCCACATTTTGAAAATACATGTTAAAATAACAAGCCTTACTTTGAAGAAATGTTTAAACAAGCACAGTATGGCCAGCTTGGCAGATCCAACAGTAGGCAGAGTTATCTGGTTAAATTCAGATTAAGGTAAGGGGAAATTTACATCTATGGATAACAGACTTCACTACCCCCAGAATTTGTGTCAAGCCTCAGAATGGAATGTATTCTGCTTAATCAACTGGCCAGTCTTTTGTTGATTAATTATTAACTTTGTTGAATTGAATTAACAAATATGGAAAAATGACTTGCTATTATTTTTAACATGTAGTTATTTTAGAGAAGGTCATCATACTTTCTCTACTATACCTCAGTTTTACCCAGACTTTACCAAGGAATATGCATTACCAAAAAAGGTCTTTATCTGTAGAATACTTTCTAATAAATAAAAAAAAATCCATTGTATAGCTTCTTAAGATGTCTGGATAATAGAAAAAACTTTTTTATTGAAACCAGTGAAGAAAAGGTTTCTTTCAAAACGTATGAAGTGTTAAAATAATATTACTTTCACATGTGGAGGATGATGTTTTTCTTAATTTTCTTCTGACAGGCTGAATGGGAGAAAGTGTTCTCTGAGGTGTCCCTCAACTTGGTGGCCGTCAGGAAGTCTTTTTATGGTTCTGCACTCTTTCTTTGTCGCTGTCAGTCTCCAGGTAAACAGCCCATTTTCTTACCTGTGGACAACACTGACTACAAGTGGGTGGAAATACTTAAGGTAAGTTCCACATGTTCCATTTGTGTTTGGGTTTTGAAGTGTTATTTTTGTAATAATATTTCTATTGAAAGTACTGTATGTCAGAATATGATTTTCTTGTGACTTCAGCCATCATTTACCGAGGTCACTTTATATTATTATTGTAAGTAACTGTATCTGTGCGGCAGGTCATAATGGCGGAGTCATCAGACTGTCCAGTGTGGCTGACTGCGTCAACAGCCAATTGTGGCATTGTGGGAATGGTTAACTGTCTCAGGCAGGAGCCAGGTGGCACCCGAATACGGTAGAGCATTTCTTCAATCACAGACACATAGTTGCCCTTAATACAATATGCTGCAACAAGAAGTAAAATCACAGATAAAGAAGTGACAACCTTCACTTTATATCCAATACCTGTAGCCAACATATTACTGAAATATAAAATAGTTTTATTAATTATGTATTTTCTTTATCTTTGGCTAAGGTTTGAGTTTGACTGTCTCACTGAGAAGCCATTTAGTATCACAGCATTTTGGAGCTTGTAGGTGTGAACAGGAAGTACTACTGTAGTTTGTACTTGTGTATTAAAACATTGTGTATTGTGTACTAGGTCTCACCTAGTATCATCTCGTTACCACAAGTAGACATGTTTGAGTAATTGTTCCCTTTAACATATTGTTCTTTTTCTGGTTTCTCCTCCATTCTCCAGCTGTGCATTTGTATCAAATCTAAATGAGTCTTCGGCAGTACCAGTCCTCCAGCCAGCCCATAAGTCCATGCTGTCAGTGCTGGAGGGGGATCTCGTTATGAATGTGTTCAGAGATGGACACTGGGGCGCCTTCAGACACCAGCTCATCAGTCATGGTCCCAGACTATCAAAATATAATTTATTCTGCTTCCATTTAGATGTAGATTTATATGGTTGTGATATTGTTATCTATTCACAAACACTGGATGCATTACAATGTTGTGGAAAAAGTACTCTGCCTGATATATATATATTTTTTTTACATATTTGTCACACTTAAATGATTCAGATCATCTAAAAAATTTTAATGTTGCACAGAGATAACCAGAGTAAATAGTTTTTAAATGATAATTTAATTTATTAAGGGGGAAAAAGCTGTCCAATCCTGCATGGCTCTAGTGAAAAAATGATAGCTCAGTGGGTAGAGCCGCGCCTTCCAACCCGAGGTATTTGACCAGCAGATAGCAACTTTTAACTGTCAAAGTTGCTGTCAAATGCTTCAAAACCCTCAACCATTTCAACACAATTGCTTCACATTGCTTCAGTGGTTCAGAACACTTCGGTTTCTCCATCACTACAGGGAGGTAGACAAGGTGCAGAGGGAAAGTGAGGAAAAGAGGCTAAACACAAACATAGGAGGAACATAACATGGAGACCTGGGAAAACGTGAGTGACAGAGGTGAAGAAGAAAGGACAGAGCAAACCAACCAATCAAATCAACTTACAGAAATGATGAAGGACATGAGTGAGGGACGAATAGCAGGATTAAGGCTGGTAGCATGGCAGGATAACAGGATGAACACTGAGTGGGCAGTGAACAGTGCAGGACATAAATAGTAGAGGACTGATTAGAAACAAGAGACACCTGTGAGCAATCAAGGAGAGAGAGGGGAGTGGCCAAGGTGATGGAGGAACAGAAAGACATGGAAAGAAAGACACAGAAGGACAAGAGGAGGACATGACAATAAATGGGAGTTGTTGAAGGTTAAGAAGAGAGGTGACGATCAGTGAGCAGCAGTATGGTTTCACTATGGTTGCACTACAGATGCAATGTTTGCTCTGAGAATGTTGATGGAGTATGATGAAGTATAGAGGTCTTGTGGGCCTAGGGTATCAACTGTGTCACTGTATGAGGAAGTCACGAGTGGCACAGAAGTACTTGAGGGTGGATAGGACATGTATGAAGACAACAAGACATTGGTGAGGTGTCCGGTAGGAATGACAGATGGGTTCAAGGTGGGGGCTGAATGACATCAGGGATCGCCTCTGTGCCCGAGGTGGAGGTATGGAGGAAGAGGAATGAAAGTCAGTAGAAGAAAGACAGAATACATGTGTGTGAATGAGAGGGAGATGGGTGGAAAGGTGAAAAAATAGTCAAGATACATGTTGAGTATGGAGCTGCCAGGCAAGAGGAAAAGAGGAAGATATCAGAGGAGGTTCATGGATGTACTGAAGGAGGACATGCAGACGGTTGGTGTGACAGAGCAGGATGCTAGGGATAAGGTGAAATGGAGGCAGATGATGAACCCCTAAAGGGAGAAACCAAAAGAAGAAAGAAAATCTAAAATCCCAATTACTTGGGTTATCTTTGTGTAATAGTAAACATTTGTTTGATGTATGATATGCAAAAGAAAAAAATCAGGAAGGGGCCAAATACTTTCACAGCACTGTAGTTTTTAAAGTAGTACTGTAGTGTGTATTGTAGAACAGTACAAATGTAGTTAGCTATGATAAACCCTTTATATGAATTTCCACAACCATTTTTATTCTGACATTGTGTTTGACAACTAATGTGACAACCAATCACAATTTTTTGAAAGCTGTCATATAGCTGTGAATATATGTGTCATATATTGGAGGTTGTCATATAGCTTTCTCTAAGATGAATGCATGAATGAGTCAACTGACTGTACAAAAAAACCTATAAAACAGTAACAGGCCATAATCTGAAGTACAGCATTAATAATACTGGGTGTGGCAAGTTTGTATTATAAAACTGTCCTCACCCCAAACCTTTGTGAGAATTTTAGGGTTATATGTGGGAAATTGTGAAACTTAACTTTTAAGTTGTTTAACTTGTTCACATGACCATGGCATACACTTCCATTGAAGCATTTGCTGTCATGATTTGTTGTTGTCAGATCTAAATGAAGAATTGACAGAGTATGCTTACGTCAATGTGTTGACCCGAGGTGATCTGTCTTCCCTGCGTTGGATTGCCTCTCCACTCTGCCACTATGTGTCCAGCAATCCTAATGTGCAACTGTGTCGCGTCTATTATAGCTCACTCAACTTTAGAGACATAATGTTGGCCACTGGCAAACTGCCACCAGATGCTATTCCAGGTGTGTGTATTGTTATTGCAGACTATACAAAAACAGAAATATTAATAAATATTTATATTAATAAAACCATATAAATAAAAACAATATATAGTCAAATTCTTAACTTTAGCTGTTCATTGTACACTGTTTAGGAGATCTGGCTCTACAGCAGTGCATGCTGGGCATGGAATTTTCTGGTCATGATCCTACTGGTCGACGTGTCATGGGGCTGCTACCTGCTAAAGGCCTGGCAACAAGTGTTGACGCTGACAAACGTTTCCTTTGGGATGTTCCCTCCAGCTGGTCAGTGTCAAGCACTGTCTGCAAGGAACTATATGAGTTTGAGATCTGATTTGAAATCAACAGGATTTTTTTGGCTTTAAAATAGACTTAGCTCAGAAATACATTTCTGACCTGAAAGTAATTCAGGGTGGACACAAATTAATGAATATATAAACAGCCTGTGTCAAAGCCATATTTAAGGATCTCCCTCAGGGCCTTGACACTAGATGAGGTGGGGTGAAGTGATGAGATGACATTAGGGTCCAACCTTGAAGAGACGTCCAATAATTTTACTGGCTTATGTGCACAAGAACAAGATGAGACGTGTGGGTGTGTACCTCCTCTTATAAATGGAGGAAGCCCAAGAGACATACCAATCACATGCTAATGCTTGGTTCACATTTCATATGAATAGTAGAAATATGTTGATAAATTGATGATGTGTAGAAGACTTTAAAATACTTTGCCTCGCTGTACTGTTGGCTAAGCATACTACGTTACAGTTTGTTGAGGAGTTTCATAGGTAGATTGTTTTACAGTAGTTTACTCTAGAAGTGAAATAAGCATGTATTAGAATATCTGTGAAGATTCTCAGTCATTCAGGTCATGGTTATCTCAAAAAAGGTTTTTCAATGGCAACTGGACTTGTTTTACTTGCTTGATGACGTTTCACCCTTCCATTCCAGGAGTCTTGAGAAAGCCCTCTGGAGTGGAAGGGTGAAACGTCGTTAAGGAACTAAAACAAGTCCAGTTGCCATTGAAAAACCTTTATTGACATGTCTCAGAATTTCAGCAGTGGATATTGGTGGTTGTGACAGGATACCCGCAGTGTACAACTGTATTTGGCAGTTGTGTTGATGTGACTCTCAAATAAATTACTACATTAGGAAGGATTAGTGTAGCAAGGAAGGACAATGGTGTGATCAGTGATAAGTGAAAAATGTGTTTTGGGACCTATGATGATTATCTCTTTTATTTCAGAATTTCAATTTATTTGCATTCATGTTTTTACACTTGTAACATGGTAATATTTATACCTAGCAGCAGCAGTGAGTAGCAGCTGCAATTTTTCTAACTGATGTCAGTGTCAATGAGTAATATCCATCCATCCATCCATTATCCTAACTGCTTTTTCTGTTGCTGGAGCCTATACCAGCTGTCATCACAGGGACAACATATAGAGACAGACACACTCACATGGGCTATGGGGAATTTAGAGTCACCAATTAACCTGTCAACTGCATGTCTTTGGATGGTGGAGGAAGCTGGAGAACCCATGCAGACACAGGGAGAACATTCAAACTACACTCAAAAAGGCATTCGGCTGAACCTATGGATTAAAAACCAGGTCCTTTTTGCTGTTTTGGTAACAGTGTTGACATATTGCAGAAATGTCACAATAGCCCTGACACACTATGTTACATCTGTGGCAAGTTCAATTTGAAACCACAGAAACAGAACAGAAACAGTTTGACTGCACTCTTAAAGAAGGCATATGAGTTATACTTCAGGTGTAAAATTGGTGACCAGAGAAAAGTATGGGCTCCTCATATCTGTGCATAATTGCTTAAATTCAGTTTTCTTTAAAAACCTACAAATTATAAATACGTTTGTGTTCAGCACGTAAAAATCAATTAGTTTCATGAAAAGTTGTAGAAGAAACAAAATTATTTTTTCTTAAACATTGTTGACAAGTGTAATGGCATACTTCTGTGGTTGCAGGACCCTGGAGCAGGCAGCCTCAGTACCAGTTGTCTATGCCACAGCCTACTACTCTCTGGTGGTGCGTGGTAGGCTCCGCCCTGGAGAAACAGTTCTCATCCACTCAGGGTCAGGGGGTGTTGGCCAGGCTGCAATTGCCATAGCACTCAGCAAGAAATGCAAAGTCTTCACTACAGTTGGTTGGTATTTCCATTGCCATTTATACTCTCATAGTGACAGATATAAGTTCTGACATAATTTGTTTTTAAATGTGGTTATGTCATGTATGCTATATTTCTGACATTTATGCTTCAAAGTCTAGCATTTTTCTTTTTTTTCCCTAAATGTTTTTTAATAATATCTTGTATTTTATTGTTTATTATAGAATTTCCAAATATAAGTAGTTCATCAGTAATATGTGCATGTAAATGGTAAATGGTCTGCACTTATATAGCGCTTTTCTACCTATACTGGTACTCAAAGCGCTTTACACTGCTTCTCATTCACCCATTCGCACACACAAGCACACACACATTCATACACCGATGGCAGAGCTGCTATGCAGCTGACCTGACACACCAGGGGAAACTCAGGGTTCAGTGTCTTGCCCAAGGACACTTCGACATATGACGGGAGGTACCGGGAATCGAACCACCGATTTTCCCATTGGCAGGCAACTACTCTACCTCCTGATCCACAGCCGCCCTGTGTAGTATTTTTTGTTTGAGTTAACATTGTAATTATCATGCCATAATTAAGTAAGTTCCCTTCCTGACACAACCCTCCCCACCGGGCTTGGGGAGGGTTGTGCACGTGAACCGCCAAGGCTGGGGTTCATAGATAATTGCCAACCGCGTACCTACTGCACCACCATCCTGGCTAATTATTATGACATAATTATCTAACATTTTGTGTATGGTATCACTAGGCTCAACAGAGAAGCGGGCCTATCTGCAGGAGCGGTTCCCTCAGCTCTCAACTGAGTCCTTCGCTAACTCCAGAGACGCCTCGTTTGAACAGCACATTTTGCTCCACACACAAGGCAAAGGTGAGATATCTCCTACACTGTAAATTCTAATAACTGTCCTAACTTGCATAAACTAGTTACCTTTACTATATTAGCAACAATACATGTATGTACGTATTACTAGTTTTTGTCAAGTTGGAGTTAACTGCAGGGTGAACAAAGTACTTATTGTTTTGAGTGAAGCTAAGTTGACACAATCAAGTAGTGTCAACTTTCAAGCTAATATCAATCATCTGATCATCAAAGTACCCTGGCACAAGTACCCTGGCACAATTAGAAACCAGTGCTTCACGTACCCACGCAGTGCACTTACTTAACTGTAAGCTTTTGTTAGGACAGAATACAATTCCTAAGGTAACTGAATTTGAGAAAGTCAAGTTGATTTTAAATCAAAATGTTGATAATACAGTTAAAAAATACCATACTGCATACATAGGTTTACATAAGTTTCATCATTTCAACTTTATTACTGACATTTTGACTTTTCTTTCAAAATGCAAAATAAGAAAACAATCTTGTTCCTGGCCCTGTTTTGTGGCCAGTAGTGTTTGAAACAAGATTAAGTTTTGGTTAAAAGTATGTGACAGATATTGTATTGAAAATTGTTCAAGTGAACAGAACAACCCATTTAGAGTAGGAATATATTTTAACATAATATAGCACCCTCAAACCCTCAGAAAATACACAAGAATGGAACATTAAACAAGTTAGTGATCACTTGTTTGTTTGTTGAACAGTGTTCAATTTAAAAAAATATTTTAGTAGAAATCTATTGCAGAGATTTTTTCTGATTGTGGATTAGGGATTTTCGACACCTTCTGAGAACAGCATAGGCAGCAGTGTGGAGCTATTCACTTCTAAAAGTTTTTGAGCATGGCTTGCTTTCTTCTCTACTTTTAGGTAATTTCAATAACTCCTGCATCACTAGTAGGTTTTGTTAGTTATTTAATTAATTAAAGTTAGCTATTTAACTATTTATTATCTGAAGGGCTGTGCAGAATGTGGTGGAGAATACAATAGAATGGCATAGCCATGCAGGGAGGGCTAAGTGGAGCAGAGTGGATTGATTGACTGCTTAAAGTACACTTTTTGTGACACACATACATGTTTTTGTATGTGTATCTCAGGTGTAGATGTGGTGTTGAACTCACTCTCTGAGGAGAAACTACAGGCTAGTATTCGATGCCTAGCCAGACATGGAAGATTCTTGGAGATTGGCAAGTACGACCTGTCCAACAACTCTCCACTGGGTAAGTAGTATTTTTTTTCCATTGTAAGTGAAACAAAATAAACAAGGAATAGTAAAACACTAGTATAATATTGCTATTTAAATTTATAGTTTCAGTCTCTAATCAAAGAAAAGGATACCATTTGTTTATTGTGTTTTACACTAACTCAGTCATCTAACACTAACACAATTAGTAATTTTTCATGTTGCCACTTGTAAAATGTTGGAATTCTGTATTAATATTAGTATGCAATGCACTGAATCAAATTAATTATGTCCTTCCCTTCATAGTGTATCATAACCACAGTTTGTTAACAATCCCTAGCATGTTCTTTTTTCTTGACAAGTTAGGCCTTATCAGGGCTCTTAGTTTTGTAACTCATAATTTATGGAAACCGAACAGGAATTGCTGGTGTCTTCTCCTTGTAAGTCGCTTTGGATTAAAGCGTCTGCCAAGTAAAGTAAAGTAAAGTATTGTCATTCATCCTTAGATTTGCTTAATTTTTACCACTACGTTTTTTTGTCGAGTGTGATTCTTGTCTTTTGAACAGAAAGAAGCTGTGACAAGGTAAAGCAAAGTTGATTATCAACATGGTCATGTTTGAGAGGGAACAGCCCATGAAAGAAATTATTATAATTCTTATCAGTCATAACTCAATTTACATGTTAAATCCACTTAGATAGTAAAAATTTGATGTCTGAGAATCATCATATCATACGTTTGTGTCAGTGTTAGAGCATATAGAATTGTGAAAACTGTGGATAGGAACTGAAAATAGGCAAGTGGAAGAAACTCTGTGTGCAAACAGTGTGGCACATTTGCAATATACATACACATATTGCAGTAATACAGAAATATGCAGTACTGATTAAAACTGACACACGACAATTGAAAATGTGGCTGAAAGGATTTAAGTATAGACGGAAGATATAAGATATAGGGGCTTTGGACTATCGGCCTATTAAAGATGGCATGGGATTATCATATGGGATGTGATGGGTAAATGTAGCTGTGCTTCGAATGTGTGTTTGTTTAAGCCAAAATCTTTAGTAGACAATTGGTCACAATTTATGCTGGACAAGAGTCAAACTGTCCTGTCTCTTGCTATACAGACCTGTGCTGGCTTCTTTGCCATTAAATTCAGTTCAGTTTATTTAAATAGTGGCAAATCACATGAGGTAATTTCAAGGCACTTTCAGGCACTTAAGGCATGGGCTGACAGAGTAGCAGAGCGGAGCTTAGTGTATCGGTGGAGGTGATCCAGCATCAGGCCTATAGCAGCATAACTAAGAGATGGTTCAGATTCACCTGAGCCAGCTATAACTATAAGCTTTAGAAAAGGACAGTTTTTAGCCTAGTATTAATAGTAAAGAGGGTGTCTGCCTCCTGAACCTGAATTTATGCTTCTCTACTTTCATTACAGTTATATTTTTGGTTAGGTTGCATTGAGACAAGCCTTGGTATAGTTGCTGATACAGGTTTTCTTGACTGATGACTTGAATCATCAACTTTTAAGAGGGAAGTCATAGTCAGCGCTTAACAAACTCATGTTGTTGTGATCTCTCCAGGCATGGCTCTTTTCCTTAAGAATGTGGCTTTCCATGGCATCCTGCTGGATGCTCTCTTTGAAGAAGGCAACCAGGAGTGGGAGGAAGTGTCCCAGCTGCTAAAGGAAGGCATTACAGAAGATGTAGTTCAGCCTCTAAAGACCACAGTGTTTAAGGGAGACCAAGTGGAAGAAGCATTCAGATACATGGCTCAGGGAAAGCATATTGGGAAGGTCCTCCTGCAGGTTAGTTTTATCTCTCATCTTTAGCCCTTGATGTTAGTTTGTTGGACGTAAAGAAAGATAAAACTATAAATATATAAAAATATATACCTCAAGTGTTTGTTTCTGCTTAAAAGATACATACAATGGAAAGCAGATAATCCTATAAACTAAAAACTTTTTTACACAGTCCTTAGTTTCTGATTAAGTTCATGAGACTGTTATGTGACTATGACTGTAAAATACTGTACCCACATACATAATGTATGCTCTTACAGGTTTCTCTCTCCATACAGGTATGTTGTGAGAGGGGTGTAGCTGTTCCCCCTGCTTCCCCTTTGCCCCTTCCAGCTATCTGTCGCACCTTCTGTCTTGCTTCCCACTCCTACATCATCACTGGTGGACTGGGAGGCTTCGGTCTGGAGCTTGCTCAGTGGCTGATTGAGAGAGGAGCGCGCAAATTGGTGCTAACTTCCAGATCAGGAATCAGGAATGGTAATATACAATTACACAAGTGTGCTTGTAATGAGCTAATGAAGTGTTTGTAGTTCATCTACATATAAATGGCAGAAGATGTTGCATGGCACTGGAAAACTTGTGAAAAAAAAGTTTGAAACACAAGTTAGAGTACAATTATCTTTGGCAATGTTATGTATTTTCATGAATTTTAATCAAATATTTTAGATGTTTTAGCTGTGATTGGATCTCTCAAAAATTGGAGTGGCTTGAAATTATTATGAAAGTATATTTTGTCAGAATCAGTGTTATTATTAATGTAGTATTATCATAGATGCCCAATCTTTCGTATTAAGAGTTAGATTTTTTTTTTTCGAGAGGAAATACAGTTCTTTAGAAAATAGGCGTGCATGATTAATAGGCAATTGGATAACTAAGTATCTTTTTCCCAAATGCACTTCATAAACTAAGAAGATACAAATAAAAAAAATGTTTTTGAACAAAAAATGGCATTAGAGGCTGAAAGTTCCTGGAGGTTTCATGCAAATTTTTTCCCAAATTACCATCCCAAAAAGAAGAACTGAGAATCTTTACAGACATTGTGCAGCAAATTTGACGTCACAAATTGGTTCAATAGTGTTGTGGCTTTCTTAGAAATATTGGAAGATGAGTTTGTCAAGTAGCAGGTCATTGGAGTCAAGTGAAGAGACTGTTAAAACAGTTAATAGTTAAATATTCAAAACCTGTGGCCTGCTGGGAAGCTTCTCTCCTACTACTATTTCTACTATAGAGCAGTGCCTGACATTTTACCTAACTGCAAATTGCCACATACTTAATGTATGCTACTACAAAGATGAGCTATACCAATACAAAGCTTTAACAACAAAAAATAATGTAAGAATACTTTTCACTGATGATAATCACAATTTATCTTAAGTTAGACATGCACGTAGTCATGCATGTAGAGGTGTACGGAACTTCACTTTACCAGTGTTGTATAAAGTACCCGAGATTCACACTTAAGTACACCCTCCCAAAAAATTACTTTGGTAAAAGTTCAAGTAACAGACTAGAATTACACTCAAAAGTCTTAAAGTATCTAGTATTTACTGTACTTAAGTATGACAAGTATTCTATAACTAAATGTACAATGAAAGTACAAGTAAATGTTAATAATAACAGAACGCTGTCTAAACTTTGAATAGTAGGACGTTTACTCAGCATGT
>JAUBNQ010000011.1:53227-65335 GCA_032353495.1 Ctenopoma kingsleyae | reverse complement strand
TTGAATTGAACGTCAGACACAAAGCTCACCCCAAGCTGTTATCCAGGCTAATCGTGATAACTGAAGTTAATTCACTGTTCATTAATTTAGTTTACCACAATGCACTTCTGTAAAATGGACGGGGAGTTTTTAAAAGCTAAGGACAAATCTTTCCCACCAACGTAAGAAAACATTGTGTGTAAATATAACCCATGGTGTTGCTCATCTACTTCCCCGTCGTTTGTAGCCAACGCTACACTTGAGTATGGAGTGATGCATTTACACGCACGTTACGTGATTCATAGTCAGCTTCCAGCTTCCTTTTGTTGCAGTCAAGAGCGGCAGAGAAAACACCTCATCTCATGTCATTTGATTTTGGAGTAACCGCCACGCTGAAAATGTATCGGAGTAAAAGTTTACAATTAAATAAGAAAATGTAGTAAAGTGAAGTAAAAGTCAAATTTGAAATAAAAAAAAACTCAAGTAAAGTACAGATACTCCCAAAACATACTTGAGTACAGTAGTGAAGTATTATTACTTAACAATTTTCTTTGTAACTGTTGCTAGGCTACCAGGCAAAGCGAGTGCGTGAATGGCAGAGTCAAGATGTGGAGGTGTTGGTGTCAACCAATGATGTCAGCTCACTGGAGGGAACAGAGCAACTCATTGCAGAGGCCTGCACAATGGGCCCAGTGGGTGGTGTCTTCCACCTAGCCATGGTAACACACAATTCAGTTTATTTATACAGTGCAAAGTCACAAGAATTCTTCAGGCACTTACAGTGTAAGATTTAAAACATTGCAGACTATAACAATACAGCTGTATACAATTTAGAAAACCCAACAAATTCCCCCTTGACCTCAATTATTTAATTGAGGCTTTTGGTCTGCACAGTTATTTGACTTCAAATTTGGTGCCCTGTGATGTTCATATAAAATTTTATAATTGTCCATCCATCCATCCATCCATCTTGATCCACTTATCCGAGGTCGGGTCATGGTGGCAGCAGCTTCAGCAGGGATACCCAGACTTCCCTCTCCCTGGCCACTTCTTCCAGCTCCTCTGGGGGGATCCCAGGTAAGCCAAGTGACATAGTAACTCCAGCGTGTCCTGGGTCTTCCCATGGTCTCCTTCCAGTGCGTGCCCAGAAACCGGTACCTCACCAGGGAGGCATCCAGGAGGCATCCTAATTAGATGCCCGAGCCACCTCATCTGGCTCCTCCCGGATGACCGAGCTTCTCACCCTACCTTGTATTCGTGATCTCGTTCTTTCGGTCACTACCCACAGCTCATGACCATAGGTGAAGGTGGGAACGTAGATTGACCGTAGACGTAGATTGAGCTCCTTCTTATGGATTGATACAGAACCCGCATCACTGCGGACACTGCCCTGATCCACCTGTCGATCTCCCGCTCCATTCTACCCTCACTCATGAACAAGACCCCAAGATACTTAAACCCCTCCACTTGGGGCAGGATCTCACTCCTAACCTTGAGAGGGCATTCCACCCACTCCTCCCCGGCTGAGGACCATGGCCTCAGATTTGGAGACGCTGATTCTCATCCGAGTCGCTTCACACTCGGCTGCAAACCGATCCAGTGAGAGCTGTAGGTCACAGCCTGATGAAGCCAACATCATCTGCAAAAAGCAGTGACCCAATCCTGAGCCCATCAAACTGGACCCCCTCAATGCCCTGGCTGCACCTAGAAATCCTGCCCATAAAGATTTTGAACAGGATCGGTGACAAAGGGCAGCCCTGGTGGAGTCCAACTCTTACCGGAAACAGGTCCGACTTACTGCCGGCAATGCGGACCAAGCCCCAACACCGGTTGTACAGGGACCGAACAGCCCTTAACAGGGAATCCGATACCCCATACTCCCGGAGTACCCCCCACAGGACTCCCCGAGGGACACGGTTGAATGCCTTCTCCAAATCCACAAAGCACATGTAGACTGGTTGGGCAAACTCCCATGCACCCTCCAGGACCCAGCTAAGGGTGTAGAGCTGGTCCACTGTTCCGTGACTGGGACAAAAACCACACTGCTGGAGGGAGACTACCCTCTCATCCATCAGGGTAAACCCCGGTTGCATGCCCGGGGGCACCTGGTTCCAGACTCCAAGCTGTGTGTCGAGGTGAGTCCAACTATATGTAGCCGGAACCTCTCAACCTCACGCACTAGCTCAGGCTCCCTCCCCACCAGAGAGGTGACATTCCACGTCCCTAGAGTCAGCTACTGCAGCCGAGGATCAGACCAGCAAGGCCCGTGTCTTCGGCCACCGCCCAACTCACACTGCACCCGACCTATCTGGCCTCTCCTGCAAGTGGTGAGCGCATGGGAAGGGGGACCCATGTTACCTTTTCGGGCTATTCCCAGCTAGGCCCCATGAGTGAAGACCCGACCACCATGCGCTCGCCATCGAGCCCCACCTCCAGGCCTTTATAATTGTTTCTTCCCATAATTATCAGAATAAGCTTTGTTGGCCTAATATGTTGTGCATATGAGGAATTTGACTCAATTTCTGCTCTTCAATTATTCTGATCACATTTATGATTTTCATATTGTCTTTACAGAATTATTATTTTAATTGTTTTTTTTAATTTATGCCACTGTATCATATTATCAGGTGCTGAAAGATGGCATGTTGGAGAATCTGACTTCTCAGCTTTTCCTTGATGTTAATAGACCTAAATATGACGGCACCATAAACCTGGACAAGTAAGACACACATTCACTCATTTGTCTGTTTAAATAAGGGCACATAAAATAAGCTGCTGCTTGCTTCTACCTTTTTCTTGATGCACCTACTTACATATCTCTCTCCAGAGTGACAAGAAAGCTGTGTCCAGACCTCAGCTACTTTGTGGCCTTCTCCTCAGTCAGCTGTGGCCGTGGCAATGCTGGCCAAAGTAATTATGGGTATGCCAACTCAGCCATGGAGCGTGTATGTGAAAAGCGCAATTATGATGGCCTACCAGGGCTGGCCATCCAGTGGGGTGCCATTGGAGATGTGGGTGTGGTCCTGGAAGCCATGGGTGGCAATGATACAGTGATTGGTGGCACCCTACCACAACGCATCACATCCTGCTTCGAGGTGCTCGATCGCTTCCTGTGCCAGCATAAGCCAGTAATGTCTAGCTTTGTACTGGCTGAGAGGACGGTGGTAAAGAGTGAGGCAGGAAGCCAGAGAGAGTTGGTGGATGCTGTAGCTCACATACTGGGTAAGCTAAATGTGAGGAAGGCACAATTTAAATGTTCTTGTAAGCTTCCTAGAAAAGTTCTAAGGAAAGGAAAAACACTTAAGTGTGGTTCCGATTATAACCATTTAAAATCCTACATTTAAACACAATCAAACAATTTATATTGGAAAATCTTCATGAGTATGTTGAACAGTATGCCTCCATAATGTTTTACATGCCATTTTCTTTACTGCAAAAACGAAAACACTTAAAAAAATGAGCAAAATTGTGTGAATACTAGACCAAAACATAATTTTATCTTTTATTATATGAATTATATGTTAGATATATCAATGTTATATGACACATTGTTGTTATTTGCTTCTGTTTATTTAAAAAGCTTAATTTGATCAGGCCAAACTCCCAGAACTGTGTCTTTCACATTTAGGCGTGCGGGATGTAAACAGCTTGAATGCAGATGCCTCATTAGCTGACCTGGGCCTAGACTCCTTGATGGGTGTGGAAGTTCGCCAGACTTTGGAGCGTGACTATGATATTGTCATGGCCATGAGGGAGATTCGCCAGCTCACCATCAACAAGCTGCGAGAGCTGGCCAAAAGCAAGCCAGAAGCATCAAAGGGTATAATTATCAAGAGCTACTTTTGAATTGGCAACAAAACCTAAACTAAAATGTAAAGTCTATATTTTTACATTTTAGTATGGTTGTCTTGTGCCTGGCGAGCCTGTGTGTAAACATATTTTTGACAGTAAAACAAGAAAGAAAAAAAGTAGAGTAAGAATAAAGAAAAGAAATACTACACCAGCATATTAGATGGGATTCAATATTCAAAAAGCTTTATTAATCCAGGAGGGAAAATTATTTTACCAGGTCACAGCTGTTCTCAGTTCAAAAGGAAAGAACTATAACCAAGAGATCAACATCAATACAAATGTGGGGTTGGGAGGGATTATCCAGGATTGAGGGGAGTTTGGACACCATGCTTCTCCCAGCTACAACATGTAGCTCCATATCCAGCACGGAGAAAGACAAATAAAATTTGCACAGATGCAGCTTTTGGATAACAAGACTAATGTTTTCTAATATTGGAATGCTGGTAAAGTGTACAGAGGTACAGTACACTTATGTATACATTCCATTAAAAAAAACCCCAGCTGTTTCCAGCTATAGATAGCTATTTACAACAGGAACAATGTCTACACTGTATTTTTGATCAATTTGATGTTATAAAATCAGTTTTTCTTACAAAAACAATGACGTTTCTGATCCCAAACTTGAATGGTTTGCATATAAGCAACCATGCAAGTTCAGCTAGAATCTGTGTATTATTTTGAATTGCATGTGGCATGTGTCTGACACCAGCCATAGGAGAAAAAGCACGTTCTTGTGTTTGTCCGTGCTGTTTGTGTGATAGCGTGTGGGTTTGTAAAACCTTCACTTACACCTAAAATGTGAGTTTTTTGTCTTTGCTACTTCCAACTAACCACACTGTCACCAAACTACAGCTAAGAAAGATGGTGTTCGCTCTTTATTGGAGTCTGATCTGACCAAGCTATTAGTCAACCCTGATGATCCTACGGTGATACCACTAAACAAGGTTCAGAGCCAGGAGAGGCCACTGTTCCTGGTCCATCCCATTGAGGGTTCCATTGTTGCTTTCAACACACTTGCCTCCAAGCTCAGTGTGCCTTGCTATGGCCTGCAGTGTACTAAAGGTATTTTGTGTTGACAAACACACACATTTCATTTCATTTCAGGTTCATATATGCCATAGCTCACAGTTGCTATATAAAATTGGAAGTATAGCCAATTTAAACAAATGAAGGTGGTTCAGGGCTTAAGATGTGTGGTTAAATGCTAACATTAATTGAAAATCCATAGCCTGAGAATGTGGACTTTTAACCTGAGCACAGTATTAGTGTTTTCATTGAAATAATTAAACAATCTCCATTCAAACTCATGTTACTTTATCCCCTCTCCCCAGCTGCACCTTTAGACAGCATCCAGTCCCTGGCATCCTACTACTTGAACTGTATCAGACAGATTCAGCCAGAAGGGCCATATCGAATTGCTGGCTATTCCTTTGGTGCCTGTGTGGCATTTGAAATGTGCTCTCAGCTGCAGACTCAGAATCGACCTGTGGAGTACCTATATCTGTTTGATGGATCACACTCCTATGTGGCCGCATACACACAGGTTAGAATTAAAAAAACTCAACACCCAGTAGTCTATTGATTAATTTACAATATAATATCACAGATTCCAAGAGAGGTTTGAAATAACTTATCATGTCAAGTTAACTCAGTATCTGAATTCCAGAGCTACAGAGCCAAGCTAACACCAGGGAATGAGTTTGAGGCTGAAACTGAAGCTTTGTGTGCCTTTATCCAGCAGTTCACAGGGATTGAGTACAACAAGGTAAAGCACATTCACTCACCAAATACACAAGAAGTCTTTCATTAGCACTGAAAAGTATTTTATATAGTATTTTTCATATGTTTGAGTCACAATAATTAATTTTTGCCACTGGGGAATACCATTATCTTTGTTGGAACAAAGGGCAATTTGAAGTCTTGATGTTTTGGTCGGTTCTCCCTTGCTTTAATGGCAGATAAATTAAATAAACAAAATACAGCATTAGATTATTTTTTGTTTTCTTCTGTGTTCTCTCACTATCAGACAAGTACATTTCTAAGATGTTCTTAAGCCAAATGTCATCTGATTCCCCCTCCCATTCTGCAGCTTCTGGAGACTCTTCTCCCATTGTCAGACCTGGATGCCCGTGTCAATGTAGCAGTGGACCTAATCATCTCCAGCCATAAGAATATCAGTCAAGACTTGCTGCACTTTGCAGCGTCTACCTTCTACTACAAACTAAAGGCTGCTGATAGCTATGTCCCTGCAACAAAATACCATGGAAATGTGACACTACTACGTGCCAAAACCAGCAGTCAATATGAACAAACCCTAGGAGCTGACTACAAGCTCAGCGAGGTAACATACATAAGTGCACATTTAAACAAGTTTCAGTAGATTCTTTTTAGGGTAGTTTAACAAATTAACTGATGATGTGGTTTGTTATCGTCATCATCGGAGAAAACAAGGTGAAAGTGAAGTGAAGAACATAATGGAGGTGAAACCAAATTAAACATCAGCAAATCAACGCTGCACATGTTCACTCTCTGTTTAGGTCCATTTGGGTTGACTGCACTTTGGATTGGGTGCAATTATATGTGTATCTATATATCTATATTATGTCTGACTGGGCTCAGGTCAGGTTGTTGGGTCAGGTGAATGAGCCTGAAAGTAATTGCAGTCCTGTGATTGCATCTGCTGTTAAAAGTTTGAAAGGTAAGTGCAATCTGTTTGAGCACAGATGGCTGGGTAGGACAAATAAAAGAATGTGTTGAAAATGCGTGTTTACCCCTCATGTTAATATACACTGCTCAAAAAATTAAAAACGCACTTTCTACAGTAATCAGAGTATAGTATCAAGTCAGTTAAACATCTGGGATATTGATTGGTCAATTAAGTAGCAGAGGAGATTGTTAATCAGTGTCAGCTGTTTTGGTGTTAATGAAATTAACAACAGGTGTACTGAAAGGGCAACAATGAGACGACAGGAATGGTTTTGCAAGTGGAGGCCACAGACATTTTTCCCTCATCCACATCTTTTTATGACTGCTTTTCAGTAGTCAGTGTCACTACTGGTAGCATGAGGCGATACCTGGACCCTACAGAGGTTGCACAGACAGTCCAACTCCACCAGGATGGCACATCAGTGTCATCAAGTGCATGGAGGAGATTCCAGGAGACAGGCAGTTACTGTAGGAGAGCTGGACAGGGCTGTTGAAGGTCCTTAACCCATCAGCAGGATCGGTATCTGTGCCTTTATGCAAGGAGGAACAGGATGAGTACTGCCAGAGCCCTCCAGCGGGCTACTGTCATGAACGTCTCTGACCAAACCATTAGAAATAGACTTCATGAGGGTGGCCTCAGGGCCCAATGTCCTCTAGTGTGCCCTGTGCTCACTGCCCAGCATTGTGAAGCTCGACTGGCATTTGCCAGAGAACACCAGAGTTGGCGCCCTGTTCTTTTCACAGATGAGAGCAGGTTCTTTCTGAGCTCATGTGGCAGACGTGAAAGGGTCTGGAGAAGCCGTGGTGAACATTATGCTGCCTGCAACATTATTCAGCATGATTGGTTTGGTGGTGGTGGTGGCCATTAGGTATTGGGATGAAATCCTTAGACCCAGTGGGTCCTGGGTTCCTCCTGTGGCAAGAGTATGCAGGCAGTTCCTGGAGGATGAAGGAATTGATACCATTGACTGGCCTCCACGCTCGCCTGACCTAAATCCAATAGAACATCTCTGGGACATCATGTTTAGGTCCATCCAATGCTGCCAGGTTGCACTTCAGATTGAGGTCACCTGAGCTCATCACTGAGCTCCTGGACAGTGATGAGCTCAGGATCTGGGAGGAAATACCCCAGGACACCATTCGTCATTTCATAAGGAGCATGGCCTGATGTTGTCAGGCATGCATACAAGCATGTGGGGCTCATACAAACTACTGAGTACCATTTTGAGTTGCTGCAATGACATTTCAGCAAATTGGACTAACCTACCGCATCAGTTTTCAATTTAAATTTCTTAAATAATTAAAGTTATCAAAATAGTTTAGATTTTAAATATTCCAAATTGATAACTAATAGTTGTTAATACCTCATTTTACAGTTTACAACACAGATTGTGTATCTTGTGTGTATCTTCTGTATTTCTCTGTCAGATGCATATCTATAGTCACAAGTCTAAGCAGAAACTCAGAGTCCTTCAGACCAATAAAAAAAGTGTCTTTAATCGAATTTGCCCTTTTTGTACTTACATTTTTACTCCTATTTACTATTATTATAAATTTGTCTTTAGTACATGATCAAAAGTATTCCAAATAAATCTTGGAATCTCCCTTGAATCTCTTTCAACCTAACTGCTGACTGTCTTGTGTTTCCTTAGGTTTGTGATGGCAAGGTGTCAGTCCACATTATTGAGGGAGACCACCGTACCTTCCTGGAAGGAGAAGGGGTTGAGTCCATCAGTAACATCATCCTCAGTTCATTTGCAGAACCACGTGTAACAGCGAGGGAGGGCTAGCCCACATCCTAACTACACTGGCCAATTCCAACATTCCAAAAATAGGTTTTCGCTTCAAATTAGTTCAGGTTATGTACGTTTATACACTGATTATAACACATCCAGTCCTAGGGCGTTTTGCTCTAATATAGTAAATGCACCTTATTATTCCCTTTTGCACACTTTTAAATTCTCAAGACTCTAATATCTTCCCAAGTAAAATATACTGTCAGTTTGTATAATATGAGTAAGATAATGTTTCCATGTTACATTATTTTTGCATGGGCTAGTTTCTAGCATGATTGGGTATTTCAAATACAAGATTATCTCAATTTTTTTATTACACACACACACACACACACACACACACACATATATATATATATATATATATATAAATAAAGGATTCAAAATTGATAACATAGTGAAGTCATAGTCTGTTCACTGTAGCTAGTCCAATGGCTAAATAACCTGTTCACACAGAGCTGATGTAGATTCTTACATGTGTGAAGGAGGAATCATGTCTTCTTTAAATGCTTTGTTCTTTAATCAGATGTGGTTTGTCTGTCTATATTAACATTTGCTGACATGGTAAAATTACCTGTGGTGTAGGCCTTTGAAAACTTTCACCAGTTATTATTGGTATAACATTTGAAGGCATTTGTGTTTTTTTAAATGATTTTGTCAAAAGCAACTGTTTGTATTGTTTACTTGCCTGTATTGTTTTGTTTTTTGATCATTTCTATACTTTGAGACAAAGCAGTTTTCATCCTTATTCTTGTTAGCTTATCCAAACAAACTGAGGCTCAAGCTGTTAAAAACATTAAGATTACTGTCAATGTGTTACATAAGTGCAGCTGGAAACAGTGTGTTAGTCAATGCTTTTGCAATACTTGAGTGCTCTGATTGGGTACACCAAATGAACATCTACAAAATACTACAACAGGAGAAGGTTCAAGTTACTCATAAATAAAAATAAGATCACACTAATTAGGTGAAAGGATCTAGGGAATTTTTAGTTCAGCTAAAAAACTGTTGAGGTTACTGGTGGAAAAGAAATTATGGACTCTGTACAGAATAGATTTATTTGGTAAACATCTCATTAAATGTTGCATTCTTTCTCAAATCATTTTTTAGGTTGTAGACATAACTGCTTTGAAACTAAGCAGTATGGATATCCCCTCTGTCATAGAATTCTAGAAAGCTGTATCTTCTCATAGCTGCCTCTGACTCCCATGACCTCATTTGGTTTCATAAACTCCACCAAGCAGTTCAGTTCCACAGCACATCAGCCAACCTGACCTCTGATGCCTCTAATCTGGTCTATGAAGGGTCAGGTGACTTAAGGCAAATGTGGTGATTGATTGCAGTAAAAGGGAGAAGGAATTGATGGCATATACTTAATTTTTATATTGTAATATTGCCAGTATGTATTGTAATAACTAATAAAGACCTCTCACTATTTTGTGTTTTCCATAGAAAACTGCATTTCTATATTTGACTATTTAAATGAAAGGTATTTTAGAATACTATGGTCAATATTAGTTGTTATTCCTCGTTAAGAATAACACAAAAAAATGGATATGACAAAAAATGGAGTTAAGTATTAAGTAGCTGATGGTTCACCATGTTTGTAAATGATATATATCCACTGTGGACACCCTTGAGGTCCTTAACTGCCTGATAATGAAGTCTCCTTACAGCAGTGACGCCTCCCGCCAATGTCTAGAAAAATCAACTTAATAAAACTTAATAACAATAACAACTTAATAAAAAATATGGATGATTCTATATGACTTGTATTAAAGACTGTGAAGATTCTCAGTCATCCAGGTGAAGTTGTCTGGAAGTTGGGCCATGCCATGGCAACTGCTAGTCACAAGAAAGAAGTCTAGTTGCCATGACTCAACTTCCAGACCTATAAAAGACCTTAAAGGACTCAGTAAGAAATCCAACTAAAGCAGATGTTTATCTGAAAATGCTGTTACCAAATTTAAGAAAATGATTCCATCATATTTAACGTCAAAACCATGTACCAACACAGCGGAGGGCAGTCATCTTAACTTCACTCCTGTACAAATCGTTTTCCATTGCTACACAAATTAGCAGTTATATTTATCTATGAAACCAGATGAAACAAATCAATTAAAATTGCTACTATTTCCTGTGATTTTTTTATTCTTAATACAGACAAGACATGTTTATTTCAATAAATTAGTATATCATCAAAAAGTTAATTAATCTCTGTAATTTAATTTGAAGTGAAACTCATTTAGATTTATTACACACAGTGATATATTTCAAGCATTTATTTCTTTTAATTTTGATGATTATTATAGCTTACAGCTAATGAAAACCCAAAATTCAGTATTTCAGATAATTAGAATATTGTGAAAAAGTTCCAACGTTTTAGAGTCATGTCACACTCGATTCAGCTAAATAACTCCTGCACCTGCAAAGTTTCCCGAAACTTTAAATGGTCTCTCTATCTGGTTCAGTTTGCTATGCAATTGTGGGTAAGACTGCTGATACAGCAGTTGTCCAGAAGACTGTCATTGACACCCTTCACAAGGAGGGTAAACCACATAAGGTCATTGCTAAAGAAGCTGGCTGTTCACAAAGTGCTGTAGCATACAAATGGAATTTTGAGTGGGAGGAAAAAGTGTGATAGAAAAGATGCACAAGCAACAGGGATAGAGGACTGTGAAGCAAAGCCCGTTCAAGAATTTGGGTCAGATTCACAAGGTGTGGACTGGGGCTGCAGCAAGGAGTGGTAATTACGAAATTAGCAGGACATTTTATAAACAGGTGCTTGTACTCAAGCATTCAAGTGTATTCTATTCTTCCTAAATCAGTCGCTGTCTTGTAAAATTAGGTATTTAAGTGAGCTGAGAGTTAACAGGTGTATAGAACATAACAAGCAGAAAAACAAGCCAGTGCTGGTAGTACTGGAATTGACAAAATACAGCAGCAAGGTTTGAGGATATAAAATACAAGTAATTGTTATATGTAAACTAAAGATGAAACAGAAAGAAGAAAACAAATATTTTTAGATCAGAAATCAGCCACCTCCATTCCAGTTTTTCTGATGCCTGCTCAAAGCTACAGATTTGTGAATTGTACCATAGAGCTTTCCTCCACTGACTCACTGCCTTCTTTTTAAGAGGAGCAAGAGTGCAAAAGCACTGAGGCTGCAGTATCATAAACAAGGTAAATGACTTGTAAGACAGTAAAGTTAAGATGGCAATCCTCCTTCGTTGGCACGTGAAAAGTAAACGATGGGCTCTTAGCCATACATTTGTTACAGAATATTTCAGATACATATCTACTGTATTGGAATTTTTTCTTTTCCTGTAGTGGATGGGAGTTAAACAGCAGGCACTGGCCTGTGTGCATGAGTTTCTTGTATTGTTTCTTGTATTTGAACTTTAGGTTGCAACATGAGGACTGCACAGTCTGGCAAGTTGACCCAAGTGAAAAAATATACATATTTTTCTCTATATTTTTAGCAGAAAAGGTTTAAAACTTAGTTTGTACTTGTATACAAGCACATTAACATATATCAGAAGTATATAATTAGTAAAAGAGTTCCTAATACAAATATACTCAAAGTAAAATATTCCAAAGTCTATTAAATCAGGAACATACTTAAGTAGTAATTTGGAAAATGTGTTTTGGAAAGTGCACTAAATGATAATTATATTTAATTAAACTAATAATAATAACTAATAATTCAACCAACCTATTGATATTGTTGATGTCAAAATTGTAACTTTTTAATAAATATAATTATGTTATTTAA
>JAUBNQ010000011.1:15680-26905 GCA_032353495.1 Ctenopoma kingsleyae | reverse complement strand
AAAGCACTTCATAATGATGGGTGTGAGTGCTACAGGTCGGTAGTCATTCAGGCATGTTGGGCTAGAGTGTTTCGGCACTGGCACAATGGAGGTGGATTTAAAGCATGTTGGAACAGCTGCTTGGGTGAGGGACATGTTAAAAATGTTGTGATCTGTTTCTGAGTAGTAACAGTGTCTATGGTGGTGTTATTGTAATCCAGAACAGAGGAGGTGTAGCTGTCTATGTCCGTGTGAGAGCCACAGGTGGCCTGTGAAGCAAAGCTACTCCAGTCTGTGTGTTGGAACCTGGAGTGTAATGTCAGCCACACTTTGATGGTCCCCACTGATGACTTCACACGGTTGATGAGGGGGGAGTACTTGGGGGTGAGAAACAAAGAAACGTGATCTGATTGTCCCAGGTGGGGGAGAGGGGTCACAGCATAGGCTTCAGCCATGTTTGTATAAACGTGGTCCAAGGTTTTGTTTCCTCTGGTGTGACAGAGAATGGTTTGGTGAAATTTAGGGAGCACTGTCTTTAGATTGGAGTGAATGAAACAAATCAGTTAGTCAAACTTCAAGCATGTTTAAGACATAGTCGTGGATGTCCTGTAATTTTCTATTCTTTCATTCAGACAAGACGGAGGTTATTCTGTTTTGGTTCCAAAAACCTCATGTTATCTAGATGACATGGCCTTAAGTACTACTGTAAGGAATGTTGGACTTATCTTCTTTACTTCGTACATAAAAGAAATCTCTAGAACAGTTTTCTCCCAGTTGAGGAATATCTCTAAAATTAGAAGCATCCTGTCTCAAAAGGGTGCTGAAAAACTAGTCAATGGGTTTATTACTTCAAGGTTAGACTACTGTAATTCCCTACTAATAGGATGCCTCAATAACTAATAAAAAGCCTCCAGTTAATCCAGAATGTTGCAGCCAGGTCCCTGTAAAATCTAGAATAGAGTTTAAAATCCTTCTACTCACATATAAAGCACTTTTATGATCAGACCCCATCCTAACTTAAAGGCTTCATAGGACCATACTATCCCATCAGAACACTTATTCCTAGAGTTACCAAATGTCGAATGGGAGGCAGGGCCTTTAGCTATCAAGCTATTAGCCTTGTAAACTGAAACTAAAGTACCTAGGATTTTTGTTCATAACCGTGTTTGCTGGGGGACTTGACCTTGATTCACTGAGATCCTCTCCTCCCATTTATATGCCACCATTGCTTGTCATTAAACTTGTCTTATCTCTATTGTAGTTGTGCTTCTTCGTCTCTGTCTTTCTGTCTCTGTACCTTAATGCAAGTATCCTTGGCTTTGGAGCTATACATTTCCAGTGTGCAGTTATTGGTCCCACCAACCCTCAGTGTTTTGTTCTTTTTTGTTCTCTTCTTTTCTCTCACCTATTCCCCCTCACTCAAACCAGTCAAGGTAGATGGTTGCCCACCATGAGCCTGGTTCTGCTGGAAGTTTCTTCCATTAAAGGGAGTTTTTCCTCCCTGCTATACTATGCATTGGATATGTTTATTTTTCCCATGAGACATAAACATTGCTGGCTAGTACGATGAAAATAACTGCTAGTATGGTGAAAATAGTGGAAAATAGTTTTTTTTGTAAATTTATAAATAAATTGCACATTTATAACTTAATGTATGTTTTTTGCTTGTGTTATAGTATCTCTTTCCAGATGCTGCTGTAGAGAAGTCACCAGAAAACAGCAAGAATAAAACTGCACAGGCAAACTCCTGTGGGAAAACTGAACAAGACAGAAACTCTGATTATGTACGTTTCTCCTTTTGCCAATATCACACTTTGTTTTTCAAGGAGTCAGTAATGCATGTTCTGTATAGAAATGGCACATGTATCATACACAAACACAGCAGCTCTTACAAACAGCGAACATAGGAAAATAGCATTTAACACTTAAGAAATATTTTATTTATTTTTATTTGCAAGCCATTGAGACACCAAAGACTTTTCCAGCCAATATAATGACCATTGCATGCAGTAAAAAAAGGTTTAACCAGAAATGCTGAAAAGCAGGCCCCAAGAGTTAAGAATTAACTTCTGTTTGATGTTTACTTTTGATAATTAGTATGAGTTGAACTCTTCCATAGACTGACATATTAAAAGGTTTGTCTACTTGTCTCCCTGTTTTCCTGTGTCTAGAACCTATTTCTTCAGCTGAAGTCAGCACCCATTGACAGTCTGACCTACCGACTGGCACTGTGTGTCTGTCTGGTAAACTACTACCATGGCGGGCTGCGGGCTGTTGCCCATCTCTGGCAGGAGTTTATTCTAGAGTTGCGCTACCGCTGGGAAAACAACTACCTTATTTATGGGTGGGTATCAAAAACACCTGGGTTGTTCTTAGACTAAACTAAACTAAATACTTTGTCTGCACAGATGGTGCTCAAGCTGTGTTTTTCAGCCATGTCTGATGGAAATCTGTTCCATGCTACTGTCTCTCTGTGTCTCACTCATGCTAGATGTGCATAACTGGCTCACATGGTTTATGTTTATGCTTCTGGTTTCTTTTCTGTATTTACTCATGTAACCAGAGTGACCCTGTATATGTCTCTTTGGATTTCCAAAAACCAAAATCTCTGATTTACAATGGGGTAAATTGAATTCAAAGCTTTGAGTATTCTCAAGAGCACAATGGCCTCAGTAACTGTGAAATGGAAGATGTCTGGAAACTAAGAAAAGATTCCCAGGTGGGCAGGATAATATAAAGCCCAGAAAGGATGAGCTTTTGTGGACTTCACTGGACCTTCATATCAAGTTTTATAATCAGACCAGCTAACAGTATTCCCTGGGAACAACCCAACCCCCCCGAACCCATGGCCCACAGAGTTCCCTGCCCTCTACATCTGCTGGCAATTCCTTTACCCTCTCAGAGAAAGGCGTTTGTTGTTCCAACTCACGTATGACGTTCACTCTATCAGTCGGTTATTTTAGATGGCCACAATGCAGGATCAGTCTCCTGCTTTCCGATGTAGCACCAAGCCTCTCCCACTTCACTGTGACTGTTGTATGCTTGCTCTGTTGCTTCTCTCTCAGCCTGAATCGGTCTCTCCACTCTGGGGCAGGCAGACCCTCCTCAGTCTCACCTAAAAAAGTGGATTGTTCTTCTCCTCTCTCTCTGTCACCTGAGCAACTCAGCTAGTTCCCACTCCGTTGTCTCTAGCAGACTGCTGCTGGAGTTGGACCTCCCTCATCTCTGTGGCCCCTACTGTGATGGAGCTACCAGACTCTGTTTATGTCAGAGAGAACATGTAAATAAAATGCTACTATCTATAGTGTTGAGTGCAGCACTAAGATCTAACAAGATGAGCATAGAGAGAAGTCCGTTGTCTGAAGCTAAGAGAAGATAATTGTTGACTTGACGAGTTCTGTTTCTGTACTATGATTTACTCTAAATCCTGACTGGAAATCTTCATACAGATTGTTCGTGCACAGATGGTCATATATGGAGCATGGAGAGTGCCACAGTACAATAAATATAACAAGCATTAAATAAATATTTAAATGTAAAATTATTCAATAATGGAATTAATTCACACATTTATTAAATATATAATTTATTAAATATATAAGTAACCAAATATATTCATTTCATTAAAAAAACGTTTATAATTACTTCAGAATTTAATTATTTCAATATCTATTTAATAATTACATGGTCTGTGTTGCTGCACATCATGAATTTATTATATCTGTCACCTTTGCCCATCAAAGTCAGTGAGCGGGTCTAACACTGTTTTTTAGTCAGACGATTGGTCTGGTTTGAAGGATTTTGAGGACATGGTTGTTCTCCTTATGGAGGATCTGAATGAGTTTCTAACAGTTGGTGAGAGACTTTCTAAACCTGATATTAAATCAGGAGTTGCTGACACAGAATATGTGACATGTAAAACGGTGGTATTTATTCAATTTCTTGGAGTTATCGGCCTATATTAATTATTTATTATCATTTAAATTATTAAATAAATATATATCCTTTTTTAAAGTAAAATGAATATATTTGTTTACTTATATATTTAATAAATTATGTGTGAATTAATTTCAGCATTTAATAATTTAATGACATTTAAATATTTATTTCATGCTTGTTATATTTATTATATTGTGGCACTCTCCGCACTCCACAGTCACATAGTTGCTTTGCAACAGATTTTTCAAGGCTTTTAGTGATAAAAGGGCAAATTGGTTATCTGTCTATAATTTGCTAAAACTCTGAGTCAAGAGTAGGTTTTTTTCAGAAGAGGATTAACTCCAGCTACCTTAAAAGCCTATTGTACATAGCCTGTCAATAGAGATACACTGATGCACACAACCAACATTATCAAAGCAGTCGAGCTAAATTGGTGGACACAGGCTTCACCTGGCCATTGGTAGGGTAAGTTGGTCTGTGTGGGTTTTCTCTGGGTACTCCGGCAACTCTAAGTTGCCCAATGTGTCAGTGCTGTTATAGACTTGCAACCTGTCCAGGGTGTACCCTGCCTTTTGCCCAATGGCAGCTGGAATAGGCTCCAACACTCCCATGACCTTTAATGGGTATATGGATGGATTTCATTGGTCCTTATTTTGGAAAGCTGCACAAGTCAAAGCAGTACAAAAAATATATGCTGCTCAGTCTATTATGTAGTCATATTCACCGTTATCCATCTAATCCATCTTCTGCAGACTGGCTGGTGGACCTCCTGATCTTCGCTGCTGTCTGTTATATCAGAAGCTCCAGGTAACCATTTATATAAAATGCACTGTTTGTGTGTCTGTTTGTGTGGATGTAAGAGAAACAGTGTGAAAAATGTAACATTCATACTTGTTTCTACTTAAAATATTATTTTAAATCAGCACCACGAAAAAGATGAAATGCTACATATGTGCACTAAATGCAGACCTATATGAACTGGATTCTGAATGACCTTCAGCTGAAACTAAAGTTGATAAAGGTCACTCTTTTTGCAATAGTTCCTCTGCCCTTGAGACTAAAAATGCTCATTTGAGGTCTTCTCCCATCCCACTCTGTTATTATTGACCAGCTTGCAAAACAGTATAACCGTAAATAGCATGCAGTCAAGTAAAAGTATTAATGTTACTGTGCAACACAGAACAAATTTATAAAACACAATTTCATGATGTGAAATGGCAGTGCCTTTATGTTGTGTATTATACACACATCTCTCCTTCACAAAAATGAGCCATGCATATATGCTATATGTACAGTATTTTAGGGCTGTAAATACCCTCTTACATCAACACGCTATTAGTAAGCTACACTCCTGTACACCCTCATAGATCTGCAAATGGGGAGACTGAAAATTCCCTCGTCACGGGGTCTCCGATCCCAAACAAGCCTATTTTCCTTTGTTGTCCCTCGCTGGTGGAATTACTTGCCCTGCTCCATTCAACTAGCTAAGACTATAACCACCTTTAAAAAACATTTGAAATTTCATTTGTTATTTTGTTATTTGTTGTTAAGTATTTCAAATGAGTCTTGCACACACACACACATTCACAAAAAATTCTCTAGCACTTAACAAATCCTAGCATGTTCTTTAGCTTGACCGAGAGTCAACGGACGCGCCGGCGCACTCATCTGCATGCGCGACTTTAAGATGACGTAGCAAAGCCAAATCAAAACATAGAGCCTCCGTTCCTACCTGTTGAAAGGTCGGACTTTAAACTACTTACCTGTTTTTAAATGGTGTTGATAGGCTAAGTAGATCCAGAGTTGGAAATCCATGTCTTGTGCGTGTGTAAAAATCTGTATGTTTTGCTAGTTTAAATATCTTTTAGCCGAATATTATCCACCATAATTTTGTTTCTTACGGGAAGAAGGGGCGTTTAACTGAGATCATTCATCATTGGTTGAATAAACTATCCCCCAGGTGGGGTAGAGACCAATAGGAGACTGGTTGCTATGCTGTTTCATACTCCCCCCTTTACTAGACAGCCAATTAGCATCATCTCTGGCTAATGCTCTGGCTGGAACTGCATGGGGAGATTGTATACACTACAGGCCAAAAGTTTGGACACACCTCATTCAATGTGTTTTCTTTATTTTCATGACCATTTACATTGGTAGATTCTCACTGAAGGCAACAAAACTATGAATGAACACATGTGGAGTTATGAAAACCATATCAGGTGACTACCTCTGTACATAACTCCACATGTGTTCATTCATAGTTTTGATGCCTTCAGTGAGAATCTACCAATGGTTTCATAGTCATGAAAATAAAGAAAACACATGAATGAATTGGGGAGGCGTGTCCAAACATTTGGCCTGTACTGTATGTGTTTACTGTAATTTTGCAAGCAAGTGCCCTTTATCATATCGTAATCGCATATTGCAATATTGATCTTAATAATCGCAATATTACTTTTTTTCCCAAATCGTGCAGACCTAGTCGGACAGTATTCAAATAGAGGTAAACAGTGATGTTGACTATCACTGTTTTCTACAATCTCTGCAGGCTGATCAATCAAATGAGTCTTTCTAGTCTCAAGGCCAGAGGAGCTTTTGCAAAAGAGGCATGCATTTACAGTTTTTGTTTTTTTTACTTGAAAATTATATTGTGTTCTATCCCCAGAATACAACATAAATAACTTAACCATGGTATGACCACTAATGAGGTAATGTTTGGTCTTTCCATATTTTTGGGAGACAGCAAACATTAGCTTAAATGTTACACTGAATAAATAATAATAATAATAATACACTGAAGTTGTTACCTTTTCTCTGTTCAACTGCCAGGTTGAGATTTTAAGGGTGATTTAGTTCTTGTTGTTCTTGTGTGTCCACGTCTTTACTTAAAGACAGTTACATATGTCGCATTTTAAAATGTTGTTATTCTGTTTTTTTATTTGCATGATGAAAAGAGGAAACAGGAAGTTTCATTCCATGATTGCAAAATACCCAGGACCTGATGCAGGAAAGCAACCTCAACTCATGCTACAAGAAAACATCGTCACATGATGATACTGCTACCATGATGTGGCTAGCGGTATCATGAGACGATCATGTTTTCTTGTTGGTATGCGTTTCTGTTTTTATGCCGTAGTTTACAAAGCATTCACAGTAGCGTGTTGTGTGTCAAGGAGGTTCTTGGCAGTCTTCAGGCGCAATGCATTGTCTTTGTTTTTTTGGGTAGCAGTGGCTTCCTGTGTGGTGTTTTGCCATGGACACCATGCCTGTTCAGTGTTTTGCATTTTGTAGACTCATGAAAAGAGATTTTAACCAATTTCAATGATGACTTTTAGCTGTAATTCTATTGTTCTTTCTTCATTGAACATGTCTAAAGCCATAACTGTTTAAAACAATTTAAAACAATTCCATGTCTGAGAAAGGCTTGTTTTCCTGAATAGATGCTAAACTGCTGCATTGTGAGAAAGAGGGCTAGAGATGAAGCTCGCAAGGTGCTGGAGGGAAGCGAAAAGAGAGAGCACAGGATGTCCAGTGGGTACAAGAACTCCCGCTCTGCACCAGAGTCTGCAACTGTAATGACTGCTGGGTCCATCTCAGCTAAAGAGGTCTCTCTAGGAAAGTCCTGGGACTCTTGGAGTGATAGTGAGGATGAGTTCTTTGAGTGCCTTAGTGACCAGGGGGAGATAGAGGCTCCACCAACTGATGAAGAGAAAGATGGGAATAAAAGTAAAGCAGAGGGCAGGCTGCACCCCTATAACAATATGACTCTCCTCAACTCTCCTGAGCCACTCTATGTTCCTATCACACAGGTAAGCATGTCTCTGTTTGTGTCTTTTGGACTCACTCAAATAGATTTTTTATTTGTCCAAATAAATATTTATTTATTAATACACCCTGATGTAACATGTACAGTGGCACCAATCATTCATGAAATATATGCGTCAATAAAATATGTTCAAACAAAATGGACAGAAATCTGGACAGAAATCTCGGATGTTGTTCCTAAAATTTGCCAATTTCCCAGTTTGGGGGGTTACTTGGGGGGGTGACTGGTTAACACGGGAACCTTTCTTGCTGTGACCTTTTTTCTAGCTCTTCTGTCAACCATTGGTATTTCTTGAGCTAATCATGTTCATTCTTCCTGGTGTTGCCATTGCTTGGGATTTACATCTGTCACTACAGCAGAGGAACAACTCTGTTTGTCCACCACTATGTCCGGTGGGTTAGCCATTACCATTTTGTCAGTCTGTAAGTTCTACACCATCTTAGCATGGTCATTCTCAACCACATTTGGAGGTGATCCCATTTTGACCTTGAGACTTCCAGCGCACACCTGGCACAGATGTTCCTGTATACAATGCCAGCCACTTTGTTATGGTGTTCAATCTGCGCCCTGCCTGCTAGCAGCACAGCACCCTGCTGTTCCGTGCTGACTGTGTCAGGATCATCTTTGCACAGCCTGCACCTGGGGTCCTGCCTGGTGTGGTAGTCTCCAGTCTCTATTGATCTTGTACTCAGTGTTTGTTCCTGTGTTGCTATGATTAGTGCCTCTATGCGGTCATTCAGTCCAGCTTTGTCCAGCCTCTGGTAGGATTTTTCGATGTCAGCCCCTTTATGTTGATACATATCATGCAGGGATTTGTCCTTCCATGATGTTTCTTGTTCTTGCACCTCTTCCACTTCGGGTTTCTGCTGCCTGACGGACTCACTAAGCCCATTATCAATTGGGGAAATCTCTCTGTGGCATTGCCTATCCACCCCAAGTTGGGGTGAATTTAGATGTGCATTTAACTTTTAATTTGATCTTCTTGTTAAATAGTTGCATGAGTTTCAGTTTTCTCTGGTAGTTATCTGATTATAGAAGTCCTGTGCTGCTTAAGAGAAACAATTTATTCATGTTGCCATCAGATCTGTCTTTAACACCCACCAGTCTTCTGCTTCTGTTTTCCTTATCCAAGCACATCTCCTCAAGTTTCTGGCATTTTTTAGTGAAGATCTGTTCTGTCTTTTTCACTGCCAAAATTTCACTCCAGTGTTAAATTTCTTCATATTTAATGTTTGCCTCTGCTTGCATACAGTAATGCAGCCAGCCCAGCTCATGTGACAGTTTGTCATAATACATATTGTACACATACATAGTTTGTGTACTACATCATGTGCAAACGTAATAACACCTGCAAAAACCAGCTGATCTACTAAAGTAGGTAATTAAGACTGTGTGTTTGAAATGAATAAAATAATATGCCCTTTGATGTCAAATAAATGTATACATTCATATACACTATGTTCATGTATACATCTTAATAAATTAGTAAAAGATACTTATATATTTACTAAGATACTTATACTAATTTATTAAGATGTGTGTGTGTGTGTGTGTGTGTGTATATATCTATAGATATATAGATATCTATAGATATATAGATATAGATATATAGAGAGAGAGAGAGCTAGAGAGAGAGAGAGAGCTAGAGAGAGAGCTATAGAGAGAGAGAGAGAGCTATAGAGAGAGCTATAGAGAGAGAGAGAGAGCTATAGAGAGAGAGAGAGCTAGAGAGAGAGCTATAGCTATAATCTTTGTCATCATCTTTTGTCTTTGATGTAAGGTACAATGGGTAATGTGTATTTGATCTTCAGGAACCTGCCCCCATGACAGAGGATTTGTTAGAGGAGCAGTCAGAAGTACTCGCAAAACTGGGAACATCAGCAGAAGGTTCTCACCTTCGTGCTCGGATGCAGAGTGCATGTCTACTCTCTGACATGGAATCTTTTAAGGTGAGACAGGCAGACATACATTCATTAAACCTACACTTAGTTTAAAGTTTATTAAGAAATTTTCAGTTCACACACAACTAAATTCATATTAAAGCTCTTTTCAGATATGGGATATAGAATAGAATGGATATATAAACCTTTATTATCCCACGAATGAGAAATTTAAGTGTTACTGAGCTCTTATAGCAAAAGGAATATAGGAGAAGAACAAGTATGTTATCTATATACACAAAATAACCCTATATGCTTAAGCAGCCAAAAATCTTACAAGATGTACAGAGATATGTACACAAGTGTGAAAAGGTGTGAATGATATGGATTAGATATACAGTGTACAAGCAAGCTGAAAATGAATAACAGCAATAAAAACAGATGATATGTCAGTTAAAAAGGCGATAAATAAAATAACCATGTTGAACTGTAAAGTCTGTAACATTGCTTTGTCAATCTGTTGATAAACAAGTATTTATTTTTGTCAATCCATAGTGATAGATATGGATGTGTGAATGTATCCAAACAGTTTTCTCTCTTTTTACAGGCTGCCAACCCAGGCTGTGTCCTGGAGGACTTTGTGCGCTGGTACTCTCCTAGAGATTATGTAGAGGAGGAAGTGGTTGACGAGAAAGGTAACACAACAGTGAAAGGCAAGCTTAGTGCCAGGATGATGATTCCAGGAAACATGTGGGCGGAGGCTTGGGAGACAGCCAGGGTAACGCCTGCACGCCGCCAGAGAAGACTTTTTGATGACACGAAAGAAGCTGAAAAGGTAAATTTCAGTACAGCTGGACAACATACCTACTGAAAAATCAACATCAAAAGTCATCAACTTAATTAATTTTATCTGTATATTCAGTAAAGGCTTTCCTATAGATGTAAGAGTGTCAAAAAGCAAACAGAAGGCAGGTGATTGTGACTTTTACTTTGTCTTTTTAGGTTCTGCACTATTTGGCAGTGCAGAAACCTGCAGATCTGACTCGCCATCTCTTGCCCTGCATTCTTCATTCTGCAATTTTGAAGTTAAAGGAAGAAGGTGAGTTGCCATTTATATTTGTTGATCATTTGTTAATCATGCTCTAAGACGTATGGGTTTTCTGTACTAAAAACACGCTACATTCCAAAAACCAACACATAATAATAAATTTACGAAAAATTAAAAATAACATTAACATTTCCTTGTTTTTTTGTTACATGTTTGGATGACTAAATAGAACACTGGCAACTCTACTCTAAGTCATAGCCCAGTCAAATCAGTAATGCTAAATAATAGATTGTAGTTTAAACAGAAAGTTATTAGAAGCTGCTTAACATTCACCGACTTTCAATGGTGAAGATTAGTCAAAAAGTCAAAAAGAAATATCAGCCAAACATTAATGTTCCTAAAGGATTAAGGGAGCAGTATCCCCCATGGAAGAGAAGGTTAGAGGCTAAAATCAAGGCAGCACAGAGGGAAGTTAGCCAGCTATCGGAATTACAGAAAGGTGTGATGAAAAAAGAGGTACCTAAGAAGTATAACAAGCTGTCCATAGCTGAGG
>JAUBNQ010000010.1:17242659-17256797 GCA_032353495.1 Ctenopoma kingsleyae | reverse complement strand
AAACACATCAAGTTCACCAGGGAGGACATGAAACATGACAGCCTAGCCTTCTTAGACTGTGAAATTTCCATCGCCAATGGGGAACATATGAAAGTTGATGTGTACTGTAAACCCACACATACGGATCAGTATTTACGGTTTGACTCTCACATCCACTGGAGCACAAACTAGGTGGCTAGGTGACTACAACACAGAGCAAACACCATCCCCACAGACTCTATGTCCAGGGAAGCAGAAGAACACCACATCAAAAAGGCCCTGAGTATATGTGGTTATCCCAGCTGGACTTTTGTCAAAGCAGGGAAGACACCTAAAGAACGCTTGAGGCGAATCAGGAGAGAGGAAGGACATCCACTGCCTAAGCGAAAACCCTTGGTGATCCCGTATGTGTCAGGAGTATCAGCTGAGACACATCTTCTCAAAACACTGGGTCTCAGTGACTTTCAAACCCCAAAACACGCTACACACACACAATCACTGGCTAAACGTATGGCACAACGCAGAAGAGCTACCTCGTCAGGCCAGGACTCTGCAGTCTATTTACATCTACAGGGTAGTGGTCACTCCTTCAGAGATGAAGAAGTGCACATCCTGGACAAGGAGGAATGCTGGTTTGAGAGAGGAGTCAAGGAGGCCATTTACGTGAAAAAGGAACTACCATCTCTGAACCGAGGAGGGGGCCTAAGAGTACATCTTTCACCATCTTACAATGCTGTGATTGCAGCCATTCCCCAACCCTCTATGAATGGTACACATGTCCATTAATTAGTGGACAATTTGCATATTGTTGATCACATGGCCCATTGTTAGTCAATGGTGCTAGTTTCGGTGATTATGCAAAGGTATTGTTTATAAGCTTTGGGGAAACCTGCCAGTTGAGACTAAGGAATTGGATGAGTGTTGAAATATATCTCCCACTAAAAAACTTTGTCCAGCTGAACAGAATCAACTTTCTAGGAGCTTTTCTGATAAGTCACATAATTTATTATGTAAAATAATCTTCATAGTGAAAACTCTGACTCCTGTTATTGATCAAACACCTGAAAACACGTGAACCAGATCTTAGATCAGGTCTTGCAGTCAGTGGAGACCAACTGCAGCACCAGAATAATTATTTTACCTGACTCCTAAATCTGTGACAGCCTTGGTCTCATAAGGTTATCGTTGCTCATAACTGCGCATAACTTGCTCATCTCGATTGAGCCTCATCTCTGCTTTCTGTGCTGCCGCCACCGTTACACTCCAAACCAAACGCCACGGCTGCATCAAAGGCAGATCTCCAGGTGACCATGCAGTCCCTCTGGGAAGTTGCAAAGTTTTCCCAAAGACTTGCACTGCATGTTTGATATTTTTAGGCAGTTTAATCTTTTTCATTATTCATTTTTTGAGAATAAATATAATTGTACTGACTGGCTGAACATCATCAACAGCAACATCGTGCCACACCAACACTACGTGTGGAGTTCTGTGGTGTCTAGACACTAAAACTGGGTACATCTTCAGATTTGGATTAGCCCCCGTTCTTCAAAAAAATCAAAAAGCTTGTTGATAGCATCAGTTAAATAAATGCAAGATATTTTCAAATTACAGAATCTCTAAATCTGTTCAGTTGACTTTGTAAATTGTGTTGTACTTGACCAGTGTGTATAAATCTGAAAATCAGTTTAAAAGTTGTCATGTTGGTTTTAAAAAATATCCATGAGGTACTGAAAAAGTTATTAAAAAGTATTAAATTCAACCTCAGGATTTATGTATATACCCTGTAGAGGCATTATCTATCTACACTGTGTAGTGCTGTCCAATATGTTTTGTAGCAGTTGGCTGAGGTGAGCTCGAAGTGAGTATAGCCCTGTACATCTCATAATTAACCTTGCTACTTCTTTTAGCAGTCACATCATCATAAAGCCCTCTCTGGCATAGTAGATTTCACAAATGATTTTCAGATTGTCCGTATCAGTTTTACACTGCTAAATATAACTAGCACTATGTGTAGTGGGACAACTGATTCCATCAAGTTGTTTTTTAGCTTTCTGAATCAATCAGCCCACAAGTTAATGCAGAAAGGTACAGAGGATGAAACACAACTATGGGGAGAGAACAAACAAAATTAATGACATGAAATGGTTGCAGAGGAGAGGAGAGAAGAGGAGCTCAGTGTATCAAGGAAGGTCCTTCAGGAGACTAAGTCTACAGTATAGCATCATAACTAAGAGATGGTTCAGAGTCACCTGAAACAGCTCTAAGCTTTATTAAAAAGGAAAGTTTTAAACCTAGTCTTAAAAGTGGAGAGGGTGTCTGCCTCCCTAACCTGAATTGGGAGCTGGTTCCACAGGAAATGAGCTTTATAGCTGAAGAATTTGCTTCAAATTAGTGATGGCTAGATGATTCCTTGTGCAGTGTGTGGCACATTCTCTTAACTGTTAACATTGTGTTGGTAGTATTACTTAATGGCGACATCTGCTGGATTCCAAAAATTATTGCAGGCAAATTGAATAAAAGTGGAGAGAGACTGAACCAGGTTCATTCATTCTGACACATGAAGACAAAATAAGTAATGAATGGTCCTGTTTACATAACAAATTGATAATAAAGTGCTAGTTGAATGAAAGTGTCTTACATAACTACACACCAGTGGCTCTGCCTTCACACTTTATAAAGGCTTTTAAGAGACTGATCCTGGAGTCCCTCCGAGCTCTAGTCAAACCCTCACTTGACCCACAGTTTGACTACCAGCCTCAACTTGGAGGCATCATTTATCTGCTCCTTTGCACACACACCCACCTAGACAAGCCTGGGGGCACAGTGAGGATTATATTTTTATTTCTCCAGTGCATTTAATACCATCCACCCTGCCCTGCTAGGAGAAAAGTTTAAAAAACATGCACTCCATTGATTTCTTGGATTATACTGTAGATTTCACTGACTGCATTTGCCTGCAGAGCTGTGTGTCTCCCTTACTTTTCACCCTGTATACTTCTAACTACAAGCACAGCTCACAGTCCTGCCATATTTATTAGTTCTTTGATGACCCTGCGGTTGTTGGCTGTAATAAAATTCACCTCTTTGAACTCCATGGCACTGGAACATGGAATATGGACTTACAGCACCCCCAAACTGCAGGAAGGAAAACCTACTTTTATACTCCTTTCACTGCTGGTCATTTTTGAAAATTTCTTCTCTCCTGGTGCACAGTTTTTTCTTCACAATTTTCTCAGTTACAGTTACAAGTTACAGTATGTTAGCTAATGTCATGTTGGAAAGTCACTACACCGCAATTACAGTAATAAGTGCCTGGACATCCAGCCACCATAGAAGGGAGACCAGCATACCTGTTGGCTGATACAGCAGAAATGGCTGCCTTCAGAGGAAGACAGGGACTTTTCCATTCTTGTGTTGCACCTCACCTTAGTTAAGTGTAGTTTTTTGCATGAATAAATTAAGTTAGGCCCACAACATGTTGCTGTTTCCTTTGGTTGTAGTAGACATTGATCGCTTATTTTGCCAAGGCTAACCACTTCAAGAATGAGACTGATTAAATATCAACCAGTGTTATCTATTTCAAAATAACCTGGTGTCCCTCTCTTTTAACAAGCACAGTCTCAGAGTAACGCAACAGTTGTATCACTTTAGCTGGCACATGGTAATCAAAAGATCACCAACATAAGACTTAAAAACAATATAAGGCACATAGAACTTAGTACTGGTGCTGTACGACATTTTGATACAGAACTGTAACGTTTATCGTTCTGCTTTTGTTTTCCACAGTGTGTTGCTATACGTGTAGGTTGACAGCAGCCACTGCTATGTCAGAAAGGAACAACATGAACGAGGGCCTGCTTGTGCGAGTATGAACACACCAATTGTGGTGGACAGAGGAATTTGCATATGTTGGTCTGGAGGATGGGTGGTTGACCCTTAAGTCTGTATGCCTATTTTTACTTTGTTGAAAATGTGTTTGTCTTCTTTTTAGCTCTGCCATTGAAAAGAGATGATCATGTTTGGTGCTGTAGGATTGATGTTTTTTTTCCCCTTTTGTGTCTGTCCAAATGTATTCAGGTATGCCAGCCTGTATTTCTGTTGTGCAATTGAAGAGCAGGACAATGAGCTGATCACACTTGAAGTCATCCACCGTTTTGTGGAGCTGCTAGATAAATACTTTGGCAGTGTAAGTCATAGATCTCTAAATCTCACGTAGAGTGTAGACTTTCTCTGCTGTGGAAAGCATTGATTATTTGTGTTTGTTCTTGTAGGTGTGTGAGCTGGACATCATATTTAACTTTGAGAAAGCCTACTTCATTCTAGATGAGTTCCTGATGGGTGGAGAGATTCAGGACACGTCTAAAAAGAGCGTCCTCAAAGCTATTGAACAAGCTGACCTATTGCAGGAGGTAACCTGAGCTCAAAAGTTTCACCCACCTGCTCTGATAACAAGGGTTATGTGGTGCTTGAAAGTTTGTGAACCCTTTAGAATTGCCTACATTTCTGCATAAATATGAACTGAAACATTTTTTTTCAAATTTCAAATTTTCCTCAAGTCCTCAAAGTAAGGTAAGAAAAAGATAACCCAGTTAAATAAATGAGACAAATATATTTCACTTGTTCATTTATTTAAGGAGGAAAATGATCCAGTATTAATTTAAATTAGAGAAATTAGAGTGAGGTGTTTTCTGTCAGTGGGATGACAATCAGGTATGAGTGGGCACCCTGTGTTATTTAAAGAACACGGATCTATTGAAGTGTTAACACATTTGTGCTATGACACACTTCCATTTGTGAAAGTGTATCATGGCACAAACAAAGGAGATTACTGAGGACCTCAGAAAAAGGGTTGTTGATGCTCATCAGGCTGGAAAAGGTTACAAAACCATATCTAAAGAGTTCAGACTCCATCAATACACAGTAAGAGAGATTGTGTACAAATGGAGGAAATTTAAGATCACATTTACCCTTCCCAAGTGTGGTCGGACAACTAATATCACTCCAAGAGTAAGGCGTGTAATAGTCAGTCAGGTCACAAAGGACCCCAGGGTAACATCTAAGCAACTGAAAGCCTCTCTTGCACTGGCTAATGTTAATGTTCATGAATTCACCATCAGGAGAACATTGAAGATACTGAAATGAAAGGTTCACATATTTTTGCCACTGACAGATATGTAATATTGGATCCTTAAATAAATGACCATGTGAAATATTTTTGTGTCATTTATTTACCTGGGTTCTCTTTATCTGCTTTGAGGACTTGTGTGAAAATTTGATGATGTTTCAGTTCATATTTATGAATCAGAAATCAAGTCTAAAGTGTTCACAAACTTTCAAGCACCACTTGTACATCCCAGTTCACTTCAAACTGACAAACATCATTCCTCACTTGACACAGAAGTCAAATTAAATGTTAGTGATTTTATCTCTTAGTTTTAGTCAATGAACACTGAACAGTTTAGTTGAGTTGTTAAATTCTAGTAATTTTTTTGTCACACATTGTGCAGCTATAGCTGTTGCTGTCTTTGTTGTGTAGTTAACCATGGTTAAAGTATTATAGGTGTTGTTCTTGTCCTTCAAGCATAATTTCTACGTTATTATTAATTCCAAATTCTGGCTGTTTAATAAGGACCACTGCTATTACTGCTTGCCCATTATCACATTTGGACAGTTACCACATATTCATATTCCAACATATGAACAGTGACACATGTCATACCACTGTTCATAAGTCTGGACTGAATTCCAGTGGCTGCCAGCATCAGGTTAAAAACTGACATTTGCCGGCAGAGGGGTGAATTCATCAGCACCTTTCTATGTGAGCACCCTAATCCATTTAATAAAAATAATCATTTTCAGCCACTGTGCTATGCCAACAAACACCATCTGTTGGGCCCTACAACACAGAAAAAGATCCACAGCAAAGATTTTCAGCTTAGTGTTTCCATGATGGTGGAACAAGCAACTTAACTTAGTTCACTAGTAGCTGTCGAAGCACTGGATAACTTACCTTTGTATGAATGCTTTCATGTTTTCATAGTTAAAAGAAGTTTTCAGTAGATTTTAGATTAATTTGGTCCACAAAGCTGTTCTTTTTTTTGATAACTACTACCAACAGAAACCAATAATGAAGATGCTTCTTTTTTTATTTTTCATTGCATTCAACAAAAACTCACTCACTGGCTACATTCTTAGGTATGCCTGTACAAGCCACACAATGCAATATAGCTCTGCCATGAAGTCTACTGTTAACATTGGTTGAAACTGCCAGAAAGATGATAATTCTACTATTTGTTTATAATTGTTTTAGCCACTGTTTACTTAAATGAGGGGTCAAAAAGGCAAGGAATAGGAACATCTCTTGTCTCCATTACCTAAGACATAAATACCTCTTCGGAAACATTTTGTATCACAGGGTCCCACTGTTCTACTGTACCTAAACACCTCCAAATTTCTCCTTCAAACTATATATAGATGTTTCAGGGTTGCATAATAAAAAACAAGTCATTCCACCACAGTTGGTTTTGTGGGGTAAGTCAGGTAAGACCACCAGAAAATAACATACCACAATGTCCTGAAAGAAGGAAATACTTCTTATTGACATTAGTGCAACATCTCAAACAGAAATTTTTGAAAAAGATATATTGGAGAATCATTAAGAGGAGCTACAGCTTGTGTCTGCACATGCAGGTCTTTAATGAGACTAACATAAGTTAGTTTATTTTATTTCCATTGTAATATCATTTTTTAACATTTAGTTTTGATCAGTTGATAAGAAATGTCATGTATCTTGTTACTAATTAATTAATTTTACTCTTTGGTCATATATTATTTTTTGGGAATATTATTGTCACTATTTTGTTAATGAACTTAACACAGTACATATGTTCAAATATTAGTCACAGCAATAAAAATGTACGTTGTTATATCTAATTAACCTAATGTCTTGGCTTAGTCTTTTGGTTCCCTGCCACACAAACAGAAATGGGCAAAACATGACCTTAAAATTTAAAAACTGGTAAAAAGTGATTTCCAAAAAGAATATGTGGACAAGTGTATGAATCTAAACAATTTTCAGGATTCAAGGCTACAGACAAATTTTGGCAGGCACAAAAAACATACTGAGAAGTTGCACTATGATACTCAGGTGGTCTTACCAAATCAGAGCAGCAAGGTGTCTGTCCTGTTGTGGATTATGTGTAATTTTTGTACATGGAAGTGCAGCCTCTTGAAATGTTTGTGTTTTTTGTTGTTGTTGTTTGTTGGGTTGGGTCACCCATTTTAACTTATTTCTGTTTGTCTTTGCAGGAGGATGAATCACCCAGGAGTGTGTTGGAGGAGATGGGCTTGGCATAGTACACAGCAGCATTATGAGAGACAGTACTAAGGCAGAGGGCTGGATGAGAGGGGACAGGCCAGAATCTGGGATTGGACATGCTTGAACTGTCAGCACTGGTTCTGTGTATCTGTGGCTGAGGGGATTGATGTTAGGTGTGTTAAATGAAACTTGAAGAAAGAAGAAGAAACTTAAGTTAAGAATGGAAAATCTTTGTTGATAAAATATAAAATGACAGGCCCTTTAGCTGTGTGTGCGTGTGTGTGTGTGTGTGTGTGTGTGTGTGTGTGTGTGTGTGTGCGCCCCTTGTGGGCAGATTTTGTTAAATTACTATTGTTTATAATGGTCTTGTGAGACAGACTAAAATGTCCTCACAACTGCGAAGAGTGTTTTTGGGGTTTAGACTAGGTTTAAGGGTTAAAATTAGGTTTCGGTAGGGTTAGGATCAAGTTCAAGGTTAGGCGTTTAGTTGTATAGTGAGACATGATTGTGCCTGCATGCCTGTGAGTGTGTGAGAGAGAGAGAGTAAAAGGGAGTGTAGTCTAAACATGGAGAAGTGGAACTGTAGTACGCTTAAACTTGTGTGGGGATTAAAACCCATAGTGGAGATTGTCAGCAAAGCCATTTTGGATATGCACTTTGATTCTTTTATTAAAAGAGCTGGTTGAACATTCAGACATTGTGAATGTTTGTCAGGTACTACATGTGGTCTGAGACAAGGTCAGGAATTTTAGTAGCAACACAGAAAAGAAAATATTGCATAACTGGATATCACTCAAACGTTAAGTCTATGTTCTTCTATATTTTTTATATTTTTCAAATTTCTCTTAAGACCAACATCCACCTCTTTCAAGTTTCTGACCTGCCTATCCTATCTGTGGCTCTCACCTCCAAGCCCTAACCCTTCCTACTAAAATGTTTATGTAATTTCCTAAAACAGAGACTGTAGTTTTTTGCAAATGCTAAAAGGAAGAAAAAGATCATTTTTGGGGTATAATTTTCAGCATCGGATGAATCCATATTTGGTGCTCCGGTAAGTATTTGCTACAGTTTTTTGTGTGTGTTTGTGATAATTAAGGAACATGTCACCCAGTGCGCATCAGTGTGGTTTATTTGTGTTTTTGTATGGCACTGGTGATCTATGACACAGAGTGATGTCTTTTAGACTTTGGATAAACACAGAATACTTATTGGAATCATTTCATTGTTGGTTTTGACCTGCATATTAGATGGGTTGCTAAAGAACTATAGAAAATCACCGCCTTTATAATGAAAAGTTATGTTAATGCAATACTGTGTTCATTGTGTTTGCAATCATTCCTGTTGGTTATATGCATGACAATAAACAGTCCCCTCCAAAACTATTAGAACGGGAAGACCAGTTTATTTGTGGTACACTGAAGACACTTTGGATGAAGAATGGAATCAAGCAAAACATTGAAATGCAAACTGAATGGGTATGTCACATGTTCAACAGAACTTTCCAAGACAATATGGCACTGTACAAGGAGAGAGAATGTGAGGTAGGGAGAAGAAGAGGGAGGACGTCACGGAATGGACAGGCCTGAAGATGAGTGTCACTCTGAGGAAGGCAGAGAACAGAGAAGGATGGAGGGAACTGGTTGCTGTATCATCTGTGGTGACCCAACGGTTGATGAGACTAAGGGATAAGTTAATGTGAAAATTAGTTTTTGCTATTGTCATAAATTAATCAATGAGGAGATAAGTGAGTCTGTTCCAGGGGCAACCATGCAAGTCACGATACTACCTCCACCATGCTTTGAGTTTCAGTTGTTTGAATCATGAGCAGATCCTTCTTCCCCACTTTGCATCTTGTGGTATGACATCTGTATTCTTACTCAAGAAGTCGTCTTCTAAAGGTGGGTTAGAATATTTTGAGCCCTATCCTGTTGTTCGTATATACAGTTCTCACTATGTTTCTGTTGTCACCTACTGATGTTGTTTTCTTTGGCAATTCTGCATATGTTGGTAGTTGTAGTTCTTTCTTTTCTAGGACATTCTACATTCTTATTTTGGCTATGCCCTGTGTTTATGCAGTGCTTTTTTGCTCTCTGATTTTCACATTTATTTAACCTTGTTAACAATTTATGGTTTGAATAATCAATAATCAGGACACACCTGTATAAAAAGAAATACCTGTCAGTCACATTTTTCCACTACTTTTGCTCTCTTAAAATTTGTCATCTGATCAGATGCTGTGCTCTATGTAGTTAAGTGTATGTAAGTGTAAAAACCACCAAATTAAAACTGAAATGAGTTTACTTTTGTGTTTATAATAAAACCAAAGTTCTTCAGTGTACAGCCAAAACAAATGAATTGGCCTTGCCATACAGTATGCGAGTAAGAGACAGACTGTGTGCGCCTCCATTTAGGTGTTCAAGTTATTACTTTTTTGTTGCTTTTAGATAATTACAATTTACAACTCTGCCTCAATTTAGTAGTTTTGCCCCTTATACCTTAGCAATTTAAAAAAAGGTTTACCCAGGGCATACAAACATGCTGCAAGTGTGCGTGTGTCACTATTAGTAGTGTCAATCAAATTGGAAGTATCTCTGAAGGATGAATTAAGTATTTACAGCACACTGTTCTGGAAATAAATTAATATACACTGCCAGGCCAAAAATAGTTGTACACACAGGTTTTTCTTGGACCACCTTTTGTTTCCATTATAGCACAGATTTGTTATTTGCTATATGTCACCACATTTATTATTATATAAGGAGTTTTTGCCAAGATCTTCTATTAATAATTTCATTGGATAACCGTGTGAAGTCTTCTCCAGCACATCCCAAAGATTCTCAGTGGGGTTAGCCAGTCAATGTGTTTAAAAAAAAAAAAAAAAAAAAAAAAGGTTTCATACTCCCAGCACCACTCTTGCAATTTGAACCCAATAAATCCTGACATTGTCATTTTGGAATATGTCTGTGCCATCAGAAAATAAAAATAAAACGGTTGATGACCTCATTATGTCAACCATCTGAAACACAATTTGTTTGGGCAGTGTATTAAAAATCCATGTATATTCAATATGTCCCCATGCTGCAACAATGCATGTTTTATTTTTTTGCTTATTAATCCCTCTTTCAGTTTCAGATCATTAAACAATTTTATTTTAAACACCCATTCATTTTCTTGTCCTCATAAGGGTCGCTGGGGGTGCTGCAGCCTATCCCAGCTGTCATTGGGCGAGAAGCAGGGTACACCCTGGACAGGTCGCCAGTCTCTCTCATATACAGATAAACAACCATGCGCGCTCACAGTCAGACCTACGGACAAGTTTAGAGTCACCAATTAACCCAACATGCATGTCTTTGGATGGTGAGAGGAAGCCAGAGTACCCAGAAAGAACCCATGCAGACACGGGGAGAACCTGCAAACTCCACACAGAAAGGCACCCAGCCAACCTGTGGATTGAACCCCAGTCCTTTTAGCTGTGAGGCAATGTGAGCTAACCACTACACTATTTTAAACCTAAACCCACCTATTTTAAACAGAATTCAAATTTTCAAATGATGATTTCATTTATTAAGTTTGCAAAAAAGCTGTCCAAACCTACCTGACCCTAAGTAATTAGGGAGCAATTACTGATAATTCAATAAACTGTGATTAACCACATTTTTGGTTAATCACACTCAGGCCTGATTACTGCCAGAGCTGTTGAATCAAGAAATCACTTAAATAGAAGCTGTCTGACAAAGTGAGCAGCTAAATATAGCAGCTAAAAATATCTCAAAAAGCAACACATCATGCCACAATTTAAAGAAATTCAAGAAAAGATGAGAAACTAAGTCATTGAGGCATATCATTCTGGAAAGGGTTACAAAGCCATTTTGTAAGCCAAAGGCTTTGGGACTCTAGCGTGCCACAGTGAGAGCCATTATGCACAAATCATGTAATACGTTTATAGAAGCATTTATAGAAGCATTTTTATTTTCTTTGTGTAATATTAAAATTAGTTTGATGATCTGAATCTTTTAGGTAGAACAAATATGCAAAAAACAAAAAAAGTCAGGAATGGAAGAGCATGGCACTGTAAGTGAAACATTATTACAACCAACAGGATTAAGGGCTATACCTACAACATAAAAGAAATTTAAAGGAAAAAAAATGTCTTCTGTGTCCTGTAACTAAAACTAAATCCAGAGGTGACATTTGAACTTGCATCACAGGAAAAAAATTGCTTGTTTACATATGAACCATTCATATGTACTGCAAATGGATTGATGGAGACTAGACTAGAAATGTCAAGTCTGTCTAATGCAATTTTAACAAACTGAGAATGATATCCCAATTTGTTTTCTTCCAGATGGCATGAAGCAAACACTGATGGAATGAAAAGGAGTAGAGTTAAATATTTGAGTCAGAACCTGACATTGTTCTGCTGGAACTGGTACGACAGGTACAAGTACAGGATGGAAATTCAAGGTCATTTAAAATAAATTGAATTACAGACAAATAAATGGTTTTTTACAGTGTTTCAACTATAAAATGTTTATGTTTGCTTGTTACTAAAGTATATGAGTAGAAAACACCCATTGTTAGAAAGTAAAGAAATATAGCAGGTTATACGCTCCTTTTAATGGTTCGTAAGTCGGTTAAATGGTCATTTAATTTAAAGGGGTGTAACAGTTGACCGTGGCCATGATGTAACCAACACCTCAAATGTTAGGCCAGGCTTTGAATGTTTAAAAACGTTTTTAAAAGAGATTCCTTTCTCTCTTATGTTAATGTATGGAAATGGTAACTAAATAAAAGGAAACATCTCAGTGTGCAAAGCCTCTTTTTTGTGCTTGTAAACACGTGTGTGGTCTTGTAATACACGTCTTTAAGTTGTGCTTAACCCAAGGGGTTTAGGTATGTGAGGCTTTTATTGAATCTAAATTCAAAATTAACTCCACTGAGTTGAATCCAAATATTTTATGATGTCTGCGTATAGAGAAAGAGTAGAAAGGGATGCTGGGTTTTCAGATTGTATGACCAGTATGTATGTACATGGGAAGAATGCCATGGACTCAAGCACAAACTCTTCATAGTATTCCTGGGTTCCTTGGAAGTGCATGGAGTTGTTACTGTAATTGAGCCAGGCCTTTGGGGAAAGTCCTGAGTCAGCATGAACCAGGAACAACCCCAGGTGTGCTGTCAATGGCATGGAGTGGCTTTGAGTGAGTAACAGTTATGCAGAACTGGAAAAAACTTTTCCTTGGCAGGCAGACCCATGAAATAAGGCAATATGTTTATGGGGTGGTTGTAGCAAATTGTACATTATGGTATAATGGTTGGCTGTAGACAGCTATATAGTATGTTGGCTAAGAATAAAGTGAATAAAGACCCTGGAAATAATGGTATCCAAATAAATAGGCATAAAATCATATAAAGTATAAAAAACATTCCTTTAGAAATAATAATGACAGTTACTTAATAACTGTTAATAACAGGAAACAAAATAAGACTTTGCGCTGAGGAGGGACTATGGGATGAGGCTAAAAAGTATATTAACAGAAGGATTCTGAGCATTGTAACGTATGACCTCGTACTTTGGCCACCGTCTAAGTTGACAGATGAGCTAAATTTAAATGAATTCCTTCCGAGTGTTCCTTATACATCTCATTCGCAATGTGGTGCCATGTGGTAGGAAAAAAGGTGACTACCAGCTTTGGGAAAACCAATTAAAACTACAGTGCTGTGAAAAAGTATTTGCCCTCTTTCTTATTTGTTTTAGAATTATTTGCATATTTGTCTCATTTACATGATTCAGAATATCAAACTAATTTTAATATAACACAAAGATAACCCAAGTAAATACAAAATGCAGTTTTTGACTCATTGTCAGTTATGGCTAAAAGTTGATTGCAGTTGTTGCTGCCAAGGGTAACACAACCAGTTATTAGGTTTAGGGGACAATTAATTTAATTCAATTTTATTTATTTAGCACCAAATCAAGGACACAAGATGGTTTTGAGGTGTGAGTTATAATCAACAAACCTGTAAACTACATCTTGACAGCTACCTGCATGGTAGAGGAACTGTTATTTTGCATTGTTGGCTTGCTAGCTGCCGTTCTAGTATGATTAGCAGATGTCTTAGCCACAGGCAACATGTGAGAATGAGTGGAATGAATGACAAGTGTAAGTAAAATTGGATTTGCCATTAACCTGCAACCAAAGACTGTCAGATGCTTTGACAGTTCCCGCTTGGTATCCTGTAAAATTTCTACTAAATGCATTAATTCTGGCTATTGTAAAACAACAAGACATTTTGGTGGTTGTAATATTGTTTTCAGCTTGTTCATATGGCTAAATGACTGAGCTCGTCCACTACTTCTGTTGCTGAAATGCATGTACAGTGAGGAACATAAGTATTTGAACACCCTGCGATTTTGCAAGTTCTCCCCCTTAGAAATCATGGAGGGGTCTGAAATTCACATTGTAGGTGTGTTCCCACTGTGAGAGACAGCATTAAAAAAAAAAAATTCAGGAAGTCACATTGTATGATTTTTAAAGATTTATTTGTATTGTACTGCTGTACATAAGTATTTGAACACCTGAGAAAATCAGTGTTAATATTTGGTACAGAAGCATTTGTTTGCAATTACAGAGGTCAAACATTTCCTGTAGTTCTTGACCAGGTTTGCACACACTGCAACAGGGATTTTGGCCCACTCCTCCACACAGATCTCTAGATCTGTCAGGTTTCGGGGCTGTCACTGAGCAACACGGAGTTTCAGTTCCCTCCAAAGATTTTCTATTGGATTTAGGTCTGGAGACTGGCTAGGCCACTCCAGAACCTTGATATGCTTCTTACG
>JAUBNQ010000010.1:17223406-17234547 GCA_032353495.1 Ctenopoma kingsleyae | reverse complement strand
TGCTGCGACTCCTCCACCCCTACCCGTGATTCTAGGAATATGATAATTAATATGACTTGGGGGGGTCGACTCATTCAAACTAACATAATTCTCATGCTGCAGCCAGGTTTCAGTGAGACTAATTAAATCTTTCTGATGGTCACTTATCAAGTCATTTCCTAACAAGGATTTAGACGAGAGAGATCTAATATTTAATAATCCACATTTGATTGTTCTGTTTTTATTTTGAGCTGTAAGAGGAGTAATTTTTATTTTTCTTAAGTTCTTATCATTCACTCCTCTAGTGTTAATTTTGTGCTATAATGAAATATTTCAGTTACTGAAACTGAACATCTGTTTTTCTGTTTTTCCCAATCCTCCAGGTATTTCTGATCCCTCTTGCTGCTCACAGCGACTCCTCTTCTTAGTGGCAATGATAGGGTGCTGTGATGCCTCAAATGCCCTTACCTTTCTGATCCTCATGTTGGGGGCACTTTTCCATCAGTCCAGTCCCAATAATATCAGCACTGCTGTATATATAAAGAGCCCACACAGAAATGCTCCTCATGAACAGACAATGTTAAGAGATGGAGAAAGGAGGAATGAGGCGAGACAACTGATACAGAAAGATGAAGCAGAAGATCTTTTTAAAGATGTGGATCCCAAAACACTAGCATCAGTTTTACTGGAGGCTCTGAATCACTCTCATGTAGAAAGAAGGGAGGGAGAAGAGTACATTGGGATGGAAGAAGAAAGGAAGGCTGAAAAAGGAGAGGTTAAAAAAGAGGAAGAATACACAGACATGAGAACAATGGAGGGAGCAGACAGGGACAGAGATGAACGACAGGAGTTAGAGCTGTTGATGGCCACACAGGGGAAGGACCAAGAAAAAGAGGAAGAGGAGGAGAGGAAGAAAGCTCAGAAAGAAGAGGAGATGACAGAAAAAGTGACCAGTCGTACCACTAGTCATACAGTTCAGGTCCAAAACAAACAGCAGCCCACTAGTCCCCTGGACAATGGAAAGGGTGCTACACCCCATCAGGGACCAACCAGCACTGGAAAAGGCGGCAATGAGGAGGAGGAGGAGCAACTTAACCCAGAGGAGCTGAAAAGCCTTGAGACAATGATGATGGAGTTTCCTCGTTTGAACACAGCCACTAAGAGGGAGGGAGATTCCAAGCAAACCCAGAGAGAGAGCAGAGGTTACAGTAACTACAATGAGATCATACCAGTAAATGAAGGCATCGCCATGTCTAAGAAGAAACTGAAATGGCAAGAGGAGACGCAGAAAGCCCTATACTTGCCAACATTCAGGGGAGGTAATTTCATGGATGACACAGTGGACAGTAATTTTGACAGATATTCAACACACTCCCAGCCTCCAGCAGAGCAAGTGGCAATGGAAGACAAAGAACCACAGGCGAAGGAGGAGGAAGATGAGGAGGGGCTCAGTCCAGAGGAGGAAGAGGCTCAGGTCAAAGCAGAGCAGGAGGAAATGAGGAGACAGGCAGCTGAGGCGCAGAGAGCAAAGATGGAGGAGAAGAAGTTGACTGACATTGCCTCAGACATGCTGTTACACTACATGGTCAAACAGAATAATGGGAACAAAAAGTACAACTCTTCTCTGTCCAATGCTGCAGAGGACAAGAGGTCAGATGAGGAGCATGAAGTAACAGAGGAAGATGATATTGATCCTCAGACCATTGACAAGCTAATTGAGATCTCCAGCAAACTCCACCTCCCTGCTGATGATGTAGTGGACATCATCAGCGACGTAGAGAAGAAGAAGAAGAAAGATGTGCCACCTGAGATGACATCACATTGGCAAAAAGCAACTTCTCTGTCTTCTTTATTGTCATCTACCAATCATTTCTCACCAGTCATTTCAGACAACTACCCTGTTTCGAAGCAACCCTCTTCAGCTGTCGATCTCCTAAAATCTTGGTTTCAGGAGAAAAAGCCAACAAAATCATTGGATCACAAATCTGCAAAGTCTCTGCTAGTTAATTCAAATCTTAGACCCAAAGCTCAGAATCCTCTGTTAATTAAACAGTGGCTCAAATCACCCAAGTCTGTTTGGACTGGCTACGCTTCCTACCCCTACACTTACCCACTGCCCCCTTCGTACTACCAGCCCTACCCAGACACTTACCCTATCTATTTTCCACCTCCCCCAAGACCCAGACCCAGACCCCACTACTACATCCACAAACCTGCTGTGAACCTCAACACCTTCCTGAGAAATAATGCAGATGACATCTTTACTTTTCCTCCTAAACGCCATGACCACAGCTGGGTCCAGCCTTGGCCTAGAAAACCCCCTATGGGCCTCCAGAAGAAGCCGTACTATACTAGCTACCCCCTCCCACTGTACCCTCGGACATTTCAGCCAGTATCCATTCCCAAAGTACATTCCCTTCCCCAAATGTCAACAAACAACAAACAAAAGCAGTTTTATTACCCAACCTCTGTACCTGGAGTGACGAGAAACAAAGATTATTACGTGTCTGAAAAGCAGACAGATAGCAGCACCCATGATAATCTAGAGAAATATATAGAGAAGATACTCATGAAGAGACCAAAAATGTTGGACTGACAGGGGGATGAGATGATAGAGAAAAAAAATAGCATGATTGAAAATGGAAATAAGATAGATGAGCAGGGAAGAGTATTTCTTCTCTTTCTCTCTTTGGTTTTGCTGGTATTTGAGTTTGTTTTATGTATGTAACACATTTCCTTTTTTTGATTGGTTGTAAGATACATTATCCAGTAGTAGTAGCAGTCTGGATAATATGAACCTTTGTTGGGAAAATTAATGGAAATCATTGTACACATGTACACTCTTCAACTGTGAAGGAGTGAAACATGACCTATTAGATATATGATATGGAAAATAATAAGTGTTGTGTTGGAATTTCCTGTCATAACAGCATTCTTCATGGGACATGCTACACAACTGTCCCCCAACATAACAGAATTTATTCACTAAAGGTTTTCAGCTAATAAAGTCAAAAACACCCTTACAAAGGATAGCTGAAAAGAAAAAAAAAGATAGCTGAAAACATTACAAGTGTTACACTTGTAAAAGTTTTAGGAAGGTAAAGAGGAAGGGAAGGAACAGACACTACAAAAACATTTCATGACTAGTGGAATTATTATTATTAAATTATTAATTAACTTATTATTTCATGCAGGAGAAATTAAAAAATATTTCATAAACACAATTTCTCCAAAACAATATATGCTACATGGCCAAAATTATGTGAACTCAGAACATCCCAGCCATATGTAATAGCATAACGCGTGTTAGTAGACACCACTGCCATTAATTGGCTGCTCAGTGTCTACTCTTCATCAGATGACCCAAATTTTGTGTGCCATTTGTCACATTCCATTACGTTTACTCAAAATATGGATCATCTGATACAAAATGTGCTATGTTCTGTGTTGTTGAACATATCCAGGTGTACACAGCATCAAATAAAAGCTGGAATTCTGAACTTTTGTCTCATATCCATCATTTGATACTGAACCAAGATGTCTTTGGTATACAACCAAAACAAATTAGCCTTGTCATTCCAATACATTCAGGGGGAACTGTACAAAAATCAGCCAAGTTGCCAGGAAATTAGTGAGAACTCTGAGACTGTAAATCTCGAACCTGTGATAAGATGTCAGATGTGATTTTGGTGATAGTCATTGAGCTCATGAAGCTTGTTTCATGCCTTTGTATGGATGGTTACCATGCATGTTGTGTCATAGTAAAAGCTGAATCTGGTGATTAAATGATGTGCAAGTCTAAAAGTATAGCCCAGCCTTCACAAGGCAAAACTTGTCTCATCCTCCATTTGAAGAGATTGCAGATCTTCCGCTCCTGTGAGGAATTGGTTCGTCACCCATGTTGTGATATGTTGATTGTGACATTGTCATATTACACCTTGCCTCTCTCAGTTGGATCCCAGTTGATTTTAAGATTGATTTTAAGATTTCACTGATTACCTATAAAGCCTAACATGGCCATCCTCAGGCTATCTATACCAGCATTCTGGTTAAATCAAAAAACAACAACCAGCCTTTTCTATCAGGGCTCCAAGCCTCTGGAACGACCTGGTTGGGAAAATCCTCTGTCTGAGTCAGAGTCATCTTTTAAGTCTCATCTTAAAATACATTTTTATACAAATGCCTTTTCTCCTTCTACATGAGACACTTGTTTTGGTTTAAGTTGTTTATTTTAACTAGAAATTATCCACTGATTCATTAATTAAATATTTCCTAGTCTGTAGTCCAGTAACATAATACTACAGTACTTAATAGAAAATAATGCAGGAATTTATTATTAGTTCATTGCTCATTTGTTTCTCAGTAATTACTCATGTTTTTGTCTACCATATTGTAGGCTGACTGCATGGTGAACACATTCTCATATTTGTTATTGATTTCCTTATTAATCGGTTGTAGTTGTAGTAGTTAGACATAATTTTTTGCTGTTCTATATCATTCTCTATCTTTGTTATTAGTTATTTTCGACCACAAACGTCTTCATTGGGACAAAACTAATTTGGCAATGCAAATCACATCAATCACCCCCTTTTCTTTTCTTTTGTTTGTTTTCCTCTGTTTATTATGCTACTATTTTTAGTCTTTTTTTAATTTCCTTTTTATTACTTTTGTGTTTTCCTACCGTCTTCCTATTATATTGCGACCCAGATATAAGCAAAAGAATTCCAATATGCTTGTACTTAATTGTACCTGTGCAAATGGCAAACGAACTCTATTCTATTCTATCTTCTGTGGAGTTTTTTTTAACAACAAACAACCGTTACTGGAAACAGAGAACAAAATAAAATTTTATTTAATCTGCATCCGACCTAACAGGATGTGGGGACACTGTGCGATACACAGTACAAACGGCAGCTTGAATGCAGCATTCAAGATTCTGCTGTTTGTTTACCGCTCTTCGTATTTAATTTTGCACCTTAGTATTACTTGTCTTTACTGTCGTTAACTGTTTTTGTAATTGTCCTGTATTCTCAATAAAGTCTGAATAAAAAAAAAAGAAAACTTGGTCATCTCGAACGAGCCTATTGAAACCCAGCAACCCGGAAGTAGTTAGCCTTTAGACTCCCTCGCCTTCAAACTAAAGTGACATCCTAAAAACAAACAATTTATATAGAATATTAAATAAATATTTGCATATAATTAAATGTTTTAACCTAACAAATCTATATTATTATTATTATTATTATTATTATTATTATTATTAGTAGCAGTAGCAGTAGTAGTAGTGGTGGTGGTAGTAGTTCTATCACTTGTTAAATTATTATGGTGTCTTTTATATAAATTGGTTTAATATGTACTGTGATTTTAAGTTTGTTGAAGTTAATTAAAAATAGATGAATAGAATTTAATTTAATGTTAATTAGCATTCCTCAGTGGTGCAGAAGTTAGCGCTTTCTCTTTCCTTGTTCAAATGTGAGAAGAAACTCATAGGGCCTTATAACAACTATGTAAACTCTGTACAGGGAATATCAGTTTTGGTGAAAGTATTTGGCGAAAGTGTTTTTAAAAAAGCGATGTAAACGCGCGCACATTACTTTACTGTGAAAATATCGTATCGGAAGCGTTCGGAAGTCGTTTTATTAGGCGGGGTTTGACAGTATGGTCTGTAGGGTAGACTTGCGTTTCAGAGTAGTCTAATTTCAATTTAGATCAAATGTACATCAAGTTAGTAACATACTTTTCGACTTGAATCTTTTTTTACCCAGTCAGGTACTAAAGTAGAATAATTTGTATCAGCATTGTAAGTCTAGATGAAGCCTCCTGCCCGTACTCGAACTAAACCAAAACGCAGCCTGAAGACTGAACTTGTAACGTTACAGCAGCGTTTGGGAAAAGTGACCTGTAAGTGGCAGCGAGCGGAGCAGAGGAAACTTCTTGATGCTTTGAAGAGACTCAGCAGGATCACTGCAGCCCACAATGACATAGACTATGCATTTCTGAAAAAATATGTGCTTAGCAGGTCCACTTCAGAGGTACAGTAATTTTTTTGTATTGTCTTGGAGGCATGTTGCTGTCAGGCTACGGTTATTCATAGTGATGGCAGAAGTGGAACGTTGGGAGATCGAAACATTTGGAACGATTGTTACAGAAAATGAATCAATCTTTTGGAACGTTCGGAACTTACTACCACAGTGACATCTGGTGGCTAAATAAATTATTGTAAAATATCACACCCAGACTGCAGTTTAGAGGAGCTTTTAAATGTTTCACGCGTGTCAGTGATTAATTAGCCACCAATCAGGTGAAGACACGGGGATTAAGATTTAGATTTGAAGTAAAAAATGCATTTTTATTTTGGGGAAAATTCCTACACTATTTTGTTTACTATCCCGTTTAGGAATGAAGACCACCGCATATTCAGTTGCGTTTCACTGCATTTCAATTCGGGAAGCAGTCTGGGCAAAACAATCGCGTTGTTTCAAACCAGTTGGTGACGTAATGGAACGCGAATATTGAACAGTCACGTGACCTCTTCCGCTCGAGTCAGAGCTCGGAACGATGCTTCGAAGCAGATGTTACACAGGTTTCCGTACGTACCGGAACACTGTTTCAATTTTGCCATCACTAGTTATTCATTATTTCGGCATTTATACGAAACAAATACATTTTGTTTCATTTCTGTTTTGAATGAATGCATTTCCCTGACAGTTTTCCTAAAGACAGTTTACGGCAATTTTATATAATTGGCATTAGTCGCATCCATTGTTGGGGAGGCTAATGTTACTTTGAAAGCATAACGTTAGCTTTGCAAGCTAGAAATTACAATAGTGTCCTAAAAAGCTAACATTAATATTAATGTTAACCATATGGAGTTCATTATTTTCTTTGAGAATGCAACCAAAAGTAATGAGAAACACTGACAAACTTATTTTTTTATAGTAACATATATTGTGGTAACTAAACATGTTTGCGTTACTTTACTTATTTTAACATACTTTAAATGTTTTATCATTATGTTAAACATTTTTCACCTGCCCAAAAAAAGTTCATTCAGAGAACATCACAGAATCGGCAGTGAATTATCTGAATGTATTCTCTGCAACTCCCATTGTCTCTGTCTTTTGTTAACACTGATTTATTTTTGTTGAAAAGAAATTAAATGTAACTTTGATAATAAATCCATTATTTGTTATATTCTGCTGACAAAATGGTTAGGGTTAGGAAAAGGAAAAAACGAAAAGAAATTTCATTTCAGGGCATTTTCAACAACACTATTTTGGTCCCTGAACACACAATAGCCCCAATTTTAGCTGGAGCTAAGAAAGAAAGATATGACATTTCACTCACAGCAAATGCCATGATTAAATGTTGTTTTGGACGCTGGTTTGAAGTAAATACATCAGTTTGTTTGTCACTATGTTTACATTCGTTCCAAATTAGTCTAGCATGCTGAAAACGAGACTTTATCCAAGTCCAAACAGTGTCATCAAAAGTGTGGTATTATTGGAGTCATAGAGTGGCATCCATACTGTCTGAATATGCTTTGTACATGATGCAGGTTTCCTACTCTCCCATTGCCTTGGAATCCTCAGACCACCATGTTTCCACCCCAATGCTTCACTATTGGTGATAGGCAGACATCTATCATCTATACATGAGCTGTGCTTCTGAGCTCTGTTCTGTGTGTTCATCACGTGGATTAAGAGTTTTTATTTACACTGGTCTACCCCTTTTCCTCCAAGCCAGTTTCAAGGCTGGTTTGGAGGCCATTTCTGACCATTTCAACAGTCAAAGAACTGGCTCTTGGCCATGAAAACTGTTTTCTGAGTGGCACTAACTTGCTGGTCTAGAACTAAGAAATGCTTTTGTCAGAGGCAGAGGGTGTGAATATTGTGACCGATAGTGTCAACTAAGGCTTTATCATTTATTAGATTTGTGTAACTGCAGTTTGATTATTAAAACACAGTTAGTTGATGCTAATTAGCTAGCTAGATGCTAAAGGCAACATTGATATCTTACGTTCAGTTTTTACAACAATCAAAATGTATTGAACCTAATTGCTGTTCATAGCTATCACACAAGCAGTGTATATGTGGAACCAGTACTGTTTCAATACCAGTGTAAGTTCATAAAGTCAGAAGCAACACTTGTACAGAGTGAAGATTCTCAATCATCTAGGTTATGGCCATCCCAAAAATTGCTGTTCAGTGGCAAGTGGACTGAAAATGTTTTTCCTTCCATCAAGAAGCCTTCATCAGTTCTGACTGAGTGATTGGAGCAGCAGGTTTATAAACCCTGTGGACTCATCAAGTGAGCAGCAGAGCAGAATGGGGTGGGACTTACATGGGACCTTGACCTTTGGCTAGGGCTGGGTGGTATAACAGTATACCTGTTTATACAGATATACACGGTATAGAATTTTTTATTACCGTTTATACCGTTCTCGCATTTAGATCTTTACAACCGAAAGCAGAGTCTTTCATCAGGCTCTTTCTGTCTCTCACTCATACACACACAAACAGACCTAGACCCGCCCCCCTCTACCACTGCGCATGCGGCCACAGCCAGTCCGCTATACTACTGTTCAAGTCAGCAGCGTAGAAGAACCACCGGCTCCAGTTGACACAAAAAAGAAAACCAGCGGTTAACAGTTTGATGTGGTTCGGATTTCCAGCAGAAATACATACTTTGTCAAGTATGTCACAAAGAGCTTACATCCAAATGTGAAAGTACATCAAAACGTAATCTCCGTTTACAACAGCGCCACAAACTCCAGCCCGAAGAAACGAGTTAAACTTCAGTTTGTCGCTAACGTGTCAGACACTAAACCTTCACCATTTACCTGTGATGTGTCTTATAAAAAGAGATGTGATAACTAAATAACAAATGCAGTCAGCTACCAGATCGCTAAAGACCCGATCCCCATAACAATGCAAACATGGCAAAGATGGATTTAAAAAGCTACTAAAAACACTTGATCAGTACCTGTTGCTCACTTGCCAGTAGTTTGCAGGACAGGTGCTGTCAGAAATGTACATGAATATCTGGAAGGTTCTTAGTGATCAACGGTAATGTGAAACATTTTAGACTGACCACAGACATATGGTCAAGTCAGATGTAAGTCATGAACGTTATATAGAAGACTCCAAATTAGCTAATTTATTTAATTTTTAAAATTTACGCCATAGTGACTTTCTTTTTTTCTGTCATTGTTTGAAACAAGAGAAACATGTCTCAGTTATAAATTCAGATGACCGTCTGTTGTAATAACAGTCTTATAATATCACACATGCCTTTGACTTTGAATTGAACACGAAACGTTTTGTACAAGAAAATACCAGGCTATAAAAGGCATATCATGACAGAGCCAAAATATACCGGGATATGGATTATGTTCATATCGTCCAGCCCTACCTTTGGCCTTTTGTGAAGAAGTTCCCTCTAGGCAAGATATCACATTCAGAACAAGAATTGGATGAACATCATAGTTTGTCACTGAGTTGGGTTCCTGTATCCAACGCGGATTGTGTGCTGCTCCTGCTTGTTGGGTTTGAATTGCGAATTCATTTCTAAACTCTAAGATCACTCGTCACTCTGATTGTTTGACACAGATTGCTTTAAATTTAAAAGTTAAATCAGACCCTTGTATAATGTCGTAGAATTCTATAGGCCGCAGGAAAAATGCCACTGTAGACTAGACTTTAATTTTATCTCAGAACTTTATTACTGAATATGAAAAATGAATACAAGCAATGTGAAGTGTGAAGAGATAGTGAGAGCTCCCTCAGTCTCTTGGCCAGGAGAGCAAGACAAAAAAGAACTCCTGGAGAGCAAAATCCAAACAGTATAAAACCTCACCTTTTGTCACAGGACACTCCTTTTTACATACACAACTGCACAGATGACGATCAAGGCCTGGCCGTACATGATTAGGAATGTGTGAGACTACACACAGTTACTAGCTCTCATTCTGTTTTACCAAAGAAATACTGGAACGCATTCGGTTTACGCCAGATAACCTTCTCAAATTAATGTTGTCCAGCTGTGAAAGCTCACTTTCAGGACACACGAACCCAATATACAATGAGAGAATAGCTGAAATACATAACAGAACTGAAAGGTGAATGTAGTATAGTACCAATATGTTGAATACCAATGTAATACGCAATGTGTAATGTAATATAATGTATAGATAATGTAGTCTAAAATATGCTACTGCAATAACTCAAGCACTTGTTTTAAATCTACTGCTAAGTAGGGCTGCAACTAATGATTATTTTGGTAGTCGACTAATCTTTAAATTTTTTTTTATCGATAAGTGGATTAGTCACGATTATTTCATGCCTGACTATAGGCTCGTTCGAGATCAGCAAGTTCTGTGCAGATACAATCACGGGTGATCGGCACGCAGTGCATGCTGGTTAGTTTTATGTCTGACTTGATGCCAACTTGCTCTGACATCATGTCTATTTTTTGTAGTTGACGTCATCGATTACATCGACTAATCGTTGCAGCCCTACTGCTAACTGTGTATTATTTTGTTTTCTTAGCTCTGCTAGCTTGTTTTGCTACTGTTGGCTATGGCTTCTCTGTCTCCCTCTGTCTATCCCTTTCTTTCCTGTTCAGCTTGTGGTATGTTTGGCTACTCCTCTGCCTCCTTTAGCAGTAATGGTATCTGTAAGAAATGTAGCTTATTTGTAGCTTTGGAGGTGAGGATGGCAGAATTAGAAACTCGGCTTCGCACTATGGGAAATAAACCAGATAGTCAGGTCCCGGTAGTTAGCATGGAGCCACCTAGCATAGCTCAGGTTAGCATAGCTCAGGTTAGCATAGCTCAGGTTAGCGGTCTCCTGGTAGCCCCACAGCAGCTGGGAAATCAGGCCAACTGGGTGACGGTCTGGAGGAGGCATAGCCAGAAGAAGTCGCCCAAGGTTCACCACCAACCAGTTCATGTTTCCAATAAGTTCTCTCCGCTCAGCGACGCACCCGCTGAGAAACCCACTCTGATTATTGGCAGCTCCATAGTCAGGAACGTGAAGTTAGAGACACCAGCAACCATAGTGAAGTGTATTCCGGGGGCTAGAGCGGGCGACATAGAAACCTATTTGAAACTCCTGTCTAAGGATAAACGTAAGTACAGTAAGATCATAATTCACGCAGGA
>JAUBNQ010000010.1:17212175-17223306 GCA_032353495.1 Ctenopoma kingsleyae | reverse complement strand
TTCATAGAATTTTTATTTATTATTACTTTTGTCAGATTAAAGTTATTTCTGTGACCTTTGTGAGTTTTTCTTTCATTGACCAAAGGGTACCAACAATTTTGTCCACGTCTGTAACATTGACATTGGTATAATTTCTGTTGATCAGGAGAAAGCTTTTGACCGTGTGGACCATAATTTTCTTTTTTCTGCCCTGGAAGCCTTTGGTGTTGGAGAAGGATTTTTGTCATGGGTGAAACTGTTGTATAGTGGAGCGTGTGGTATAGTCAAAGTGGGTGGTGGGTTGAGCTGTCTGGTGCCGGTTGAGAGGGGGATTAGACAAGGTTGCCCCATCTCAGGCCAGCTCTATAGCATCTCCATTGAGCCTCTGCTGTGTAGGCTGAGGAGCAGGTTGCAGGGTCCCTCTCTGCCACAGCTACCTCAGAGTCCTCCCATAGTTGTATCAGCATACGCTGATGTCCAGGCACTAACAGACAGCCTGGTTTTGTACGGCAAAGCTTCATCAGCTAAGGTCAATTGGGGAAAAAGTGAGGCCTGTTTGGTTGGTCAGTGGGGCCCAACCGGCATTCCTGGTCTTCCCATGGGACTGAAATGGGAGAAGCGGGGGCTTAAAGTCCTGGGAGTTTTCTTAGGTTTGGCAGATTTTCAGAGGTTAAACTGGGAGGGTGTGCTGGACAAAGTGGAGGCCAAGTTGTCTAAATGCAAATGGATAGTGAACAACCTGGTTGCTTTGACTCTGTGGCACAGACTTCTTGTTTTGGCGCCACCATCAGTGCCTCATGGAGGCAGTGCAGAAACTGCTGGTGAACTTTTTTTGGTCTGGTCAGCACTGGCTGAAGGCTTCAGTTCTGTATCTCCGTGTGGCAGAGGGGGCCAGGGGCTCATTGACATCATGTCCAGGACTGCTGCTTTTAGGCTGCAGACAGCTCAGAGGCTCCTCTACAGCTGCAGTCTACCCTGGCTGGATGTTGCTCGGCTGCTTCTGAGCTGGACGGCTCAGGCTGGACAAACATCTTTTCCTACTGAAAACATCAGCGGTGGACCTGACTGGACTCGCACCGTTTTACAGCTCGGTGTAAGATGCTTGGCAGACGCTTTAGATCATACGTACCAGGAATGTGGCTTTTTGGGGAACCTCTGTTTAACAATGACTTTGTGAAGAACCCCACACTATCCTCCGCTATACTAAGGTCTACGTTGGCTGAAGCTGGCATTGTTAAACTGGGTCATCTCACACGAGCTTCAGAGCAGATGCTGTGCAACATCAAACACGTCAGGTCCACCAAAGTCCTGAGATTGTGGATGAGGTTTGGCTGTCTCTGTCTGTGCCACTGAGAATGTTTGCTGGAAACCGTGCTCTTGCTGACCAGTGGAAAGATGACATTGAGTACGTGTTTCCCACTTTGTATGTCAGTCTTGCTGTTGGAGATTGGCAGGGAGGTAGTGGACTGCTTCTCTCCCTGAAAACACCAGAGCTCAGTACCTTCAGCTCGTGTGGGAAGGATTAGCTTTACCACAGCTGTTTAAAGGTGCTGAACCTTCGCTCGCTGGCTGTTGTCAGGGAGTCGAGGTGGACTGAGGTGTTTGCTACGGACTGTTCACCTAAAGGTAGCTGGTGGATCCTGTATAATCCTCCTGGACGGCTGACCTCCAGTGGAGGATGATACATGGAGCAGTAGCTACAAATAGACACAGGGCCCACCTTGATTCCAGCACAGGGGAGGGTTGTCCTTTCTGTCAGTAGATTGAAACCTTAGAGCACTTAGTCGTTTCCTGTTGCAGATTGGTCGGGTTATTTAATGTACTCCAGGACTGTTTGTTCCATTGTTTGTTTTTGGTCCCAAGTATTCAGTAAGAAAGAGATGGATGCTGGTGTTAATGAGTTATTTGCTTGGAACTGCAAAACTAGCAATTTGGAAGACCAGGAAGACCCAGATGCTGGGTCAAGGCTAGACTGATGTGGTGCAGAGTCTCAAAGGCCTGGTTTCAGTTTGTTTGAAGATAGAAAATGCATTCTACACTCTCACCAGTAACCTGGATTATTTCCGGGATCGGTGGGCTGTTGAACAGGTTCTGTGTTCACTGAGTGACGACGGCTTATTGGTTTTGAATTTTTGATTTATTATTGTGTGTGTGTGTGGGTGAGGGGCTAGGGGTGGCGGTTTGGAGTTGGTATGTTGCTTGGTGAACACGTATTCTCTCTCCTCTTTCCATTCACCCCAACCGGTTGAGGCAGATGACCGCCCACCCTGATCCTGATTCTGCTGGAGGGTTCTTCCTCTAGAGGGAGTTTTTCCTCTCCGCTGTTGCCTAAGTGCTTGCTCAAGTGGGACTGTTGGGTTTTCTACATTATTCTGTATATAATTATATAATGTGTAAACCTTACACTGTAAAGTGCCCTGAGATGCCTTATGTTGTGAATTGGCGCTATATAAATAAAGTTAAATTGAATTGAAATGAGTTCAAAGTGACAATTGTGTTCAGTTAGAAGAAATTTCTCAAAAGCATTTGTTAGATATCGCGTTCACAAGAATTGGGTTGCCGTGTGGACAGAAAGATGAACGCAGTGTAGTGCTGGGCGGTATGGTTCATACTGAAAACCGGTTTTTATTTTTGTTATGATATGGATTTTTCTAATACCATAAAACCGGTTTAAATAGCCTAAACAACATTTAAGGGTGAAGTTTTTAACTGCTACACCGCTAAACACATTAGCAGTTAGCAGAGGTATTGAGCAGTGAAAATGAACAGAGAATGTTGTGAAACTGAAGCTCTAGCAAACAATGAGGATGAACATGATGACACAGAAGAACATTTGCTGAAAAGGAGTGGTGTCTGTTGTCTGAGATACTGTGGTTTTAAAAGCTCGGACTGAACTGTTTACTACTGAGAAGCTAAAGTAGTCACTGGAGGCTGGGCCGGGGGTGGGTTGGTGTGATAGACGGACGCCAACACAAACGCTTAAAGGAATCATGGTGTCCATGTGTTTGTTTTAATAACAGATTTTGTACACCAACCTCGGAGCGTTTAAAAGATGCTGAAGTTTTTATCACTTATCAGGTGGTTGAAGCGACGTATTTTCCAATGCGTGCTCTCTGTTTGCTGGTGGGTGAGTGTGCTCACCTTTGTGCGAAACCAGAGGAGAATGATCATGCTTTCCAAGCATGATCATGTAGACGCAGAAATGACATGCTGTCAGGTAAATAAAATAAATAACATAAGGCTGTTTAGGTAGTTTAGGTAAGGACAATGTGAAGACCTGTTCTGTCGTAATTTTGAAAAATACCGTGATATAGAATTTTGGTCATACCGCTCAGCTCTAACGCAGTGCAAAACCTAAAAGTATATATTTTATAATTACGGAACTCTAAAGCAAACCAGAACTTGTGAACTTCAGTCCACTCACTGCACGTACACATTCATCAGCCCCAATATTAAAACCACCTGGTGGTTTTATTGTTGTGGTAGATCTGGATAAGATTGGTGTATAAAGATATGTTGACTGTCCCCGTCCTTCTTTTAGATCCAGAGTGTGGTGGAATCTCTGAAGGACAAAGTGATTTCATTTGCAAGTTTCAAGCTGAAAAAGAAGAGGTGGGAGGAGAAGAAGGTTACAAAGCCTATTGAGATGTGGACACACATCGCTTCTGCTGTGGCTGGATCTCTTGAAGAATCCATTTCCAGTGCTTTCTCACAGGTACAGCAAAATATTGATAAGTTTAATATAATATTGATAGATTACTGTAATTGTTGTGTTTTAGGTTTTTCTGATATCTTGTTCTTTTTGGTCTGCAGTACTGAATGCCATTGATTGGTCGATATAATACATTGGCATTCCTATAAAGCGGGTGGACACATGAGTTGTTTTGTTTTCTGTACTATAAAGTAGAAAGTAAGTACACTATAGCTGTAATGGTCCTTTGAATACCAGTGATGATAATTGGTGTTTTAGGTGGGCTCAAGCATGAGTATTGATGAGATTAGGGTTATGACAATTGTAATAATAATAATTGTTATTTTTGTTAATATTAGGTTTTGTTTTCTTTGCTGCAGTCCATACGATCAACCTGTCTTCTTTATGGCAAAGGTTTTTAAAAGAAGAGTGAGCTGTGCAGATCCCTCAGTCCTACTTGGTCAGAGCAGGGAGTAGAAAATTATACCTGGATGCCTGTCAGGAAGCTCTTTAAAAAATAAACGGCACAGCTGCCTATCAATTCATTCTTAATTGTTAAACTGTTAACCGTGGTAATGGACACCATGTTTTTGCAAGTTCATTGTGATGTCACACATTCTTTTATAATATTGTGAAATACTGGTTGAGTTTGTCATCCCCGCCCCCAATGAGATATTATTATTACTGATTGTTCCTCTAACCTTGCTCACCCCAAAAGTTGTTTCAGTCCTCTATCTGAGGGATGATGTTTGGTGAGAGATAACCAAGTACACACAAGATCATTTGCAGAATTTTTTTTACCAGAGCAACATTTCTTTCTTTATACTAGCAATGCAATGAATTCAGAAATTTTAACTTTTTCTTCAATTCTCTGTGTTCTCTTCTCCTGCGCCTGTGTTTTCAGATGCTAATAGTGTCATCCACAGAGCCTCGCACACTGAGGAACAGTGACCCTCACCAGTTGCAGAGACCACCCACAGATAAAGACAGTCCTGTTGGTCACACCATTCCTTTTAGACAAATGTTTCATTTGCCGATCCAAGGTATAGAAAGATTCTCTTTCTGTGAATTTGAAAAAATTGGTGAACAGTAAATATTAATTATCAGAATTTTTCCAGATATACCACAGCCTTTTGCCTGACACCTAAATAGTTCTTACTTCCTGTGTTATTTATTGGAATTGATTGGCATATTTTCTTCTTTGTTAGTATAGTATACTATAGTAGTAGTAGGGTACTATACTATATAGGGTAGTATAGTAGGGCTGGGCGGTAAAACGGTATACCTTTTGATACCGATATATTTTTACACACAGTATAGGATTTTATAATACCGTTTATACTGTGCTCCAATTTAGATATTTACAACCGAGTCTTTCATCAGGCTCTTTATGTCGCTTACTCACTCACACATACACACACCCACACCTCTCCTCTCTTCCACTGTGCATGTGGCCACTGCCAGTCGGCCCTACTCTCGCCACAGTGAGTAAATTTTAAAAAATGACTGTCAAAATGATGTGGAGGGAAAAAGGGAACCTGCTCATGACCCAAAACACAATGTCATAGGTCATGCCTAAGCCATTTGTTCTGTTAATGCCTTGGACATTAAACTGCTAGTAGAACTGTCACACTGGCCTTTATCAATGATTCTCCCGGTGACAGAAAATACTGTATTCATTCTCACATGCTCGGATTCATCCAAATGCAACAAAACTCATTCGACACTATTTTATTGATACAGTCATTGGGCCTCATCCTCAAGATTTTTTCTACTTCTTTGCCCGAGTCTTCTTTTTATAATTGTCCCTTATAAGATATTTTTTAAAAATTGATGAATGCCGTAAATTCTCTTAAACTGTTTTAAGTATTACATGTACATTGCCTGTACAAAACAGTTTTGCAGCCGGTAGGGCAGTGGGCAATTGCTAAGAACCCCAGGGTTGGTGGTTCGCATCCTGGCCCCTCCCTAGTACCAGTCCGAAGCCCTCATAAATGTGGAGATGAGAAAAATTGTAATGAACTAAAAAACTGTGATGAACTAAAATTTTTGCCCTTTCAGATAAGTGTACTGGCACCAACACAGCACGATCTCTTCTGGTACTCAAGACTCCAGCGCCAACCATGGGTCCAGCCAGAAGACTCCCTGCACCATCGCAGGTGGTTAGAGTTCCAAACAGCAACATACCAACACAGCAACAACCTTCGCCCACAGCTGGAGCCTCACTTGCTGCCACCTCTACATATCAGGCTGTTGCTCCCTCCTACCAGCTGGATACAGCAGAAAAAAATATTGTGCCTTCTACATCCCTACAGTCTACTCCTCAGATTGTGAAAGAAGTCACAGGACACATCTCTCCCACTTCTTTACCAGCAGTGGTAAAGACCAAGAGGAATTGCAGCTCTGTAATCCAGACTACCCAACTGCCCTCAGAGCAGCAGTCCACCTCCATCTGTAGCAGCTCTACTACTAAATCCGTTTCATCACGTTCTCATATGTCCCTTTCTTCCTCTATTGCCAGTCTCACCCCAGTCTCAAAAGACAGCCCCAGGACATATGGTGTCAAAAGTGTTGTGGACTTTGAGAGGATCTATTGCTATTTGAGTCTCATCCATACACCAAATAAGGACTGTCATCTCACTCCCATGGGTATGTTAGAGATTCATGGCTTGGTGCCATCTTCGTGAACAGTAGATTGTCTATGATGCACACCAATATTATAATAATTATTTTAATAATTTATATCATTATACATGCAAACAATTTACCTTGCCTTACCTTACCCAACCAGGGGCTTCTGCCTCTGACAACACAGTTCCCAGGAGCACTGTCACACTCAATTCCCTCTACCACATTAAAGTAGCAACTCTTGGAGAGTAAAATAACAATAATTTATTTATTTAATAACTATTTATTATAGTTCAGTGTATCTACAGTTGTTTATTTTGTTGTTGGAAAAAAATGAACTTTGTCAGACATTTGCCTAAAATCATCTTTTGTCCTCTAGAGAGTGCTATAGTTTTGGATCTCTTGATGTCTCTCCCAGAAGAACTTTCCCTGTTGGACTGCAACAAACTTCACAAACATCTGATCCAGGTAAAAGCTGCGGACTATTCAGTTTTTTATTCTTTTGGACAATTCACTACAAGTACAAGTACCCCATGGACCAAACTTTAAAGTACAAAAGTAAAAGAACTACCTGAAAAAACAATGCATTTTAAACGATGTTGAATTTGATTTTGACAATATAAATGTAGAAGTCTAGTTCAGATTTTCTTTCTCAAAAATGAGAATTATGTTAAAATGTGTTACCTACGGACTAAGAAACAAAAAGCAAATCTCTGTAAAGGTGGGACTGATTTTAATCACTATAGTTTAGGTATAGTACAGACCTTTTATAAAGATCGAACCCTGCAAAAATTAACTAGTAACTAATGCTGTTAAAATATATTTTGTGGTGTAAAAGTGCAATATTTTCCTGTGATGTGTAGGTGAGCTAAAAAAAGGTAGCATGACAAGCAAATGCTCCAGTAAACTACCTCAAAATTGTACTTAAGTACAGTACTTGAGTAAATGTATTTAGCTACTTACCACTGGTTTGATACAAGGTTGAGCCATTCTCCATGAGTCCAGAACTACTGACCTCTGGTCAGCCCTCTGGAATAAAGCAGATCATATTTACTAATAATTATTCTTCTATAACATTAATTATTAATAGTTATGCTGAAGACTTAATAAGATATATATATATATATAATTTTTTATTTTTTAACTTTGCTATACACATATTGTTGTCTCTCAAGGCAAATATCACAAAGCTATTCAAATCATTTCAAGATTCAAAGAACATTATTTATCCTAGGGGGAAACTATGTTTCATTGTTTACCACTGATGTTTTTCAGTAGTTGACAGTCCAGTTATCCTCTTCACAATATCCCATTAACCTTTTAGTTACATATGTCTTGTTTGGTTAGAAATGTATTTCCTTGTATGTAATCACTGACTGCACACAAAACTCTATAAAAATCTATTGTTTCTTTTGAATTGCTACTTTTTTCAAAGGATGCTTTAAGGCAGGGGTCCCCAACAGGGTGCATTAGCTCTGCAGAAAGGTTGGTGATCCCTGCTTTAAGGTTTTCTGTACTTTCACATGACCAAATTGATAAACTTTTTTCTCTGGTTTACTCCTTTTCAATTGACATTTTCAGGTTGATGATTAACTATTCAATTCAATTAAATTCTGTTTATTTGTACAACACTAACTCACAACGAAAGTCATCTCAAGACATTTCACAGAGTAAGGTTTAAGGCCTTACACTATAACAGAATAATATGAGAATTTATGTAGAAAACCCAATCAACCCCTTACAATGATCCAGTAGAGAGAGAGAGATACTTTATTTATCCTTTATTATTTAGGGAAATTTCACTGCTAATGTATATGATGTTTCTTGCTAATTCCAGTCAAAATTCTGGCTGTTTTTGCATATTTGTCACACTTAAATGATTCAGATCTTCAAACAAATTTCAATATTAAACAAACATAACCCAAATTAAACACAAAATGCAGTTTTTAAGTGATGACTTTATTTATAAAGTAAGAAAAACTATAAATGGTAAATGGTCTGTATTTATATAGGGCTTTTCTAGCTATACTGGTACTTAAAGCGCTTTACACTGCTTCTCATTCACCCATTCGCACACACAAGCAAACACACACACTCACACCCCGATGACCTGACACACCATGGGCAACTTGGGGTTCAGTGTCTTGCCCAAGGACACTTCAACATATAACTGGAGCTGGGAATCGAACCACCAATCTCACGATTGGCAGAAGACTCCTCTACCTCCTGAGCCCACAGCACCAAACATTCAATTAAACTTTATTTATATAGCGCCAAATCACAACATAACTAATTTCAAGGCACTTTACAGTGTAAGGTTTCAGACCTTACACATTATATAAATGTATACAGAATATTGTAGAAAACCCAACAATCCCACTAGCAAGCACTAGGCAACAGTGGAGAAGAAAAACTCACTTTAACGGCTCAGGGTGGCCATCTATCTTGACCAGTTGGGGTGAGTGGACAGAGGAGAGAGAGAGATAAGAACAGCAAGCAACAGAGATTGAAACAACAAGGAGCAGCAGCCAAAGCACTGGGTATGTTGGCAGGACCAGTAACTACAGCTACAAGGTGGAGGATACCTAGAAAAAGATACAGAGAGAGAGAGAGAGAGGACGAAGCACAACTAGGGGAGAGAGAAGACACAAAGTTAATAGCATGCAATGATGGCATAAGAATGGACAGAGAGAGAGAAGTAGGAGAGGAGCTTTGTGTAATGTGGGAGGTCCCCCAGGACACTAAATCTATAGCAGCATAACTAAGAAATGGTTCAGAGTCACCTGAGGTATCTCTAACTATAAGCTTTATCAAAAAGGAAAGTTTTAAGCCTAGTCTTAAAAGTAGAGAGGGTGTCTGCCTCCCGAACCTGGTTTGGGAGCTGGTTCCACAGGAGAGGGGCTTGATAGCTAAAGGCTCTGCCTCCCAGTCTACATTTGGAAACTCTAGGAATCACAAGTAGACCTGCACTCTGAGAACAAAGTGTTCTGCAAAAAAAGCACTGTGTTCGTGATATTGTATGTTACTAAGCACTTAAACAAACCCTGGCATGCTATTTTTCTTGACAAGTTAGGCCTTATCAGGGCTCTTAGTTTTGTAACTCAGAATTTATGGAACGAGAATTGCTGGTGTCTTCTCCTCGTAAGTCGCTTTGGATAAAAGCGTCTGCTAAGTAAAGTAAAGTTCTGCTGGGATAATAAGGTTCTATGAGGTCTTTAAGATATGATGGGGCCTGATCATTTAGTACTTTACAGTATAAGTGGGGAGAAGGATTTTAAACTCTATTCTAGATATTACAGGGAGCCAGTGGAGAGAAGTTAAAGTACGAGAAATATGATCTCACTTGCAAATTTGAATTGGAACTCTGGCTGCAGCATTTTGGATTAACTGGAGGCTTTTGAGTGAGTTATTGGGACATCCTATCAGTATGAATTACAGTAGTCCAATCTAGAAGTAACAAATGCATGGACTAGTTTCTCAGCATCACTTTGAGACAGGACGTTTCTAATTTTAGAAATATTCCTCAGGTGAAAGAAGGACTTCTAGATATTTCTTTTATGTAGAAAGTAAATGATATATCTTGGTCAAATATCACTCCAAGATTCCTCACAATAGTACTTGAGGCCAATGCAAAGTCATCTAGGGTGGCAATTTGACTAGATAACATGTCTCTGAGGTTTTTAGGCCCAAATATAATAACCTCAGTTTTGGAGTAGAAAATTACAGGACATCCAAGCCTTTATGTCTTTTTAAACATGCTTGAATTTTTGCCTGAATGATTGGTTTCATCTGGTTTCATAGATAAATATAGTTGGGTATCACCTGCATAGCAGTGGAAATTAATAGAGTATTTTCTTATAATATTGCCTAAGGGAGTCATGTATAATGAAAAGAGAATCGGTCCAAGAACAGAACCCTGTGGAACTCCATATCTAACTTGTGTGTGCATAGAGGATTCATCATTAACATGAACAAATTGGGATCTATCTGATAAGACAGATAATAATAATAATAATAAGATTTAAACCAGCTTAGTGCTGTTCCTTTAATCCCAATGACATGTTCCAGTCTGTGCAATAAAATGTTATGATCTATAGTGTTGAAAGTTGCACTAAGATCTAATAACAGCTTCCGCTGTTGGAAGCTAAGAGAAGATCATTGGTAACCTTAACTAGTGCTGATTCTGTACTATGATTCACTCTGACTGAAAAACTTCATACAGATTGTTGATGCGCAGGTGGTCACAGAGCTGCTTTGAAACTACCTTTTCAAGGATTTTAGAGATCACGGGCAGATAGGATATCGATCTATAATTGGCTAAAACTCCTGGATCCAGAGTAGGTTTCTTTACTAGAGGTTTTACTACAGCTACTGTAAAAGCCTGTGGTATATAGCCTGTTAGTAGAGATAGATTTATCTGCTCTAATATGGATGTGCTGATCAAAGGTAAAACATCTTTGATCAGTCTAGTAGGGATGGGGTCTAAGAGACACGTAGAAGATTTAGATGAGTTAATTATTGAGATCAATTCTGTATGATCTACAGGAAAGAAACAGTCTAAGTAAGACTGAGATCTTACAAACAAATCTATAGCTTTTGGACAAGTGTGTCTGTCCACGCCGATTGCAGGTAGGATCTGATATATTTCTTCTCTAATAGTTATAACTTTATTTGTAAAGAAATTCATAAAGTCTGTTGAAGCACACTTTGATTGAATTACAACATTCAGTCTTCTTGCACACACACCTGACGTCAGTTAAAGTGACTCTGATTAACCCCAAATAAAGTTCAGCTGTCCAAGTAGGATTTTCCTGACATTTACTCAGTTGCCTG
>JAUBNQ010000010.1:17144231-17166362 GCA_032353495.1 Ctenopoma kingsleyae | reverse complement strand
GGAGCCAATGGAGAGAAGCTAATGTAGGAGAAATATGATCTCTCTTGCTAATTCCAGTTAGAACTCTGGCTGCAGCATTCTGTAATCCAGAATGGATTGGACTGGAGGCTTTTTAAAGAATTATTGGTGCATCCTATTAACAATGAATTGCAGTAGTCAAGTCTAGAAGTGACATGCATGGACTAATTTTTCAGCATCACTTTGAGACAGGATGCTCGTATAATTTTAGAAATATTGGAAGAAGGCAGTTCTGGAGATTTCTTTTATGTAATGGGTAAAAGAGATGTCTTGATCAAAGATAACGCAGAGATTCCTCACAGCAGTGTTCAAAGCCAACGCAATGTCAACTAAGGTGGCAATCTGGTCAAATAGCTCGTCTCTCAGGCCTTGGGGGCCAAATAGAATAACCTGTCTGAATTAAGGAGTATGTTAGTTACTTAGAATTTTCTCTTAGGTACCGATGAAATGTATTAGTGGTGAGGATTGACTGTATCTCCACTGGAGGAAAACACTCTAGTGAATTGGCTAAATCTGGAGTAATTTGGAGTTTAATATGTAAATTGTGAAATATTTACATTTTTATTAGCACAGTCACTTTGGAAAGTATTTGTACCTCTTTACTTTTTGCACATTTTAGTGCAGTGCAGATTTATTTTGGAATGGATAAAATTGTCCTCATCTTCACACACCTTCACATAATAGGTTATAATGATTAATTATGATAATTAAGAAAAAGTACCCACAGGCTTGGCTATAGCTCTAAATTGTGGACAGCTATGTCCTGTTGTGTCTGCAACTTCACTTGAGTCATTGTAGACACTGCTAATGTTATAAATCACTTGTATAGCTGGGAATGACTGTTTTTATGCAATATCTACCTAGGTGTACAGAAGCCTATTATCAGCAGTGTTAGTCCTGTTTTCCAATGCCACATTAGAACGGAGCATCAGCAGTTGTTGGTTTCATTACAGTCTCTCTGTATAATTTATTGAATCAGTCTTACTAACAGCTGTGTTGATGCTTTATGTGTGTACCTTAACCAACCTGCAGCAGCTGTGAATTTGTCGTCAGGCAGTAGGTCTCATGCAATATTATCCTCCAGTTAACATACCAACAGGCTAACTAGTGCTGCGTCTAATGTCAGCATTTGAGTATGAGAAATGTGGAGCAAGAGCGAGTCCATACAAGACCTGGTACCAGCCTCAGTCAAGGTTTTAAGAATTTGTACCATGAGCTTATACTGATGTAGTGAACAGAGTCTGCAGCCAGTACATAAAGCTCAGACAATGACCACTCCTTGCTGACTATTGACAGCTCAAAAGTTGTAGTAGTACAGCACTGAATTCCTGAGAGATCACATCACAATATTCTGTTATATAGTAAATATAGTAACAATTTATAGTAACAACTTTGTCAGTCAATTCAGTTTGGTACACTGGACTCAGGTTGTAGATTTACATGAAAAATAATTAAAGCAAACAGGATGCACCTGAGCAATTTGAAGTACCACCATAAAGCAGCAGAATATTTGAAATACTTTTTTATTACAAATACTTTTAACCAAACTGCTTTCACGAAATAACACATTCTGACTTTCACTGAGATTGTGAACATATTAGTTTATACAGTTTTTTGTTTCCAAAAAAGTTAAAGTAGTGTTAATGTTGTGGTGATGGATATCTGATTTGCCGCAAACTTTTTCCATCCTGATCCCTGTCCATGACAACATTAAAACCACCTGGCAGTCTGTAAATATAAACAGAAAGCAAACATTTAGTTAATATTTAAATTAAAAAAGACGTGTTAGCATATGTTGCTTCAAAGCCTGTACATTTTTTCATCATTAGCTGTCTTAGACGTACACAGATACTCATGGTATTTGCATAAACCCCCACCATTACAAATGCTGCCTTTTGATAACAAGCTGGGTGGATCCCAGCCGTTCGCTTTTGGTTGTGATTAGGGAAGTCCGATATTATCGGCCTACTAATATTATCGGCCGATATCGGCATTAAAATGTAATATTGGAAATTATCTATATCGGTTTTTACTCTTTTAATGACACAACAACATACCATGCACATATTATACATCAAACTCTTCAGCTACTTCTCTCTCTCTAAATGTCAAAATATGACAAATCCGAGGTATAGTTTTTGAGATATTTTTGTTTGTTTGGCACACCTTGTAATAATGTTTAAAGTTTAAGTATGCATGATAGGAGATATGTGATGTTAGTTACCTAAAATGATTTAGTTTTTCTTTTTTTTATGAGGGGGGACCCCGCATATATTGGGTATCGGTTTATATCGGTATCGGAAATTAAGGGTTAGACAATATCGGTATATCGGATATCGGTAAAAAAAAAAGCCAATATTGAACATCCCTAGTTGTGACCCAAATATTTGCAATCTTACATGAGAAACTTCGTTTATAAATTGTCTTATTGACCTGTTGCCAGTTAACCAAATCAGTAGTCAAGTGTTCTACCAGATATTTTTATTCATTTATTTCTTTTCTTTTCTAGTTATTTTTTTTTCATCTGTCCCAGTGAGTATTTTTTCACATTAGTGTTTTAGGTATTGAATAACCTTTGTGCTTAAAAAAAATACAATTATTAAAATCTTATCTTGTTTGTCGACTGTGACTTTGTTTGTTGACTTTGTTTTGTTTTGTTTTGTTTTGTTTAATGTTAAGGTTTGGTTTGAAGGTCTGAAACAGTGTAGTATGAGATGACAAAAAGAGAAAGATTCAGCAGGGGATGTAATATAATTTCACAGCACTGTACATCCACAAATGTCTGTTTGACTGTTGTGTAATCTCCAGTCTGCAGACACAGATGAATCTCCAGCTCTGTTTCATCAACAACAGTGAAAGTGAGGAAGATGAGAAGGAAGAAGAGATCAACAAGAAGGAAAACTCTAGCACCTGGGTAACTACCTGTAACATCCTGACTCTAGAATATACAGTTTAGATTAAGCTAGCTGATACTGGTTTATCTCTGTGTAGTCACTGGATGACCACAGAAGCGAGAATTGAAAGGACATAAAGAAGAGTGTAAGAAATATCAATATTCACATCCTTCTCCTTACCTTGTGTTTCCCTACTGTTAAAGAGAGGGTCTGTTCAGGTTCATAAGAATCCTCAGCCTGTTGCAAAACCAGAAAAAACGAAGTCTGGAGGTTTGAGGAATACTCTGAGAAATCTACGAGACAGATTGAGAACGGACCACAAAACACTGGTGAGGTTAATTTTATAAGGTAGAGCCGAACATGTCATCACATTGTAGTGATCCTTTTTTTGCCTTTTGCTCTCAGAGGTGATCAGTGTCATCGCAGCTCTCTCTCTCTCTTCTCAGACAGCAGCTCATAGTGATCCTGTAGTCCAGAGGAGACATCTGGAGCGTAGTTATTTACAAAGCTTCAGTATCAAGGAACTAAATGCTCTTTGTACATCTCTCAGCCAAACAATACAAGGTACTCACGTACACACATAGTAATTGCACTGAACTGTAACTAATGTTAAAATTTTTTTGAAGTGTCGTTATGCATTTAAAGCTGCATTTTTAATGTTTCATTTTTCGTCTGTGTATCAGACCTGAGTTCAGAGCTAGTGGGTCGCCTCCAGGTCCGGGATCAGCTGAGGACAGAACAGGATGCCATGCTGCTAGAGGTTCAGGATCTGACATCAGTGTGAATCTTCAAAGGACTTGCAGCTGTTCCCCTGTTGAGCGGTCAGGAGTAGATATGCCACAGTCTGTGAACATTATTGTGAATCGCATATGTCCAAGTGGCCTCCATAAACAGCCAACTGCTGTGAAGATTTGTACTCCCAGAAAGGACTTGGACTTTAAGTTGCACAGTATTTTTTTATGTTTTTGTCTGTGTTGTATATTTCTAAGGGAAATGTTGTCTCATTAAATGACTGCCATATGACAGAACCACTGGAAATCCACTTGACTGAAAGGACGGTACAGTACAAATGGTACAGTAAACTGAGATAGACACAAGACCAGGCAGTGGATAGTGGCCTTAAAGGAGCTTTGATTTCCGGGTGTTAGAGGATCAGTACTGATTTTATCTCCACTAATAGCAAATACAAGTCTGTTTCAAGTTAAAGTTGCTAGTTATTAAATTAAGACTAGACACACTTTTTATTTATCTCAGATTAAAGGATTGGTACCACTTGCCTGAAGTCTGGGGTCAATGGACATCAACAAATTCTGGCTTTCTGCTTTGCCAGGCCTTCACTGCAGCTACCTTTAGCTGCTACTTGTCTGTGGGTCTTTCTGCTTTCCGTTTTGTCTTCAGCAACTGAAAAGCTGCTGTTTATCCATTATCCATGTGTTCTACAAATTTTGTTGCATTTGGTCTGAATGTATAGCTCTATACACCTCAGAAATCATCTTGCTACTTCTGTCAGCAGTCATATTGTTTATAAACACCAGTTTCATGTTTACATTCATGTAAACAATGTCTCTTGATTGAATTCTGGTGTTTTACCGCCATTAAAAGGATTCTACAACAATCTAGCAAGCTTAAATTTAGTCTTAAAAAAGTAGAAATTCACAAACAGCAAGAATGTTTAACATTAGAGCAACACTTTTTTAACACAGTTTAAAACTACAATTATAAGGGACTCCTCTTAAAAGGCTGCTGATTATATCAACTGAACAATCTGTATTTGTTTTCTACTTTGTTTGAAGTGTAGTTATGTTCTTTTCAGATAAATCTTTTTTGTGTTCATGCATGTCCTTGTCATAATTTTATGGTGAAACTAGTAAAGAAAGAGTTCCGATGACTGATGCAGTTGTCTTTTATTTGTGAATTAGTACTAACCAAGTGGCTAGTATTTCAAATTAAGTTTATTTTCCTAACATGCTAACACCTCAGCTGTTTTTCATTACACTTATTTTCAGTGTAATGTGTCTGGATTACTTCAGTTTTTATACAGGACAGGAGTCAACCTACTCTCTTCTCACTACTATACTAGTAGTAGGTGTTTACATTTACCCATGAACACTGTCTTCCCATAACCTTAAAGATAAACTCCTCTATTTGGTTAATTCACACAACAGTCCATCCAACATTTTAGCACTCAGCCATGATTTTCATATTAGTGCTGAGCCTGTTTCCATTGATTTGGTCTTTATTGCAACAATAGCATTGGCTGTTGTCCAGGACACCTTCATTCAAGCATAATCAAATGTGCATTAGAAGAACCAACTTAGCTTGATGAGAACTGATAAGATCATTAAATGTGTTTAGAATAGTTAAGATTCAACTGGTTCCTGTGAAACTCCATAGTCTTTAATCTAAAGACAAGAATTAGTTGATGGTTGGCATTGTTATATTGGCTGTAACTGTCAGTGAACTTGAGATTGATTGCATGTTACAGTGTTTAATATTGGTGATGGATTGACATGATTTTTTTTACATTTGATAACAGACTGTGCTTTAATTAAACTATTGAATTGATTGTAATTCCTACATATTTTGTCTTTTTTTAATTAAAGCTGACAGTCAACATGTCCTGACTGAATTTTAAATGGTGTATAAAATACTCAGTCATATGAAAATGTATATCTAGTGAGGATGCTTAAAAAAGATATTTATGGATCAGCCATAACCATAAAAGCACTTGCTGGTTTTATTGTAGTGGTGGACAGAAGACTGGTAATGTTGTAATTGCACCTTACTACTAGCAGAAGACCAGTCAGTGCCAGGTGTAAGCCCTTTTTCGTTGTACCATGACAAGTGCCACCATGGCTGGATGAATCATTTTTATTCATGCTGCAAGTTAAAGTAAAATTACAACATGATATCTAAAAAAGGTTTTTGACTATATCATAAAGAGTTTTATGGCTTATTTTCCATTTTCTGTCTGTAATTGTCAACCCAAGTCACTAGTATTGCTACTGGGCACACTCTTGTAATCTCTTTCCTGGTTCTTTAACAGCACATTTAAAATAGAAGACCAAATACATAGATAAAATCACATTTAAAATATTGTTAAAGAAAATAAAAATAATCCAAGTATAACATTTACTCTCAAAGCAGTTCTTTTTAGGCACCATAACTAAACTAGAGAGTTTATTATTGATGATCACTGTTAGTGTACAGGGACTGAGAATACAGTAGCTCATGAATTTCCCCAAAGGTGCATAAATGTAAATGTATTGCAGCTGGTGATGAGAAAGGGAGAATCACAGATACAAAGGTGAAGCAGGGAAGAAGAATTGGATGACACACTGTGAGGGTCAGAGGGAGGGACAGAATTACCATAGAAACTGGTTGGATTGTTCGGAGAAGCAGCAAAAAAGGGTTGAAAGCTGAAGTGGTAGAACTGCCAAGGTCACTGATCCAAACACAGATCACTGATTATAGCTGATGTTTACTGAGTGTTTATAGCTGCTGCCATATAGCCACACTGTAGTCAAAGCCTTTTGGAAGTTTTCTTGCTTTTTCTTGTGGTTATTCTGATGGTGGACAAAACAGGAACTATATGGAGTAAAAGTCATCGCTGGTACAGGTAAGCTCTTTGTTTAACAGCAGATTGCAGTGATGCAGGTATTTACGAGTTCCATTCAGTTCCCTATACACAACAGCTAAATTCCCATTTCAGCTCTGAAGACTTCTTATTTTTGGTCCAGACAGTTTGCCCAGTCAACAAAATAATTCAGTTTTAATCAGTAATTCTAGAATTAAAGCTAGAATAGAAGCTAATTTTAAACTTGCACTGGAACAGTTCTTGATGCGACTGAATATGAATTCAGCGGCAGATGATACACCAGGCTGCAGCTTATGTAGCCTGGTGTTTCTCAGAAGCTAATCGCTACTCCTGGAAAACAACCTCTGATTTGGCTTCAGTACAGCCCAGAAAAAAATAAAAATGCATTCCAGCAATGAATGACTGTGAAATTAATTTTCTGTGTTCTGTCCTAAAATATCTTCAAATCAGTTTTTACAAATATCATGTCCTCAAAGTCTTATAATGGCTTGAATTTATGAAGTATTTATTATAAAAATAACATTCTAGATTTAGATGTGAAGATTTGATTGGTTATAAATATAACCTCAGGTTTTTCCTCTGTGATGAACTTTCACAGTTCCAGTTGTCAAAAGATTTTCAAATTGACAAGCAGAGTGAAAAGCAAAGAAAATGTGGCACTTCTCTTTAACAAAGCCCCATATGAAGTGGATGCAGGTGAACGTTTGTAAAAGTTCCTTCTCATCCTTGAAAACTGTTGGTTTAATATGTCCACCTTGATCAGTTTCTTCACAAACAACACTGCCATATATATTATATTATATTTGTCAGTTTTAGCTCCTTAATAATAAATGATTTATAGTCTTCTTCACATTTGTGTTGACCACTGTTTGGAGGTGTTTTTCAGCATGGTTTGCAAACTGGTTGGCTGTGATGTAAGATCTATGATCTGCAGTACATAAGTTTTCCTCACCACCAGCCAGCTGTTCGTTTCTATTTCTGTCATTATCAAGTCTGCCCTCATTTTGTTAATCAGACATGCACTTGGACAGCTTGTTTATAACTGACTTGGTCCAGTATCATGTTTTTTTAAATGTCATATATATAAAAACATGTCAAATATGTTTTCCCTGCCAGGTTTCTCCTGGAGAAAGCTTATATACAGCTGAAACAGGGTCTTTAATGTTTTTTTTGCATGAGTATATGGGAAAATATCACAGAAACAGCAGTGATAAGATTTTTACACATTGCAATGTAAATTATATCTGTATTTAAAATAACTGGATTCAAAGTCAGAGAAAAAGTATTATAAACCCTTAAAGAGGATTAATAAGTTTGTTTCAGTTGAGCATGTCATTATTTGTGAAGTTCAGACATACATTCATGCAGTATCACAATGAATGGAAGTCAATGGATGCGAGAAAAAATGTGTTCACAGTTCTAAAATGCTGAAACAATGTTTGCCATATGGTTAGCTGCAATATAAAGGACACAACTGTTAATTGTTCTGTTGTTTTTAGTTAATGAATTAAATGTGCTTATTGGCTGTCCTACATTACAGTACAGTTTACAACCTCTTAGCAGGAGTGCACTTGTCTAATGGTTTGTGCACATGCCCTGTCACCACAATGTCCCTGGTTTGAGTCCGACTGGGGGCCTTTGCTAAATGTCACACCCTCTCTCCCTCCTCATGTTTCCTGTCTGCCTCTCTATTGTACAACAGTCAAACAAAGGCTGAAAATGCCAAAACAGTCATTTAAAATAAGCTGCTTGAGTTTTATGATTCATCACAGTTTTCATCACAGTTGACACCTCTTAATACTTTTAAGAGGTAAAGCAGTGCAGAATAGTTAAATAAACCTTTATTACACTACATTATCTTATTATAATGTTACACAAACAAAAATCGATGCAGACTTGACATTCATTACAACTCTAGCAACCTACAAGAGTCAGCTAGTTCTTTGAGTATTAAAATTAATATGGATTGATTTATAAATGCAGATTTTTCAAAAAGGGTTGACTTACATGCCACTGTATAACAATATGTAATGGCAGTTGGTGACAAATTACCTATGTACTTGGACTCTATATGTGCAGGTATAGCCTACAAATGGCTCACTTAACACTTAAACAAACACACAGTTGCTCCTGACTATGTGGTGAGCCTAATATGCAGCGGTTTAGCTGCTGAGCCTTTCAACTGAAAGGTAGGCCACTGTGTGAGTGAACCCTGCTTAGCTGTTGTACTATAGCCGGTCTTCGTGTGACATACAATATATGTTTTTGTAACTGTAACAGTACTGAAGAATTGCTGTATAGTGAAATAGGAGCAAGAGCAATGTACTGAGGCGATGCATAGAGACTGGGGCAAGTGTGGTTACTTATTGCTGAGTTAATGGGGTGAGAAGAGTCTGAATCAGCAGCATACCCTTGTACACACGAAGGCAAACAAGCACTAAGAATCAACAGCATTCAACAGGAGGTCAAACACATTGTGCAAAGGCCCTAGTCAACAATGGGGTAGATGGAATGGTGGGAAGCACTGCCTCTTACCATTCCTCTCCCTCAGAATGAGCCAAGAAACAAATCCAGAGCTTTTTACGCAATGAGACAGCATGTTGGTGTTTATGAGGTAAAATTTACCATATGTGTCTAATGTTAGCTTCTTTTTACTGAACGCAAAGTACAGCTGGTCATGAACCAAAAGCAATTAAGATTTCCTTATCCCAATACCATGTTTCACATCACTAAATGATTAAATAGTAGGAATAATAGAAATATAAATAGCATTTATGTTAAATAGAGAGGTACAATATACCTCTGTTGCTCTACTAATGCAGTTGGTGATGTGGAAAGTGCAGTATCATGAACTGGAAATAGAGTGGCAGTCTGAAAGTAACATTTATAATAACAATAAAATAATTTGTAAGCTCTCGCAGGCCACATGAAATGAGGGGGCAGGCCGGATTGGGTCCTCTAATAACATATGTGCCTTGCGTTTGACACACTGATGGTTTTAGAGGCAGTCTAAAACCATCAGTGACTGATAAATTACAGATGTAGGAAATGGATTTAATACCAGTATTGATTCATGGTTCACATATTTTTTGCTAGTGTGAAAATAAACAACCATGTCCTGTACAGAGTTTCCTTAAACTAGAAAAAAACATTATTTGTCAACTCTGTCTCTGCCTAAAAAATTACATTCATATGCAACTAAACTACAAACACAATTATGTCTGTGAAGATTCTCAGTCATCCAGGTCATGATTATTCCAAAAAAGGTTATTCAGTGGCAACTGGACTTGCTTTGGTTCCTTGAAGACGTTTCACCTGCTACAGCTACAGCTACAGTTATGTATTTGTAATGAAATTAAATTAAACGGTTAAATTAAATTAAATTAAACGGTTTATTAACCAAAAAAGCTAGTTGCAGGGAGTTTCTTAGGGTGTATGCCATGCAGGGCTGACAAGCCAGAACCCTGAATCAAAGTCCCACAATAGCTTTAATAAAAAAGTTATTTGTGAAGTGACAGTTAGATTTTTGGATAAAAGCGTCTATTAGCCAGCCTACTTTTACTGTTCATTGAGGGCTTTGTAGACAGTCTACTATTTCACCAAATTGATAAGAATATTCTGCTTCAGTTTTGTTCCAGTGGAAATATTATTCATACAATCTATTTGAGTTCTGAAATAATGGATCAACACAAAACTGCTTTCTGTTTTTTGGAATGGCTCATGACCATTTATAGATCAGTCATTTATAGACTTGATTTGAAAATAGAATGATTAGATTCTAACAAGCTGTGACCAGAATCCTAAGAACCCACTGTTTAATTTGTGCAATGCATCAGTACATCAAGGTCAAATTAAGTGAGTAAATCACTGAGATGGATAGATGAGAAATTACTAATTTGTCTCTTTATCTCTAGGTAAACACCCACTCCTGGATCTGAAATCATCTGAAAATCTACTGTACAGGATCATATCAAATTAACATTACATAGCAGGATGACGGAAAAGAAGCCTGACAGAATCTGAAATGCACAAGCTACAGACATGTTCAAGTTCTTCACATGAAAATTACTTAATTCTTCACAATGTCATCCAGAGACGGAGTTCCCCCCAACATCAGTGTCTCAGGACTCCATGACATCTTTATTTCACCCTCCTCCTCTCACTCTACCACCCCACCATCTCCATCTTGCAGCATAGATGAGTCCTACAAGTACATCTTCCTACCCATTTGTTACTCTTTCACATTCATCTTCAGCATCTCCCTTAACTCTGTTGTCATTTACCGTTCCTTTCGCCGGACCAAGCGCTGGAATGCCTCTCTGATTTACATGGTCAACCTGGCTTCTACAGACTTTATGTATGGTTTGTCACTGCCGTTCCTTGTGGCTAGTTACATCATGCGCGACTCCTGGGTCTTCGGGGACTTCATGTGCCGCTTGGTTCGTTTTCTCTTCTACTTTAACCTCTACTGCTCTATCTTCTTCCTCACTTGCATCTCTGTCCACAGATACCTTGGTATCTGCCACCCAATGAAAGTCATTACATTGGAAACCAAAAAGGTTGTCAAGTGCACTTGTGTCCTTGTTTGGATTGTAGTTTTTGCTTTGACCTGCCCAATTTTCCGGTTTGCACAGACTGGTCATGTAACAAGACTGGCTGGGCTTGGCAATCAAAGCAGTATTGAGAATCCAAGCTATGAGATATCACTAACGGATGGCACTGCCAGCTATGGTAACTTGGGAGGGGTCATTGAAGAATACCAGAACTGTTGGGATGATGCCATTGATAAGGAGTTTACTGATTATGTACCCTATGGCATCATACTCCATTTGCTTGGCTTTTTTGTGCCCTTTTCTGTAATTGCTTGGTGTTACTCTCATGTTGTTCTGACCATATTTAGGACTTTGCATAGCCTGCCCTCATCCTGCAAAGGTCCTAGAGAGGGAAGACATGACGGAGTAGAGAGAAGAGACAGGAGAAGCACTGCAATAGTTGGAAAAGGAAGAAGAGGAAGCAATGGACTGTTGAAAGCAGTTGGAGGGGATGAAGGGATTTCCATTTTCCTTGGTGCCCACTCCCCTTATGCCAATCGCAGGCGTAAATCTATCAAGACCATTATCACCATCACCCTCCTTTTTGCTCTGTGTTTCTTTCCCTTTCATGTAACTAGAACCATTTTCCTCGTGCTGAAAGTAACTAAGAAAGTCCCTTGTCACACCATGACCATGGTCTCAATGTGTTATAAGATCACAAGGCCTTTGGCATCATTCAATGCCTGGCTCAACGCTCTTCTTTATTTCCTGACTAAAGACAAGGGGGGAGCTCACTGCTGCCAGGCAATAAACACCAACACCCAACAACATGGTGGACTTCTATTGCCACTGAGGGTGATGGGAAAAGGAGAGGATGTTGAGGAAGCAGGGATGGTAGAAAGAATTGACAACAAAGAAAATAAAGCATTTCACAACAGTCCATCATACATGAACAGAGCAAAGGTCAGATATATAGTTGAATGAATGTTGTCATGAGTAAGAGTAAGAATGAAGATTATGATAATTTAGATGCACCGTGGGTTGTCTTTTATTAGAAAACAAACTATAATTTTATATATAATGTGAGCACTGTTGCAAATTTAAGCTTAATAGGATTTTTATATTAAATGTTTTGTACTGAATTGTTGGTCTGCTAGAACTAATGATATGAAAGCTAACTAGTCAGCAGATACAACATGTATCCACATATGACTTCTCTTCATAGCATAATGTTATTTTGTTGGGCATGATATATATTTGTAATGAATAGAATTCAGAATAATAATCAGCTTCATAGCCAAGTCGGGTTTTTGCATATATCACCCTAACAGCAGGCCAACCTTTTACTGGAACCATTGTACCATCCTTATAACGTCATAATCTCCTTAAGACTGTTAGTTCTGAAATAGCCACTGTGTTCTACTTATATATGGGTTCTACTAGTGCTGTCTTTTGCTGGTATCAATAAATATACTGCCTTTTTTTACTATTTGCAGAATTCCACCAATAAAGTAAAAGAGGTCACAATACTTTCCACTATATGTGAGGTTAACTAACCAAGTTCACAGTTTTATGAACCTATTAAACCTTTCTACAGACAACCTGAAAGTCTTGGAATTTTGTATAGATCGATGTATAAATCCTGCTTGAAAATGCAACTGAAACTCTTGACAGAGCACTCTAATAATAATCATTATTGCTTTCAAAGCAATGTGCTATAAAGATTAAATTATATGCGATCTTGATGTCTTGGTTATCAAACAAGTGGCCTTTGTCTTTCAGATGTAGGTGAACTGCTGAGTCCTATCCTGATGAGCTGTGTTGTGCCATGCGTTTATGGAGCAGCTGTTTGGTTTCTCCTATGTACAGATCTGTACATTCCTCACTGCACTGGACTGCATATACTACATTGCTCTGTTTGAGGGCGAAACGTCGTCAAGGAACTAAAACAACTAAAACCACTGAACAACCTTTTTTTGGATAACCATGACCCGTATGAATTTTCCAAGACATCACAATCTGTTGTGTTCCCATATTTAGTACTCTCTCGCTTTATCATTGTGAGTATATAGGCAACATAACCTGCATGTCTTTTGTACTGTGGGATGAAACAGTAGTACCCAGAGCAAATATGGGGAGTACATATACATTCCAGCTCTGACTAGCTGAACACAGAACCTCTTGTTAGGTGAGTCTGTCTCAGTGCCTTTTAAAATACAAATAAAAAAACTCTCGCCCTATCCTTAGCATCCTGCTCTGTCACACCAACTTTCTGCATTAACCTCCTCTGAGGTCTTCCTCTCTTCCTCCTGCTTGGCAGCTCCGTAAATATGAATAAATATGATTTATTTATTTATTTTATGTACACTTTTGTATAAACCTATTATATACAAATATTTCCTCATACATAGGAAACAGCTAACAGATAGAATGCTTTTTGTAATTTTGTAATTTTTCACACATTAAAATCAGGGCAGAACCACTGTGAGTATAAATAAAAATAATTTTAAAAAAAACAAAACTGCTGGTTAGGTAAAAACATTATTTCAGTCATTCTAGAGTCTTGGCTATGGTCTTGCAATTTATTTACCACAGTAACCAAGGAAAGCCTACACGTCTTGGTATGTATACTACTTATACTATATATAATACTTTTATGTTTGAAGAACGTTTAAGTTCATCGTAAATTTCAACAATTAAACCATTAAATATTTATAAAGTTTGACTGGACAAGCAGTCATGAATATCTCCTGTAGGGGGAGACACTGCCCTCTTCTCTTTGACCGGTTAGAAATTCAAAACATAACCGCCTAGCACAATGTCCCGTCCTGCACCGCGGCCTCAAAAAGCCTCTGCCGGTTATTTTAACTTAACATAAAAAATAAATAAAAATCACAGGAGCTAAATTATTCTAAACTAACAACACGGAATGACTGTACTGGTCGAAAGGCACATTTTGATACGGCTGGAATATTCCTGCTCGCCTGTTTCAATTTCTATTTATTTTTTTTGAGTGTGTGTGTGTCACGGCTGCGTGGGGAGCAGAGGAGCAGAGCCATTGGCGCCACTTTCAAATTCTCCACAGACACAGAATGCGGGTCCGGCTTCAAATAGATTGAGACACCACTTCATTTCTCTTTTTCATCATTTCTGTAAGATGAGGAATATCTCAACGTCATTTCTGTTGTGGACAGTTTTTTTTTTTTATCTCGGAAGGTAAGCTACTTGTTAAATATTTATAACATATTCGTGCTGTAGGCGCGATGCTTGGCTATTACTATTTTAATGTATATTTATTATTATATAATTGACTTTTGACTTGATTATCAAGACGAACATGAACATCAGCTTGTGAGTGGATTTGGTGTAGAAAACGTGGTGTAACCTGCTCAGTGACTAGAAGGAGCTGGTGTTTGAAACAAAGGCTGTTACACAAACAAAGCTTTGACTTAACTACATCGAACAGCTGCTGCCTTCACGTCCGGGCAGGTCCGGTGAAAAAAATCGAACGTTAAGCCGTTTCTCTCTATTCTTTAGGCTAAGGTTAAAGTTAATGGAATTGTGTAATATTTCTGTAACTTTGTGGGTTTGGAGAGATAAGTGAGTAACTTAACGCTAAGGAAGCGGACACTCCCCCAGTTACAGCCCCCTCCCAAAAGACCCCAGCCCACTCCGAGCGCTCACTCATGATAAAATACACTTCGAAATTAGATAACGTTACGAATGTAACGTAAAGAAAAAGAAACAGCTGAAGTTGCTTCTTTTCGCAACTTAAATTCGACGCTAAGTTAGCTTAATCAATTTAAAATAATGCAAATCTGGGCTCCGACGAATTCGTCGGTTTACAAGCAAGATCCACAGACTCAGCATTTCATGGAGCTCGCTGCTGTCTGTCATCCTGCCAGTAACTGCTGAACATTTTCTATCTTACAGGTTGTTTTTACCCACTTCATAATTTTCTCTTAAACGGGTTTGTTTGATAACTTGCACAATAATGTGCATCAATCAGGACATTATACGTGTAACGAAATTGTTAGTTTTTCTGTCAATTTGGCACAGAAATTGGTCTCATAGTTTATTACTACGAGACAGGCTCTTTTAGAAATTATTTTTTAAAAATAATATACATTTCATGCCATTACAACAACAACAATTACAATGTCTAGTCAGGCTTATAAGGGACTGGCTTCATTTTTACTTTGTGGGGGAGTTTTTGTAGTGAAGCATAAAACAGTAATAACATGGTGTAACATAACTACATAATGTAACCTAATGTACAATACCGAACAGCCTAACCAAAGAGATCTGCTAAGAAGTCATCCTATATACATTTAATAGGAAAACTGTGGAGTAATGTGTCTTTAGGCGGACTCCAGTATTTTGAATAAGTTCACATATTCCCAGTAGTTATGATTCTGGTTGTCATCTAATATTTAGTCACTATTCGGTGAACTGTGCAAATAACACCATCCAAGTGAAGGCAGTGTCTCCTGTCTGTCTAACAACAAACTATTTCACATTTTAAGATACAGTTTATGTGAATAATAATAATAATTAATACTTATTATGTAGAAAGCGATTCAAGTTAATCTCAGAACTAAATTATTGAGCTTTATAGTTTGAATACTACTGAAACAGTTGCTCCCAAAAATCACAAACTGTATCTGAGACTGATGTCTGAACATAAATCATAAAAGCAGAACTCAACATTTGAAATGCAGTGAAAAGCCCATTTTTGGGACATGACTACAATGATCACTCTGAGCTCTGTCTAGTGACTAACAGATTATAATTAGTATAATATCATTTTCAATGAGGTGACAAACAGCATGCTTTGACATCATTAATAAATAAGGGCTGAGAGTATTTTTCCAGTTCTTCAACAAGTGTCTGCACTGAATATGAGGCTAGAAATAAAATTAACTGTCACAGGAACATTCTGAAACACTCTCCAACCCAAAATCTAACATTAGATCTAACGGTAGCATTTATCAAATTAAATGTGTTGTTTATCCATCTTCTGATGTTAGCTCTCATAGCCTTTGTAGCGCAAATGTGCCTGCAGGAAATATACTAAGCAGTTTACTGAAATAATTTGCTAAAGATAGCAGCCCCTGATTTTTGAAGAGATTATTCTATTCTAAAATTATTCTTTTGTCAAATTCCTTAGTTTGTTAAGTTTCTTTTCTTTTCCACTTGAAAAATAAACTCAATTTCATATCTCCATCAATTTTTAATATTAAAGATGGATCAATTTTTATAGAAATAGAAATAGACATACAAGAATTTTACTTAAATCAATTAAATCAATAACATTTTGAAGCAAAGTTCCACTCAACATTTTTAGAAGCCACGTAAGCATTAGTCAGTTTTAATGGCTTTGGTGCCATGGATTATTTACACCCTGAAGCTTGATGTTTATACGTACACTCACATTGTTTAAGTAAGATCATTTCTAGTGACTGGAATTGAAAGTATATTCAGAATTCTCAGTCCCGGCCTCTTTGAGGAAATGTGGCGGAGTGAAACCATTTTGTCTGGTTATTTTTTAAAGTCAGAATTTAACTAGCAAACAGAGAGCAGAGACTTGGACTTTTTTGTGCGCTATGTTTCTTTTTCTGTGTGTATGTACGCGTAACAGAAAGGGGCTGGGCAGGGCCTTGGTTTCCTCCTGGTAAAGCAGTGTAGTTTGAGAGCAGCACTTTCAGCATTCTGAGGGCCAGCCTCCTTTCCGCCGACTCCCATCTCATGACCAAATTACATGAGAAAATACAGGGGAGTCAGACAAACACCAAACCCAGACATCAGTGCAATTAACAACATATTTTTGAATTAATGCCCTCCACTTCTGTCTCTGTTCAACTCTTTCCCTCTGTGTCTTTTTATACAAAAGTTGGCCTGCGGCACTCACTTCCTCCTGTCTTTGCTGTGGTTTATGGTTTTTATTTTGCAACTTTACCCTGGAAAGCACATTTCTTCAACCGGGTATGTGAATGCATAGTGAGCTTCCTCTCAGAGCCACACTTTCTTCATTTTATTTCCCTCCCTCTCTTCCCTGCGTTTGCCCTCCGTCTTTTTCTTTCAGTCTGACAGCCGAGCAGCTTGGCAGGCTTACAGCTCAGCGCTTTGCGCACCGCAGCAGCCCCCTTACCATCCACAAATTAATTTTTTACTCACTAACAGTAACTCCAACAGACTCCCCCTTTCATACCTTGCTCACACACACCCTTAGGGATGGCCTAATTTTTTTTCAGATTTTTCGGTGCCCCTCAAAATGTTGATTTGTATTGTAGAAAGTGATGGCTGGGGAAAAAGGCTGCAGCCCTGTAGGTTTTTATGCCTACTGAGCCTCCTCACTGTCTCAGTGTGCGTAGCTGGGGCTCCAGCGAGGCAGCAGGCAGCACTGAGGAGGACTGGGACACACACACTCACATAGCTAGGAGGTGAAGATGTGAAGGGCCAGGAAGGAAGGATGAGAGGGCACACTCAGTTTTTGGGGGGGCCAATTTTTGGGACTGGGACCAGAACCCCCTAACCCCCCAGCCCCCCACTCCCCCACCCCCGACACCCCCTCTCTTACTAGGAACAGAAGCAGGAGCAACCAGAAACCCATAACAGGCCATTTTTCTGCTCTCTCCCTGTCACTATAGTAGTCTGGGTATATTCCCATTGATATGTGTTTGTATGGTGTGGGTGTGTGTGCTGTAGTACCGTTTTTAGGCCTGCCGTTTTTCCTGTTATCATTTTTATTTGAATATCTTTGTCAACCTGTAGCCTAAATGCCATTTGTGTGTATATGTGCATATGTGAGTGTGTGTGTTGTTTCTTTTGATTTTTTATGATTCCGTTTTATTACATGTGTGGATTAGTTATAACTGTTTAATAGTTAGTGTTTGGTTTGTGACACTGGCCATTTAATAAGAGCATCCTCACAAACTGAGGAGGGAGAAGGTGAGGGGGACTCGGGTTCAGCTAGCTACCCTTGTTATTAGTTAGTAGTCAAGGTTAGTTAGTCCTTCTATCATTGTTCTATGATCTCAGCAGCAGATGGTAAGTGAATCTTCTTTTTTTTCTGTGAAGCGTTTAAAATGGCCTCTGTTGTCGTGGAGGGAAAGCAGCAGGCCACAGAAAGGAGCTTTTCTCAGCTCTGCGTTGTTTCTCTCTCTCTTCTTTTCCCTCCACCACAGTTTTACTTGTGCCTTTTTTTTTGCTTCTCTCTCTTTCGCCCCCTCTGTCTACCTTCCTCTCCCTTTCATTTTTTCTTCTTTGAATGAGGTTGGAAGTTTGAGTCTGAATTTAACACTTGTCCGTCGCTGCTCTCCCTGCTGACCTCCTGTTTCAAATCTAACCACTACCATGATGCCTTATGATCACAGAGTCAATCTGAAAATGCTCTGCTGATGTAAAGTAGTCCAGAAGTCTGGGCACGAGTTGTACAGCTTTTTCCACTTCATCAACTTCAGTTTTGTCTTAAATGTTGACCTTGTTTTATATTTCTTATCAGATTTTTAAGTGAACTTTCTTATATTTTATTTGTGGTATGTAATGTATATGAGTATTTGATCCAACTGTTCTGAAAACACACAAGTTTGGGTGTGGTGCTTACAGGCCAAGATTCCTTCCCTGCCCTCCAGCTTTATTTCAGCTTTTCAGATAGAAACCATAGAAACTGAGAAATCTTGGTTTGTAGTTGCATTGTTTCTGTCCTGTATAGTATATATAGTATTTTAATGTAGAACTGCAATAGTCATTCAATTGGTTAGTCAATTATAGAAAATTAATCGGAAACTAAAATTGATTAAAGCCATTTTTAGGTTTTCTTTGTTCTAGCTTCTCCAATGAAATGACTTTTCACTGTATCTCAATATGTTTGAGTTGTGAAGACACCACTATGTGCTCAGGAGTGTTATAACAGGCATTTTCTGACATTTTAGAAACCAAGCAATTTATTGAGAAAACAAAACAATCAGTCTCATCCTAAAACAATGCACAGTTTTTTTCTGTCAGTATTTCTGGTGTAGTTTAATGCTGATTTTATTCATCTGAACAGAAAACACAAATTATTTATTCACATTTTTTGGGCCTGATTTATGACAATACTGGATTTTTATATGATGGAATAAAGTGAAAAAATAAAATCAGGTATTTAATTCACTAAAAAGATTTTTTTAAACTGCATTATATTGCAATTTAAAATATATTTCTTTATAAACCTTCCCAGACAGAAGTTTGCAATCATACAGGATATTCTACATTTTAAAGGTGCAGGTTTATTCATCTTTGTATACACCCATGTGCTGGAGCTTATTCCACCCGTTTAGCTACTTTAATGTGGTCATTGGCTCCGTGCTCTGACACTTTCTGTTATAATTTTCTTAACCTTATTTGGTGGAAATGACAAGGGAAAAGCTCTATTCCACTCACAGGTCTGGTTGCCTGGGCTGCTTTTCTTTGGTTATGTAGCATTAATATGGCTGCTGGATGATGGAATCATTAGCTTCATAACTAACAACAGCATTTGTAAAATCAGATCAATTTAAAGGCTTTTTGTGTCTAGTTTGTTAATTGTACATTGATGCAAATTGTTTTCAATTTGATCAAAGAACTTTGATCAGACTAAACAAGCCATTTAAGACCAAATCTTGGTGGAATTCTTGACACTTTAGAGACTAAAAGATAAAACTAATCTGTGGATTACTGGAACCATGTTTGGTAACAAATGCAGCCTGTGAAAAACATGTTGTGCATCTTTTTCTTTCTTCTTTCTTTTTTTTTTCATCTCTGACACATAAGAGAGACTAGTGTCATCTCATTTCTAACTTCTGAGTAAAATCAGAAATACAGTGAATTTAAAACAGTTGTGTGTCAAGCTGGAAAGCCTCTGAACTAGACCAATTAAAGATAATTTTAATACCTTTTGAATGTTTTAATACTACTGTATGTGGCGTGGGTCTGAATAATTTCTCAGTGGCCACATTAGCAGCCCGTGAGCTGCCAAAAGAACCCATTCTCTCCCTCTAACTTACCTTCTGCTTTTCTAGTGTAGGTCTGCAGGTAAGATGCTGTTCAGCTGATCACACCTCCCTCTTTTTGTCTTCATATTGCTACAAACTCAATCTGGTCTCTCTTTCTCATTTAGCTCGTCTCACATGGCTAATTTTGAATTTCTTCAACAGTAACATATTTTAATATGTAATATATTTAAAAAGCAGAAATTACAATACAGCTCTCTTTAAGGTTTGTAGATGAAGGCAGTGGAGACTTTTCCTCATAAAAAACACATCTGCTGTAATTATATATTAGTGACTAGCAAAGTGATTACTGAAAGCAGACTAAAGAGAAATTAAAAATATTGTTTTGCATATACAATACATAACAATATGTTTCTTTTTTGTTGTTTTTGCCTCAAAACATAATTTTAATAACAAACTCTTGATGAGGTGTAATTATTTCACAAATGCAGCTGTTCAAATTTACATCATATTTTGTGAAATCACGGCAGAGCTGATCACAACATTAATATCAAGACTAAAACAAATCTTCCAACAAGCTGTTAGAAAATCTAAAAGTTCACTATTTTTATTCCGTTTTCTATTTAAAGCTGTGGCTTTAGCTTCAGCATGGTGAGTTATTGTGTCTGTTTAAATAATATTACCTTCAGTAAAATAACAATGGAAGTAATGGAACAATCCCATGAGCAGGTTCATTTACACCAGCTAGTATTTTGATTACCAAACAACAAAGACAAAAATAAAATAATATAGTTTCCACATATAATTAAATTCCAATTAATTCATTCAACAACTATTATATAGGTTGATGATCTTTTTTCTGAATAAATAAATAAATTATTATTGCATTATAATACTGTGTCACGTTTATATTTAAATTGTAAGGCATAGTTTGTGTAAATAAAAAAGAAGCTGGCTACATTAATATGGTAAAATATGTAATAAAAACAAAACATTGTAGATTTGAATTTTTGTGTTTGAGTGTTAAACTGAAACGCTTTTCCTTTAAGCGTGTGAAGTCTTAGGCAGTAAATCTGATCCTCTCAGTTTCCAGGGCGCACTCTAGCAGCACATCATGTTTTGCAGATATGTTCTGAATCACTTCAAATCATTATGTGCTGCCACCGTGAGCTCTAGGATTCTCAACAAAACACTGCAACTTCTCCCGCTCAAACTTAGCATGTCTTACACTTAAACTACAACAACTCCTTTTGGAACCTCTTGGGAGATTGCACCTCTGTCAATGAGAATATGTGCATGTATGAGTTTTCTGCTGTGCCCTCTGACACAGTGTAGTGTCAGGCCTGTGTGTGGAACATCGGGACCCCAGATTCTCTGACAAACTCTAGTTTATTTTGTACGAAAATACTTCATACTCTGGAAAAAAAAGAAAACTGGTATACTGAATAATTTTTTCACACTCACAAATTCAGATAGTGTGTTTCAGTATTAGTGTGTGTTGTGAGCATTGTGTCAGTCTGTGTAAACCTTACAAGCTGGTCAACCTGTAATCCTTTACTGAAGACACTTGTTAGGACACTATGACTTTGTTACTTGTTTTAAGGAGGTACACTTGAGTGAATGAGATTATTAACTGAGTGACTCCTGAGCTGATTTTTGCTTTGTGATTTTGTATAAAGTGTTTAATTATGAAGGAAATATTTCTTTTTTTAACTCACAGAAGACAGTTAGTGTAATACAAGGACAAGGTTTAAGTGGTGTAATTAGTGCCTGAACTCATGTAATTAGTACTGTCTCGCAAACTCTTCATACTATACATACAGTATCTTTCTATCTTCAGAAGGGCTACAGCGAGACTGTTCTGACCACATTAACATTAGTTATTAAAATATAGGAAGAGCTGAGAGGTGTAATTTACCCACAAACCAATTTCATTTTGTGACCCACTAATTATAATATAATATAAAAAAAAGTAAAAACAACCAAGGTGATTGAAAGTATTTGTAAAACATACACTTTTCTCACCAAAGGTTCAGTAAAAGAAAGCAGTAGTATGGAAATTTGTACTGTGAATTGTAAAAAGCATCAGTTTATCTTTACTTTACTTTACTTTACTT
>JAUBNQ010000010.1:17108918-17122927 GCA_032353495.1 Ctenopoma kingsleyae | reverse complement strand
ATAGATATATATCGATATATCTATAGATATAGATATATCGATATATATATAGATATATAGATATAGATAGATCTATCTATATCTATATATCTAGATATTATGCGGCTGGATAGTGTAGTGGTAAGATTGCTGCCTTTCACACAGGAGACTGGGGTTTGAATCCTGGTTGTGGCCTACCTCCAGTAGGGGTCCTTAGGCAAGACCTCCTCATGCTATACTGTGCCTATCTCAAAATATGAGGACGTTGCCCGGATTAACAAGCTATCACAACTAAAGATTGATGAGGGAGGGATATATAGATATATACGTATATCTATATACATATAGAGACGTGGACAAAATTGTTGGTACCCTTCGGTCAATAAAAGAAAAACTCACAATGGCCACAGAAATAACTTTAATCTGACAAAAGTAATAATAAATAAAAATTCGATGAATGTTAACCAATGAAAGTCAGACATTGCTTTTCAACTATGCTATTTAAAAAAAATAAACTCATGGAACAGGCCTGGACAAAAATGATGGTACCCCTAGAAAAGACTGAAAATAATGTGACCAAACGTCTGTAGTCTGTAGACATATACACACACGCACGTATTTTTACTTTACTTGGCCGACGCTTTTATCCAAAGCGACTTACAAGGAGAAGACACAAGCAATTACCATTCAGGTTCTGTAAATTCTGAGTTACTAGCCCTGATAAGACCCAACTTGTCAAGATAAAGAACATTCTAGGAATTGTTAAGTGCTAGACAATTTTTTTGTGAATGTGTGTGTAAGACTCATTTGAAGTACTTTTTAAACAAGTGAGTTTTCAAATGTTTTTTAAAGGTGGTTATATAGTTTATAGTCTCGGCTAGTCAAATGGAGCAGGGCAAGTCACTCCACCAGCCAGGGACAACAAAGGAAAATAGACTTGACTGGGATCGGAGACCCCGTGACGAGGGAATTTTCAGTCTCCTCTCATTTGCAGATCTGAGAGGGCGTGCAGGAGTGTAGCTTACTACACAGGAGTGTAGCTTACGACACATATACACACATAGGTTATTGACTACTTCACCAATAGGCCCCAGTATGTGAGGCTCTGGGACTCTGTGTCTGAGGTGGTAGTCTGCAGCACGGGGGCCCCACAAAGAACAGTCCCGACCCCCTTACTCTTCTCCCTGTACACGGCGGACTTCAACTATAACACGGACAGCTGTCATCTGCAGAAGTTCTTTGATGACACCGCCATTGTTGGTCGGGTTTCAGAAGGGAACAAACTGGAATACAGGGGGTCATTAATGATCTTGTCAGCTGGTGTGAACGGAACCATCTTCGCATCAACGCCAGTAAGACGAAGGACCTGGTGATTGACTTCCGCAAGAATTCAACCCCTATTACACCGGTGAACATCCAGGGTCTGGATATTTAAACGATGGAGGAGTACAAATACCTGAGTGTTCACCTCAATAACAAACTGGACTGGTCCACAAATACGGATGCGTTTTACAAAAAGGGCCTTAGTCATCTTCACCTGTTAAAGCAGTTTAGATCCTTTGGGGTGAACAGGACTCTTTTAAGGACTTTCTATGACACTGTGGTAGCATCTGCTGTATTCTATGCTGTGGTCTGCTGGTGTAGTGGAATGGCAGAGAGGGACATGGGGAAACTAAACAAGCTGGTCAAGAGGGCTGTATAGGGTTGTTATTTATTTTTATTTTTTTTTTCAGTTGGCGTGGAGGTAATCATCTGTGCTAACAGAGGTACACTGTGAGCAGGTGTCTGTGTTGGTTACTCCCATTTTCAACATTTTACTTTGTGTGACATGGGTTCTGTGGATGGTCTTGTACTCTATAAGTTGTAGGTTTGTGTTGCTGGTCATCGAGAAAATACAAATTTCTGTCCAAAGGTTGGCGTTGGAGGAGAGATTGAGATCTTTTTCCCCATTTTGCAATTGGGACCGTTATTATTGTGTCTATGTTTGATATCATTTTATAGAGTTGAGAAAGTTGCTTCTTTGAGCTCATAATTTTCATAATGTTATTGGTTAGTACAGGAGGCTGTAGTGGGTTGTTATTTATAAAAATTTTTGATTAATTTTAGCTATTAACAGCTAAAATTTTAGCTGTTAATAGCTGATATTGGAGAAACTGTTCTCCTCCAACTCCACACTCTTCCATGAGTGTGTTGAATGATATGAACTGATTATTCTCAAAAAGGTGGTGAAGGTGAGTAATACCTATATATTGTCATGTAGGAAAATGGATGTAAGTTGAAAGTCGGGATTATGCCAGATTGGGGTGTATCTACATGGTGTTAATGTTGATTTAGTGATCTTGAGGGCTTTCCACGAGGCTGTCAGAGTTGAGGAAATAGTGCTATTCTTGAAGTAAGTCATTTTTTTTAATTGATTGAGGCATGAAAGCGAGATCTGAAATTGAAATATTTTTACATTGATTTTGTTCTATGTTTATCCATGAGTTGTTGTAATTATCTTTTTGAGTCCATTTCACTACAAGTATTGTAGTTGTGTTGCTAGGAAGTAAAATTGGGTGCTTCAAGGCCACCTTGTGATTTTTTCTTTTGTATTGTTGACAGGGAAAGTCTGGGTTTCTTATTTTTCCAGTGAAATTTAGATGTTAATGAGTCGAGTGATTTGAACCAATTATCTGTGGGAGTTGTGGGAAGCATTGCAAACAAATAGTTTATTTGTAGTAAAACTTTCATTTTAACTGTAGCGATTCGCCCTATAAGTGAGAGTGGGAGGTTGGTCCAGTGTCTGAGAGGGGTGTAGTTGATAATAAAATCAGCCTGGGGGAATTATTAATGCCTAGATATTTAATGTTGCCAGTGTGAAATGGAAGTGAAAATTCCTGAGCTGCAGAATCCCAGGCATCTTCGAATAGTGGAAGTATTGTTTACTTATTCCAGTTTATTGTATAGTTTGAAATTTTATAAAAGGAATTAATAATATTGAATGTTTCCTTTAGAGAACTGGATGGCTCCTGTAAGTGTAATAGAATATCATCTGCATAAAGACAGATTTTATGTTGTAAATTTGTGTCCTGGATTCCTTTAATGTTGGTGTTTTGGCATATGGCAGCTGCTAGTGGTTCTACAAAAATTGCAAATAGAGATGTGGAGAGTGGGTATCCTTGTCTGGTTCCCCGGTAAAGTGTGAAACTCTGTGAGGTGATCCCATTCGTGATTACTGCGGACCTAGGTGAGGTGTATAGTGTTTTTAACCAATGGATGAACGACTCTCCAAAACCAAATTTGTGCAGAGTGCTAAAGATGTCCAGTTTACTTTGTCAAATGCTTTTTCTTCATCTAATGATACAGTTGTTGTTTTGGTTTGTTTTTGTTGTGAGAGATTAATCAAGTTAAATAGTCTGCGAACATTGTGTGCTGGGTTCCTATTTTTGATGAATCCTGTTTGGTCTGGATGGATTTACACTGGGGTGACTGTCTCTATTCTGGAAGCGAGTGCTTTGGTAATAATTTTTAAATCTGTGTTGATATGTGAGGGGGGTGGTAGCTGGGGGGATGAGTTGGATCTTTGTTGGACTTTAATAGATATAGCGGCTAAGTCTAAACTTAAAGCCGCTGAGCAGCTGCTAGACGGTGAAAGTGTGTAAGTGTAAGTAACACTGTCCAGGCATTGCTCTGATGCACATATAACAGTCCATACATTTTCCATAAAAACAAAACTTATAAGTAGTGATTATGATGGCGGAACAGCATAGCAGGTGAAGCGAGGTATGTAGCGTCCATACAAGTGTGTAAGCGGTCAAAAACTGTATGATCGTCCAGCAACACTTGTCACCTGCCCGATCGTTCCTCCCTTTATAGTGCATACCCAATTAACATATGTAGCGACAGCTAGTGACACCAATAGTAAAAGACACCAATAACACCAAAATGGCTCTTAAGTGTCATTACTGCTGTATTCATGTGTGTCGGTATTGCTGAGGTTGCTTTAATTCCTGTAGTTACTCTATGAAATAACGGTAATAGAATTTTCCAGAATTGTTTATAGAATTCTCCTGGGAAACCATCAGGTTCAAAGGAAGAGAGCATATTATAGTATTTCCCAAAATGTTCTATTTTAAAAGGCTTTACATGGTTGTAAACATGATTGGTCTGTTAAAGTTATATTATAATGACTGACCAAATCTGGGGAGTTCTGCGAAGCCCTCCTTATATATGTCTGTGATCCAGGCTTGAAGCTCCAGGTCTTCCTGTACATCTTGATCTGATAGGTAGTACAGGTTTACCATACCTGAGACAAAACTGAACAGTTGCAATTAATTATTACTTATTACACATCTGATAGACCAAACCTAGCTTTCAAGTCAGTTCAAGAGAGTGGTATGGTGTACTGATAACTATTGAACAATAACCATGATCAAATGCCATTAGTATTAGTAACCTTGATCTGTGCTATGTGTCTGTCTCATTCAATCATTGGATTGAATGGAAATCATCACTTCAGCCATAATTGTTCATGTGTGGCAAAAACTGGACAGAAATGACCTCATCCAGTATCTTATAGATTTACATTTCAGAGATTCCTGGATCTTTTTCAGAACACTCTAGCATGAGGTGGAGCATGTGTACCTGTGTATGGCCTCCCACAGCATCAAACTGTGTTCTCTGTAGAAATAGTTTGGGAGCTGGAACATTTCTCTGTCAGCAAAATCTTTATGGGGCTGGAGAGAGCGATAGGTCAGCATCTTGTACTCTCTCTGTGCCAGAATCAAGAGGCCATCACCACCTGTAGACACAACCTACACACAAACATGACCACGACCACCTCAATGATGAGCATTGTCATTATAGCATTATCATCACAATGTTTAATACAGCTAAGTAGAGACATTCAAAACTAGTAATATGACTGTGATAAGGGGGAACTGGTAACTACAGTCCCTGGTGAAATATATCAGGCCCATTGGAAAATTCCAATCCAATTCAAGGTTTTACAGGGACACACCCGTTTGAAGATGCCATCAGGAGAGATGAGCTGATTACGCCCCCTGGTGTTGATCTCCAAAGTGTAACGCAGATGAGGAGCAAGGAGCTGTAGCAGGAAGACAGAAAACTTTTCAGGTTAGCTACATTTGTTTTATGAGAAACATCTGCAGAAAATGTTGAAGGGAATGGACATATCTACTGAAAAGCAGCAATATTTGTGTTCAAATTAGAATGCGTTTGTGCTGTAGAAACAGGACAAATTAGAAATAAAGGTCAGTCTTGAATTTAATGATCATAATGGTTTATAATAGTTGAATAATATTACTCCAAGTTTCAAGAATAAAATAACTATTAGTGCAACTAGCAAGGTCCTTTAGCTTGTGCAGTTGTTTACCTTATATATAGGGTGTACAGCAGGCAGCTGTCTCAGAGTAGCCACACAAATGACCTCTATCACAAGGTGAGTCCTCAGCAGGTGAGAGAGCACCTGGAACACCTGGAACTCAGAATGACGCACCCACATTTTAGCCAATAGCCAGGCCAAAGGTGGGTCTTTGGGCAGGAATATGGGTGAGTCCTGGCCTGGAGTTTGCTCCAGCTAAGCAAAAGGAAGGGAAACTGTCAACACACCAGCCATACCATTTCCAAGTATGTTATCCTCTTTTTCTCTTTATTGTGGGAGATGCTAATTAGCATTTAGCAATTTCATACAAAAGTCCCATAGAAAACAGACTGATTTAAGCCTGTGGGGTCTGTGTTCAAATTGCCAGGATATTCGCGTCATAAAGTTAATAAGGTGTGCAGTTTAGTGTAGTATATGTGGTGTTTGTGATGATTTAATTTATAATACGGAGTTAATAGTGGAGAACTGTAAATCCAATGATCTGTTCCGCTGAACCGGAAGTGGCTTCCATTGAACCAGAAGTGGCTCCCACCCTTCAAGATAAGAGCATTATTAATTGTAAATTCTAAGATATTCACTTCTAAATGTTTTTGAAGTGAGGCTCGCCCTTCTAACCAGAATTTCAGTTCCTTCTGCTTGATTAGTAACCTTTGGAGCTTCTTATTTATTCTTATTTCATACTGACAAAAAAACAGGCTTCAAATTAAATATTAAGTCACAAAAAATATAACTGTAAATATAATCTAATTAGAAGTGTTTTTGCACAGTCCGTCTGTCGAGAGCTGAAAAGCTCTCCCAAGTATGTTATCCTCTTATTATTCTGCCTCTTTTTTTCACCGGATAACTAGTCCCAAACGCTTTGTCAAAAAATGTTTGTGGGTCTTCTTTAGGAATAGTGTACTATTATTTTTTCTAAGTATGATCTTTTATACTTTATTATATTATGCTAATATTTTTCATCATTTATTTTTTAATGGATCTCTATGGAAGACAGAAATTAGGGTGTAATGCATGCTGTCAGTCACTAGATGGAACTGACGCTCTAAGAATGGGCTTCCAATCCACACGCCCATGTCACTGTCTTCTGTAATGTGATTGGCTGTGGGGTGGGTGTTGGATGGAGAGAGAGGTGAATTGGAGCAAGAGGAGAGGGGAAGAGAGCGGTAACAACAGGCTGCGCTCGTAGTGTGTAAGAATAAAAAGTTTAGTTTCACGGTGTTGCTGGTGCTTTTAGCTCCTGTTGTGTGTGCTACAACCTAATTGACTGCAGGACAGTAAGAAGCCGTCATTCAAGAAGAAGAAGCTGTTTTTGGATCAGCTAACTAGTTAGCTGGCCTGCGAAGAGATTGTACACTCCCATATTGGAGCCTGGTAGCTGCTCTGGCAACGAAGGATGATGGAAAGTTTAAACTCTTTGGATGACCCAACTCTTTTTGCTCACACACTTGCTCACACACTTTGACGGACTACTTGGAAACTGACTCTGTTCATATGTGAGTACTAGAGTAAACGTGCCTATAGTATGGCAATATGACATGACGGTTTCATTTCTGTCTCTCTGCGTGCAGCACAGTTCGATACAGAGACACTCGCGAGCGCACAGAGAGACAGAGAGCCTCAAGCAGGCTTCTAAATGATCTTCATCGCAGTGGAACTGTGTTTGGACTTAATCTTCATGTGTGAAAATGCTGAGTATCATAAGTAGAGCTGAATGCTGTAGTGAAGCGATCGACTTCAGCTGATTGTCAGCTGATTTCAGCCTGTAGCGTCACATCTTATCCTCAGCTGCAGACGAGTTGAGGTGGAACAGTGTTCCTAATTTTGATGAGAGTAAATCGAGCTCAACGTTTCACTTAGTTCGCTGTAGTTTTGCAGTAGCTCACGCGTGCATAGTGAGCCGTGTGTTAGAGGAGATTTCAGACTGGCCGCCCTGTACGTCAATCAACATACGTCTGATATTTTTTCAATAGCACGCAATCTACCGGCATAGAAATAGATCTTCATTTTATCTCATTTTATCTTTATCTGATATTAAGCAAACTAAACCATCTCACCAGATGTGACGCTACAGGCTGAAAGTCAGCTGAAGTCGTTCACTCAGGATCAGAGCTGGAATTGACTCACAGATGAGAATTACCTAAACATGACGAAATGCGCTGCATCATTCGCTACAGCATTCAGCTCTACTTATTTATGACACTCAGTGTTTTCACACATGAAGATTATTAAATCCAAATACAGTTCCACCGTGATGAAGATTATTTAGAAGCCTGCTTGAGGCTGTGCAACCCTGGCTGACTCAGTGCAAGTGATCAGAGTTTGGTAATATGGAGGGTGTCACATTGCAATCACTATAACAAACATTAAACACATTAAGTTTTTATATACTGAAATTTATTCACAAATAATTTATTAAATATGTAAATGACTAAAAATATTCATTTCATTTACAAAAAGCATATATAATTATTTATAATACTTTTTTCATGGTATGTGTTTATGGAGGGTGTTGCGTTGTAATATGGTAATCACCGTATTGAATTGTATTGTGTCATATTAAGTAAAAAGTTGCATGAAATATATTCAAAGTACACACACACACACACACACGTATATGTGTGTGTGCGCCGATCACATACTTCAGATTCAACATACATATACACAACTGAATCAAATTTGGAATGGAAACCGAATGAGAATTGCTGGTGTCTTCTCCTTGTAAGTCGCTTTGGATAAAAGCGTCTGCTAAGTAAAGTAAAGTAAAGTAAAGTAAAGTAAATTTAATTTCTGTACTCCATTACTTTAGTACTGTACTCCACACCCCTCCCACGGAACGTATACCCTCCTGCTGCCCCCCCAACTTTTATGTTCTTAAAATCATATTTGTAAAAACCAATTGCTTGTTTGTCCAAAAGCCTTTTATAGCCTTCAAATTAAATATTCCCAAGACATATATAATTGTAAATATAATTTAATCAGAAGTGTTTTCGTCTTCTAATCCATTCCATTATTACTGAAATTAATCCATTGGATTTGCAGTCACTTTTAGCTTGGGTTCTGTTTCACAGATTTTCATCCAACATTCTTGGGTTTTAATTCAATATTTTGTAGGTGAATTAACTGTTTTTGATACATTTAGTCATAAATGAATCAGGCTAAATTGCAAGACTTTGTTGCTTCTTGTTACTATACACTTTTTTTTCAAGAACTAATCCACTACATGTGAGTGTGTGCACATCAGCAACATGTTGAGTTGAGTATTCCAGGTATAATACTGTACCTGTATAGCAATAGGTATGAGTCCTTCATCTGGGTGTTGGTACAGGAGACAGAGAGGGGCTGCAATGTACTGAGGTTTACCCTTGATTGTGTTGGTAGGAATTCCATCCATGATAGCGTAGTCTAACAAGTAGATATTCCCTGCCTGAATAGGAGAGATGATTGATGATTGAAATTGATACAGGACATAGAAGCAAAACTCTATATAGAAGTAGAGCGTTTGAGATAAATCATCAATTTCCAACTACAAAGTAGGAAGATTTGCAGCTGTTAAATTTATTGTGCCAGGTTCAAGCTTTTACAGATCACATAGATTCTGTGTGGTGCATTTTCCCACTTTGAATTCTTTGTCCAGGTTGGTCGTAGGAGCCATGGAGCTTTGCACCATGTCTGGTGTGACAGGAAACTTTTCTGGCAGCTTCTTACACCTTTGGATCATTCTTGGGTTGGAGCCATTCAGGCACTGGTAGCCAAACAGCCAGTCCTCCTTCCAGTTCTCCATACAGAACTCTGAGTCAAACAAATAGGCAAGGCAGTCTGTTGTAGCTGCTCAATGGTCCAGCATCTCTGCTGGCACTTCTAACAGGAAACTTTTTGCAGTCATTTTCAGGTTTCATGAGAAGCATGTATTTATGTACCCACCAGCTATGGGGCTCCTCAGCTTCCAGAAGATGCGTTTGAAATCATCCAGGTCATTCCAGGACTTCCCAAACCTGATGGCCAGCTTCTTCAGAGACAGTTCCAGCAAGCTGATGAGAAGGAATGGTGCATGTGTAGTAGCCACTTATCAAGTTTTTGGTATATAGATCTACTGTTACACCATGAAAATGCTTGTCTGGGCACTAAAAGTCCAGCCTCTACAAGTGTATCTATTCATTAGAGGATTAATGCTGGGGTTGTCTATTAAGTCCAAATTTATGAGGATTTGTGTGTGGGGTTTGTGTCTGTGCACCACCTACGCATATTGTAAGGAATGTTCAAAGTCGCTCCTCTTCTCATTTTCAAAGCGGGCGTCTTGGGGTAAATCTGCTTCTGTTTTAGCATCAATACATCTGGGAATACCTGGTGCCCATGTTGTCCATCTGACACATAACAGTGTGATAGAAAAGTTAATACAAAAAAAACTTCTCAACACCATGAATGGCAGCTCTGTCTTTGAGTTTGTTTTTGAACCTGTAGGTCTTCTGTCTCTCCTGCAGCTCTGTCCTCCTGTGTTTCAGTAGCTGAGGTACAGACTCATCTTTCAGAGTCTTAGCTGAGGAGACACAAAAGTGCACTTTTACCCACAATAAACTGACCTACAAATGCAAAAGCCCATGGGTTTGGTCAGGTGTTGCAGAGGATTGATCGATCCCATCATCCAATAGCACCCACGCCTAGAATACATGTTTTTTTGTGCAGTTTGATGGAGGGATTTTAACAGCCATGTTATCTGAAAACAATCTTGCAGATAGCTGAAACTACTCCATTCATCTCAGAATAGACTGACTCATATACGATCACCATAGAACAAAAAAGGCAGGATAGCACCATGAGAATCATGTTTCTCAAGTGCTTTCAACATCATTATGGGCCACTTGCTTGCTGCATAGCTGCAGGAAATGCAGGTTCACAGTGACTCTGAAGGGGATCACAGACTACCTCACTGGGTGAAGCGCCTGTATGTCTCAACTGTACTGGCACCCAGAAGTGGGTAGTAACGACTTACATTTACTCCATTACATTTACTTAAGTTTTTGAAAAAAGTATACTTCTAACAGTAGTTTTAGTGCACCATACTTACTTTTACTTGAGTAGATTTGTGAAGAAGAAGCGCTACTCTTACTCCGCTACATTAGACAAAACTCAACTTGTTCCTTTTTTTTTTTTTTTTACCATTTATTCTACCAGAGATGTCGTCTAGAGTTGTGACGTTCACGAACGAACTGATATAGAGAACAAATTAAAACCATGTAGGACTGTATTTAAATCACAACAAGCTAAATATAAGCAATTTTGTTTAACTTAACATTGTTAGAGTCCTTTGGATTTACACGAGATGTAAATAAACCCACTCACAGTTTTAATCACACCCTCGAGCTTGTTCTGAGTTATGAGTAATTAATTCATCTAAATCTTCTACGTGTCTCTTAGACACCATCCTGACTAGACTGCTCAAAGAGGTTTTACCTTTGATCAGCACGTCCATATTAGAGCAGATAAATCTATCTTTACTAACATACTATGGAGGCTTTTAAGGTAGCTGTAGTAAAACCTCTACTCAAGAAACCTACTCTTGATCCAGGAGTTTTGGCCAATTATAGACCAATATCTAATCTGCCATTTATCTCTAAAATACTTGAAAAAGTAGTTGCGAAGCAGCTATGTGACCACCACATCCACAAGCATAGATGTTTGTGGAGACCCAGGTCCTGTAGCTTCTTGCCTAGTATGGTGGGGATGATTGTGTTAAAGGCGGAGCTATAATCCACAAACAGTATCCCTAGTATGCTCCTTTCTGCTCCAGGTGGGACTTTGCCATGTACAGTACAGTGTTTAAGGCATCTTCTGTGGATCTGTTCATCCTGTAGGCATACTGGTGCTGGTCCAAGGTGGAAGAGAGAGTTGTCCTTATGTGCCTCAGAACAAGTCTCCGAAAACACTTTGCAACAACTGGTGTTAAGGCCACTGGCCTGTAATCATTGAGAGAACCAATGTTGGATATCTTGGGCACTGGAATGATGGTTGCAGATTTGAGACAACTTGGGACAGTGGCATACTCCAGGGAGACGTTAAAGATGTCTGTTAGGACCTCTGCAAGCTGGTGAAAAACCCTGCCTGGAATCCCCTCTGGACCTGCTGCCTTCTCATTAACAGTTTTGATGTTACTATAGTCAATATTATTAAAATAAAAAAATAATAAAATAAATGTATTTAAGAGATATGTTCTAATACACCTCAGTAAGAGTCAGGTAGCATAACAACATTATATTTATTTATATAATAATTCTCTTGAGGTCCATTTTTCCATTTTTTTGATTAAAAACGAGAGGTATGCTGTCAAAAGAAAGGCCCACTGGGCCACACCAAAAATATTTAAACCAATCTTTTCATGGATAAGGAAGCCTAACAAGGTAACCAAGAGGTTAGAAATAAATTGGATGATAAATAATTGTTCTGAGGGTATTTTATGACTGATTTAGGGCACGGGTCTAAACTGACCCGTTAACATCAGAGATAGTAACAGAAAGCTAACACAAGAGGAAGGTTAACCTGATGCTTGGCTGTCAGAGAAATTTACATTTGTAAAGTTGGATCACATCCTTTGCTCCTTGCACATGTTTACAGCTGACAATTACGAGCTAATTTTGTGTACATGGATTTCTTACCTGTACCCTCTCTTATCTCCACCTTAACATCTCCTACAAGCCATCTGTAACAGGGGAAAGTCAAAACCTCGTTTCCACCTGGAGGCTCCACTGTGATGTAGCGACAGAACCAATTATCTTCCACCCAGTACCTCTGTTTCTCCAGCCTGACCAGTAGCAGGGAGCCTAAAGGGGAATGACTGGTCACCTTGTACTGGTCCACCTAATGGAAATGGATTGATGGAGGAAGAAAAAGGTAAGTGTTTCAGAACATACATACACAATAAAAGACTTGCCCTCAGTACGTTTTGGGTCTTTCCCTCACATTTAGATGTACTTTGAAAACTCAGATACAGGAGATATTCTGATTTATATAAATGGTCTGCACTTACATAGCGCATTTCTACCTATTGGTACTCAAAGCACTTTACACTGCTTCTCATTCACCCATACACACACACACACACACCGATGGCAAAGCTGCTATGCAGCTAACCAACTTGGGGCTTAGTATCTTGTCCAAGGACACTTTGACATGACGGGAGAAGCCGGGAATCGAACCACCGATCCTATGATTGGCAGGTGACTGCTCTACCTCCTGAGCCATGTAGTAACTACCCCCTCAATGATTCAGTTGCTCACTTAGAAATTAAGGCCAGCATCCTAGCATTGTTAAGAGATCAGCACAAGATCAGAGAGGCTATGGACAATAATAGGAGGAAATTAAACTGGAAATTACAGCAGAACAGCATGAGAGAAGTTTGGAGTTTGGATTTGGGACATCCAACACCAGGGGAACTAAGGGAGGTGAGGATAGGGCCTATGAGTTAAACTCGTTCTTTAACAGATTTGACACTGCGGTGAATGTACACCCTCTAGCAGACTTACCCGGAGCCAGCCCGCAATCCACAGCCACCCCACTCTCTCCCCCCTCACCTCCCCACGGCACCATAGGCGCCTGTGAAATACCTGGCAGCCCTCCCCCATCTGTCACCCTCACCTCCACTCAGGTTCAGAGACAATTGAGTAGACTTCACTCAGACAACTCTGCTGGACCAGATGGGGTGAGCCCCCGTGTCCTCAGAGCCTGTGCACCCCAGCTTTGTGGAGTCTTTCATAAAATCTTTACGATGAGCCTGAGTCTGCAGAGAGTTCCAGTGCTGTGGAAGACATCATGCCTCATTCCTGTTCCTGTTGCCTGTTGTTGGATAGTAGATTACCTGACAGATAGACCACAGTATGTGCGTATTCAGTACTGTGTGTCCAACAGGGTGGTCAGCAACACTGGGGCACCTTAAGGGACCGTCCTTTCCCCCTTTCTCTTCACCCTCTACACCACTGACTTCAGCTATTGCACTGAGACGTTTTCTGATGACTCTGCAGCAGTTGGATGCATCAGTGGGGATGATGAGACGGAGACTACGGTGGATACCTTTGTCACGTGGTGCAAACAGAACTATCTGCAGCTCAATGTGGCAAAAACAAAGGAACTGATCATGGTGTAAGGATTTGTGTTAGCAGACCCAAAGAACACTGACAGAAAAGGCGTTAACTTATAAAGGGGTTTAATGAGACAAACAGAATATGAATACAGAGAACTAAAAATCACTCCACGCAGGAGGCCAAAAGCAGAGACAGAAAACAAAACTAACTACTAAGCAAAAGAGCAAAGAGTAAAAAGGCAGAGAAAAACAGGGGCTGAAGATACGGGGACCGGAGTACAAACACACAGACTAGGCTACAGTGGAAACCGAGGGTAAGGTGAGGACGTGCAACAGTAACAGGCAAGACAGAAGTGAATGTAAAGACAGGCGGGAGGGTAGAACAGACGGGTAACACGCAGGAACCGAGACAGAGAGCCAGATCAGGAGTAAACAAGAAGAGACAATGGGAAACCAGACAAACCAGGACGTGAGAACAGATATGAACAGTGAATGGTAATGGTATTAGTCAGCTACACTCCCGCACGCCCTCTCAGATCTGCAAACGAAATGAGACTAAAAATTCCCTCTTCACGGGGT
>JAUBNQ010000010.1:17079432-17091599 GCA_032353495.1 Ctenopoma kingsleyae | reverse complement strand
TACTTAAAGTTAAACATAGACATTTCAGGTTGGGGAACAAACCTGATAAGTTGTTGGCCAGACAGTTGAAGGGAGAACAAGCAAAACGGGCGATTTATAAAATTAAATCTAGATCTGGCGATATGATTACAGATTTAAAGGAGATCAATGAACGATTTAAGGAATTCTACTAATTTATACTTCACAATCAACTGCTACACAGAAAGACTATGACACATTTTTTGATTCACTTAAGCTCCCCCAAGTGAAAGCAACAGTTAAGGAGGAATTGGACTTGGATTTTTCTCTGTCTGAGCTACAGGAAGCTATAATGTCTTTTCCATCTGGAAAGGCTGCTGGCCCAGATGGGGGGTCTGGAGTTTTATAAAGCATTTTGGGACCTTCTTACTCCTGTGTTATTGAGGATGATCCAAGACACATTTGTAAATAAGGCTCTCCCACCTACTCTCACTGAAGCCAACATCTGTGTTCTCTTGAAGAAAGGTAAAGAGGAGACAGACCCTGGCAACTATACTACTTCTGCAGGTGTCCTTGACAGTTTTGCAGCTGCTGGTCCTACCAACCTGCCCAGTGCCTCGTCTGCTGCTCCTTGTTGTTGTTATGATCTCTGTTACTTGCTGTCCTTTACTCTCTCCTCTTTCCACTCACCCCAAGGCAGATGACCGCCCACCATGAGCCTGGTTCTGCTTCCATTAAAAGGAGTTTTTCCTCTCCACTGCTTGTTCAAGTGGGACTGTTGGTTTTCTATAAAGTTCTGTATATATTTATATTTTGCAAGGTCCTAAACCTTGCTGTGTATAGTGCCTTCAGATGACATTTGTTATGATTTGGCGCTAAACAAATAAAGATGAATTGAATTGAACTGAAGTTTTGGCGAATCGTTTAGGCAGGCATATTGCAGACATTATCCACCCTGACCAAACAGGGTTTATTCTAGGTAGATACTCCTTCTGTAATGTCAGAAAAATCTTGAACATCGTGTTTGCAGAGTACAGTACAAATGACAGAGCTGCAATTCTGGCACTGGATGCCCATTTGACGTGATTGAATGGCCCTATCTGAATACTATTCTTAAAGAGTGGAGATAATTTTATAGAATGGGTCAAGCTACAAGTCCGAAAGCATCCATCTTAACGAACGGGGACAGGTCCGATTCTTTCTTTCTGCAGCAGGGTGCACTTATTTCATTCATGAAAATGCAAATTAATTTATAACTTTTTTGAAATGCATTTTTTTATATACATTTTTTACAGGGGTGTACTCACTTTTGTTGCCAGCGGTTTAGACATTAATGGATGTGTTTTGAGTTATTTTGAGGAGACAGCAAATTTACACTGTTATACAATCTGTAAACTGACTTCTTTACATTGTGTCAAAGTGTCATATTGTCAGTGTTGTCCCATGAGAAGATATAATAAAATATTTACAAAAATGGGGAAAAAAAGGGATGTACTCACTTTTGTGACATACTGTACATGTGCACATACCCACATACATATACACTTATGCATACATGCTGTACATAAATATGCACACATGCCCAGAGATAGTGGACTGAGGTATCCATTTATGTGGAGTGTCTTGAATTTAACAGTCTGATAGCAGTAGGGTAAAAAACTGTTTACTCCTAGTAGGTTGCAGTGGCTAACCACCATCATAATGCACAAAATATGGTAATTTGTCTCCACCTATTTCTTAAGATCTCAAACACAGTTTCTGTACCAAGTGTGTTACCTCAGCAGGTGAGGATGAAATCAGTTGAGTCTAACAATGTCCATGCAAACACAATCAAAGTAAACGTTAATTATTTGTACTGGAAGACTTTAAATGATTGCACCAAACTTTACAGAAATAAATGGAGGGAAATTCTCCTACAGGCAGTGAAGGAATCACGTGTATTTAGAGTCCAAGTATATATTGCAGTCAGACATGCTCTGCTATGCTCTTTTCAGCTACAAGTGTTTCGTTATTCACTGTTGACATTTGATTGACTGCTATACACAAACACACACAAACACACACACACACACACACACACACAGGGATGACACGTTAGCAAAGCGGTGAATTAAACAAAAAGAACTACGAAATTACAACAACAGTAGCGTTGGTATCATAAGGTCAGTAGCAGATGTGTTAGGTAGGTGTTATCACAGCTAACGTCAAACATTAATAGTCTCACCTCGTCTTGCTCGAGCCCAGTTTGGCATTGCTGAAACCCACAAGCCCCCCGACGGCGCTCCCGCTCTGCGGAGAGAGAGACGTTGTAATGCAGTGAAGACAAATATGTAAAACAACCGCCTCACTTCACCTCCCGTTACACACTGCTCTGCTGTGTCTCCAGGTGTCAGCCCAGTGGACAACAAAGCCTGGAACAACTGCAGCACAGCGGCAGCATGCTAACAGGTATCTAGCTCCAGAGCTAACATGCTTCTCCCGATCGGGCCCTACCTGTGTCTGGAACACACCATGTTCCCTGTAGCTGGCCAGGAGAGCAGGAAGGTAATCAGCACACTGTTCTTTTAGAACCGACACTAAACCCTCTGTTAGTCGCATAGCAGATGGGCCATGCAGCCAAGCCGAAGTAGCCATCATGCCTCTTCGCCAAGCGTACGTCAGCACCGTGCGACAGGGTGACGTGAATTTTGTGAGCTCTTTGTTGTGCAGTGCTGCTTGACCAGCCTACGCGATCTAGTTGAGTTGACTAAATTACTACACCGTCCTGAGTTATTTGGATTACACTGTGTGTTATTGTACAATAAGTTGTTCTTAAAGAGCGTCTGACAAAAGCTTCCTGCCCGCTGATGGCTAATGAGCGACTCAGAGCTCTGGAGGACGTCGAGAAGGAGATAGCGATGATCCTGCAGTGTGCAGGTAAGGATATAACACACCAGATGTTATTCTCACTCACCTTTGACTCGCAGCTTGATGCCATCCACACAGAGAATGCGGATGATGGTTGAGCTACACTTGAACTTTGTATCTAGACCATAAAAAGGCGACGATCCAGTTGTTCTCGTGGGTCTCTGTATTTGTTCTGCTCATCTCTTAATTGGTGACTTCGACATAGAGATGCACACTGCCTGGAGGGTATTAAAATAAAAGAAATACTATTAAGTTATTGCTGATGGTGGTGCCTCTTTCAGGTCAGTGGTTTGGCTTTCTGGCCGTCAAACTGAGCTCTCTTCATTCTCATCTCCAGCAACAGCAGGCAGCAGATGCATTTCTTTCTCAAAGAACCCCATTAATTGCTTTGTCTTGGTCCAATTGCACTTTGCTCAGAAGGAAAGGAAAAGAAATAAACCAGCATAAATACAAAAAAAAACTCAACACACTATATGTCAATTAAAAAATAAACACATTTAATGAATTGTGTACAGTAAACAGGGCTGGCATCCAGTGTGATAATATGTTGTTGTGTGCTTATCCTGGCAGGTAATATAGTTCTGGAACTCTCCAAAGACAAACATAACGCCAGCCACCTGGACAGACAGCTGGTCCAGTTCCAGAGCTCTGTCAACCGAGTGGAGAATGAACTGAGCTCCCAGATTCGCTACCTCACACAGGTAACACACACAGTAGTAGTAGTAGTAGTGTTAGTAGTTGTTGTTGCTTTAATTTGTGTTTTATAACCCCAGAGACCCCAGAATCTGGAAGGCCCCAGTTCAGTAGCTGTTTACAGCTGTGTCCATAATTATAAGTGTGTTTCACAAATACAAGTAGTGCAGCGTTGATACTTACTACAGTACCGTATTGCCAGCAGCAGGATAAAGCTAACTCTAATGTTTCTTCTCTAGGTAGCTACTGGTCAACCTCATGAAGGCTCCACTTATTCAGCCAGGAAGGACTGTCAAATGGCACTGAACAGAGCAGAGTACACCAAAGTCAAACTGGGAGAACTAGGACGAACATGTGAAATCATGTTGGAGCAGCAGCAGCAGCAGCAGACATGAGAGGGCAGCTGGCTGACGGGTGGAATAGTGATCACTGGGCTTATAGTAACATTTCACTCTGACACCTGATGCCACTGTGTCAGCCCTCATTGTCCACTTCTGCCACCAGCTTTCAAATCTTTTTATAGATCCTTTTTGTTGTCATTACAAATAATAAAGGTTAACAAAAAACATAAACCAAGGAAAGAAAAAAATGTATATACAAAAACTCGGTCTAGTGTATGTTGCATGACTGGGTATATTTTGTTGTTTGATGCTCCATTTGTCAGACAGATGTAGACCATATGTAACTATGAACTTTAATACCATGTTTTAACATCAACACCACTTATCAGGTTTTGCCTTCATTCTCTTACAATGAAACATATTTTCGACGTGTAAGTCGCTTTGGATAAAAGCGTCTGCCAAGTAAAGTAAAGTACATGGTGCAACATAAAAAAAGCTGACACAGTATTTTTGTCCACCATGTGAACCTCAGGTGTGTGGAATATTGTTAGTGATGTAAAGACGTAAGACACAGGAACAAACTCTAAACAAACTAAGTGGATAGAAGTCTGATGTTACAGAGAGGACGAGGTCTGACAAGAGAATGATTCACTTTCAAGTCAAGTGCAGTGAGTGAAGACAAGTTTGTTGTCCAATCTGGACAATAGTCTTGTGTCATCTCAACTGCCTTCATTAATGCTCAAAACGTCCTGTTCTCACATCTGCACACCTTCTATAAATATCTAAACAAAGAATGTACTGTGTGACTGCTGTTTGTATGATTTAAACAACAAAGTTTGTTGTTTTTTTTACAATCTTTATTGAGGTCTTGCAGTGTCTTGATACAAGTTTTCTTTTTATATTGTGAATTTCCCAAATTAAACATTTAGAATTAGTTTAAATTGTCATCATAGTTTAAGTATGATGATAAAGCTGGTTTAGTTCACACTTATCAAGCTCACAATAGAAAAATGAAAAAATCCACTAATACAGTATGTGCTGTTCATAGACAGTGACTCAGGAAAGGCTTGGTGTCCAGATGAGGAACTGAGAGATATAGGATATTGACTGTTCTAAATTGTTTCATCTTAAATATCTAAAGTGTACACAATGAATTACTGTAGCTATTACCAGTAATTTTGGATGAGACTGTAACACATTGTTTTGCAGGTAATTGGTTATAAAATCAAAGTTTAGGACAAAGTGAAATTTGAATTTATCACTGTTCATCATAAGGTTAGTACCATATTTGATGACAATCCATATAATAGCTGTAGAGGCTAGAGACCAACAGGCAAACCAAGTTTATTACCAGCCTAATTAATTTACACTGTATGTGAAGCTATGAAATGTCCACGTTTAGCACATTACTCATAATTTAGGAAATTTGTAAAACTAATTATATCATCTGAAGCTAACCAGCCAACAACTAACATGCTAGAGTCAGGCAATGTCATAGTATTTATTATTGACTATTAGCCACCATGTTTTCCTAATACCACACTGTACACATGACTGTATTTCAGTTGTCGTGTTCCAGTGAAAAGAAGCTGCATCATTACGTAATATGGTTTGTATAAGTGTGAATATGAGTATGTAACTGGAACAGTAGCTTGTATCCAGATACAAAAAGGTACAAAAAGCTGGGTTTGTATTGCACAGATTGCACTTTGCATTTAATGTGTTGAGAATAATAATTCTTCCCTATTTTCACTTTTGTAATGTTAGACCTGCACGTTGTCACTGTCTTATAGGGGAAACTGTACAGTTACAATAACAAAGAGCTGTTGTCACACCTGAAAAGGTTCAAACCACTACAGGTACATCAAGAGATCCTAAAAACCAATACAACAGGACTGCTCACCTGATTAATATGCTTTACATAAAATAGTCTGAGTAAGAATAACAAAAATAACTACAAAAATAATATGTTTTTCATTTAATTCCAACCCTGCCTGTTCCACATATAGATTTATTTCGTCATAAAGAGGTGAGGAACAAATCATCAGAAAAGCGTACAAGTCATTGCTCTTTCTGAACTGATACTTATCTGATGCACAGACCCCCTCCTCTGTTTAGAAATTAAAATACAACAAGTATGAATAATCACTTTCTTATCTTGTTAAACTGCTTTTTTATCATGAGGTACATACTGTGTAGGAATCTATGTAGAGTAAATGATAAATGGTACAATACAAATATGAGGGAAGACTCAGCGAGGCTGTCTGCTTGAGGCTTCCTGTAACTAACTAACAGACAGGTAACCGAGTAGCCCCGCTGGGCAAGCTGGAAGAGCTAGCAGAAGGGGTCATCCTCATCCTTGTCATCCTTCATCCCTGTTAACCGCAGCCGAGCAAAGTCTTCAAACACAATGTCATCAGCCTGAGGGGAAGTTCTAAAAACAGGAAGAATTTTATCACATATCATCATGAAAAAGAAACATATTACAATCAAACTAAAGCAAACAGGTTATATTAAAGAAGCATTAAGCTAAATTAGAGTGCCAGGTCCTATCCTGCTGCCTTCTTGAGCTGAGATTCACAGACGGAGACAGAATGAATAAAGAGGCAGTTACAATCATAATATCAGTGGAGGTAAGAACAAAAAAATACTAAGGAGGCGTAAAAAAACTGCTGGACAAAATGTGAAATCTTAAGTGGTAGAAGCAGCAAAAGAGACTGCTAGATTGAAACGTGTGCTGCAATAGCACCATCACCACATAATCTGCAGTAGGTGCCAGACAGGAGCTATGTCTACCTGATTGAGAAAAACACACAGTTCTCCCACAGAATATGTAAACCTAATTCTATCCTGAACCCTAATACCAAGTCTTAACCCTCAAAAAGCCCTTTGAGCTTGTGAGAAGCAAAAATGTGTATGTACACAACAATGGTATTACTGTCCACACAAAGAAAGAAAGACAAAAGCACACACACACTTACTTCATGTCAAACTCTATTAGGTTTGTATCCACAGGAGCCTCGGGCTTTGGAGCAACTGCTGACAGAAAAAGCACATTAAGTAATTAATGTGTAACAGTAACAGTAACTGTAATCTAATCCTCTGAGCTCACACAGCCCCACTGGTAACTATTTTGAGAAGTGTGTGTACATGTTTTACTTTAATACTATCAGAACATTTAAGCCAGTTGGGTAATGGTTAAGGTTAGTGCGGCAGGCAAGAGGATGCAGGACATAAACGAGAACATAAAGGTGTCACACTCTGGGGACTCAAATTTCTTTTGATGTCCAATAAAAGAAGTCCTCATGACATCCAGTACATTTTTGATTAGAAATTAGGTTTAAGTTAGAGTGAGGCTCAGAGAAAAAAAAAAACTCATGTCTCCTGAAGCACTGGAATCACAACTAAGTGACTTTGTGTCTCTTACCTGACTGGGACTGGGAGCAGGGCTGGTCTGTAGGTTTGGGATGCATCAGGACAAAAGGAAGTTCCACAGCTACATCTCTACACACACACACACACACACACACACACACACACACACAGGATTAAATAAATGGTGGATAACCATATGTTAAAATGAATATATGTTTACTGTCATCTTAAAACCAACACAGCCTGTGTTCTTTTTTATTTAAGGTTAAATGAAGATCAAACTAGAGAGTACTGCAACAATTTACCACTGCACAACAATTTACAATAGGCAGCAGAGCTAGAGATACCATCTTCTGATTCCATGCATTCATTTTTCTTATCAAAACGTGTGCCTACATTACCCAAAATTCCATATGATGATTTACAATTTAGTTGAAGATCTACATGTGTTTTGTTAGTTGTGACACATTACCTAGAGCCTCACGCAGGAAAGAGGAGTGCTTTGGTGAGGTAGATTAAGCTCTACTCCACCCACCAGCTTTTTAAACTAAGTATAGAAATACAAAGTACTGTATGATTCTGCTGTGTGTCTATTAACATACAATGCATACAGTATGTGAATGGTTTAAGGAACACTTCATGAACAATCCTGCACCTTATTGTGCAGCTTCTATTCAACTCAACTTTATTTACAACAGAAGTTATCTCAAGGTATGTTACATTGTAAGACCTTACACAATATAAGTATATACTGAATAATATAGAAAACCCAACAGTCCCACTTAAGCAGCACTAGACAACAGTGGAGAGGATTTGAACTAACATTAAAAACAACCCACATACAAAGTAAGACTTCACTCAGCTTTTCATTCAGCGTTTATGTCTCTGACTTCGCAGCTACATTCATTATGTTCACATGCACTTAACTAACCAGGTTACTGTAAATCCATGCATACATGGAATGGATGAGCACTATGTTTACTGCTGGAAGTATGGCCCACTGATTTTAACTGTATAGTGACACAAGACACTGCTTCCTGACTTTTTGTATTCCTCTGTGAATGTTGGAGAAAGAGAAAAACAGGTAGTGAGATATAGCAAAGCTCCTTTTCACAGTGCAGATAGTCTAAATTAACAATAAAACGTGGTGGGCAAAGATGTGTTTAGACTTCTATAGTTGACTACCTTCAGTTTTAGTCAGACTTTGGTCGGACATATTTACTATTAAAACTCAGTCAATGGTCTCTTAATGTCCAGAAATTACTGCCATGGCAGCTTGATTGTGTTCACCTACCCTCCTAAGGACACCACCAGTTTGACCTTAACTCTGTAAGAAACCAGGATCCCCATCATCTCCTTGTTGGTCCCTTCTTTTACTCTGTAACACAGAAGAAAAGAGCAGATGCAGGTCATCTTACATATCCATGAGTTTTATTTGAACCCTCTTCTGTCACATGTGCTTGTGTATGTGTGTGTACATGGTGCTGGAGGCCAAGTTAGTGTCTTCATGCTTTAGCTTTCCATCTAGGGCCAGGCCTCTCTTTTCCCGGTTGGTTCCCAGTATGGGGGTCAGAGTGTAGACCTGGCAGGAGGTAGAACTGGGAGAAACCTGGTCACTGAGGATGGGGTGGGGTTAAAGGTCAAGGAGAGAGTGGCATGACAGAAAAGGCAAACACAGAGTGATCCATTAGTATTGCCTGTTGCTATATACTGGGTCCAGATACATGCGAGTTATAAAAGCACAGCGAACTTCAGCATTCATTCTTCACTCCAGACAACTGCACTATGTAAATGCTCAAACCAGTAGAAACTAATCAGTAGCTTTTGAATTAATGTTTAATTGTGCCTGCATGTCAATGTTTATGTCACCTGCATAAAAGGAAAATTATCAATTACAACCCGGTTTCCAAAATATTGGGGTGCTGTGTAAAATGTAAATACAAATGGTAAATGGTTGGTTATATAGCACTTGTAGCACAAAATAGCATAAAGACACATATTAAATGCTGAAACAGAGAAACTAGATTGTTTAAAAAAAATACCTTTTTTATGCCAGCAACACATTTCACATAAGCTGAGACAAGGTCATGTTTAGAAATGTGAAATATCAGGATACAAGGATATCAGCTGTGCATCATATTTTTCACTTCATGGTGCATCAAATGTTTTTAGTGCGTGAAAGATCTGGACTGTTCAGCATCTGGACTATTTTAATGTTTTACTTTTAGAGCATTTTCATTTCCAAAACAATTTCTAAATTTCACTCATCATGTTCCCAGGTTTCCTTCAGTCTCTGGGCTCAATGAGCTTTTGCCCAGATAAGGCAGTGATGTTTCTAGATCTTGTTTCTATAGGTTTTCTTTGCATGGTAGAGTTTTAACCTACATTTGTGGATGCAACACCAACATTTGTTCACTGACAGTTTGTTTCTGAAATGCTCATGATCCCATGCAGCAATTTCCACCACAGAATCATATGTTTAGTGCAGTGACAGCTGAAGGCCTGAAGATCACAGCCAATTAATAGTGGTTTTCAGCTGAGTTCTTAAACATATTGCTGGCATCTAATTTTTAATATCAATAGTTTTTCAAAAAGACTTCTATCTTCATTCTATCTATCTATATATCACCGTTATCAAAGACTGACAACATTCCCATAATGTTTATGGAGGCACAACATTACCAACATCCTTACACAGTTGTCCAAGCTAGATTGTTTTCAATAGAAAAGCCAAAGTAAAGTAGCTAGAATGAAACTATCACAATCTAGAGAGAGAAGTACAAGAGTATGGGAGAGATTGAGAGTACCCACTCTGCTTCAACCTGGGCTACTGGACACTTATACTGGGCCGTGGAGAACAGACAGATATCAGCATACTGACGAACTGAGAGGAGGAAAAAAAGAATTATTTCAGGACACATCAGTGAAAGCGTAGGTGCCATTTTAGGTGTTGGAGCATCTTGGGATTCACTTGCCCAAGGACATTTCAGTGTAAACAGGAGGAACTGGGAATTGAAATACCAATCCACTCTAGTTTCTGAGCTACAGCTGCTGTAAAACTGTACCTCTAGAGTACAACAGACGCAAGATGCCAAACTTGACTATGCTGTAGAACTGGCCAAAAACCCAAATGCTGACAACCAGAGCATTTAATGCACTCAGGTTCCTGTTGCTTTTCCATTATACTCTGATTTCCTAAATGTCACATAAATTAGAAACCTGAGGGTTTCCTTTAGGTAGATTAGACTCCATGGATTTCTCCTGAAAAAAAGAAAATATTAGCCATATAAATGTAACAATGTTTCAGATATTCGTTTGAATGGTGTAGTGTCCCAAAGCACATATTACAACACCAAATTCATAAGCAATACAATATATCTCAATATTTAGTGTGACATCAGACCTTATGGAAAGACAGCTACAGTACCAACATTTAGTGTTCAGTCACTGAGGTCAACTGAGAACCGAAACTCAGATTTGAGAAACTAAATGAATCTGTTCAGTCTAAGTTGTGAAACTCAAAATCTTCTGTTTGATGGCAAGAGTGTGCTGAAACAGTAATGCCCAAATAGAACATGCAAATGGTCTGATGTTATGTTACCAGCCAAAGACAGCATCCTTGTGATAACAAAGACTCAGCACTAGAATAGAATTAATTAAAATAAAAAAGAAATCTGGTCTGTTGTGTGTTCTTTGCCGAGCCCAGCAGGCTGTGGACAAGCTGTGGGGTAGGGTGTTGTAGATATTCCAATAGTCAAGAGGTGCAAAAGTTCTTTAGGTATTGTTTTAGAAAAATAATTGAAACAAGAGTATGAGTGTGTACGAGCAGTGGAGTTACCAGAGATCTTCACTTTCTTGACAGTTTTGGAGGAGTTGTTGGTGACATGGACATTAACACTGATGGGCTCACCGTGGTAGTACAGCTGGAGAGAGACAGGGACTTAGCAGTGTGTGTATCCCTCTACTCGTATGACACATGAAAGTGTGTGAATGTGTTACCTCCTTATCCAGTGACACCTCCAAGTGGAGAGATCTATCCGACATTAGAAAGTTGCGGCTGGTCTCAGCCATTGGCTGTGGACCTGGCTTCTCTGGTGCATACTGAACTTTCCGTATCACTAGATTCACAGAGTTTCTACACACACAAACACACACACAAGGTTCAAATGCATGTATGTAACATACTATAAAGTTAAAAAAAAAATTCTACCCTCCTGGTTCGCTTTTGCATGTATCTCATACTAAACTATTCTAAATTGTTCATCAGCTCCACATATTGTTCATGACACTGGTACAGGGTTTTGTCCAAGGGCCCTTTGACATGTGTCCACGGTGATCCAGGAGTCGAACCACTGACACTGTGGTTAATGGACAACTGTTCTACCAACACAGAAGTCCTACTAATGACTCCACTAACCAATAGACACTGCAAAGAAAAGGCATCCACAGGAGAGTGGCAAGGAGAAAACCACTAAGACAAAAGAACATTAAGATTCATCTAATTTCTGCCACAGCTCACCTAGAAGACCTTCAGACCTTCATGTTCTATGGACTGTGACATAACTGTGACAGAAGACAAGAGTCCTGTTACATCTGAAATAAACCAAACGAAGAATCATGGTGGTGGCAGAGTAATGTTGTGGGGGTGCTTTGTTGCTTCAGGGTCAGTACAACTTGTCGTAATTGACAAAAACATAAATTCTGCTCTCTAGTAGAGAGACCTCTTCAGGGAGGTCAGTCAGATGAGTCTGTGAGGTAAAGCTCTAGCACAACTGGGTTGTGCAGCAAGGGAGTGATACTAAGTATATGAGTAAAACCACATCTGAATGGCTCATAAGTCCAGACCTGAACTAGCTATTAAGGGGAAGATTTTATATTGCATTTACTTTCAAG
>JAUBNQ010000010.1:16988392-17004235 GCA_032353495.1 Ctenopoma kingsleyae | reverse complement strand
GTAAAAGAATCGATCTTCACAGTGAAAACTCAGACTAATGAATCAGAATATTTCAAAGTAAATAAAAGAGGAAACGTCGTTGTCTACGTAGGCATGATGTCAGAGCAAGTTGGCATCAAGTCAGACATGAAACTAACCAGCATGCACTGCGCACCAATCACCGGTGATGGAATCTGCACAGAACTTGCTCATCTCAAACGAGCCTATAGTCAGGCATGAAATAATCGTGACTAATCGATAAAAAGATTGAAAGATTAGTCGACTACCAAAATAATCATTAGTTGCAGCCCTACTGTTTAACCAGCTTAAGAATTCCAAATCATTTCCAATAATTGGCGTTGTAACTTCTCTTTGCCATGATGTCCTTGTCTTGTGCACATGTCAGACTCTACACACATTTGTTCACTGTTACCTTTGTGAAATGTGTGTTTGTCTTGTTTCCGTCAAACACAGATCAGTTACGTATCTGAACTACTGTGGTGGATGACTGTGCAGCACAGTTGACTCAGACGCAGAACACACATACAGTACATTAGTCAAATGAAAAAGACTTGTTTTATCATGATTATTCTTTTTTTTTGTAATAATTATAGTCCCACCACTAGCATAGGGTATTTGATCTTATGCATGATTAAAAACATCTTATATACACTATGCTAAAAATGCAGGCCCCAAAATACAACCTCAGTGGAACAGAAGTGAGTCTTCCTGTGATCACTGTAGCAAATGTGATGTGTGATTTTTAAGTACTTGCACAAACAACATTAGACCTTGTGAATACCAAAGGTTTCAAAGTTTAGTTAGAGTTGTGGCTGATGAAATATGGCTCCACAAGGTGAGGAAATGGCTGAAATAAGTAACCAGACTGTGGCTTCATAAAGATGGAAGTGAGTAAAAATGCATCAGTAGCTACTGAACATGCTGCACGCTGAAACAGCAGTAATGGTTGAGGAAATGCACAAGTCATACTGACAATGACGTTTTGGTGCTCAGTTGTGTTACACTGTATAGTAAAACAGTCTCTTTCTCAGACACACACCTTGCAGGTGATATCCAGGCCATAGGAATTTTCTCCTCTGCTTGATGCCCCGCCCATCTTCTCTACCCGACTGATGGCACCCAGAGGAACATCCAACGTCACTGCCACATCCTACAACCCAGAGTCAGCAACACGTTGTTACACTCGCACACACACAAATAAACATCAACAACTAAACTAGTGTCTATTATCACCTCTTATCTTATCCCATAAAATTCAACCTACTCTTGGTTTCTGGATGTTACAATTCCAATTTTATTACTTGTGTTGTGGAAAACAACATATTGGCTGACTAATACCAGTGGAGTATGGTGGTGTTAGCAACATACTGTGGGAGAGGTTTGTGTCATTTTGTATTACATAAGTAAATGTAGCTGCACAAGTGTTTTCTCTGAATTGGACAAGTCCTGTGCAGCCTTTAAACAGATCACAACCTAGATACGTTGTAAAGTAAAGTGAATACCTACACCAATCAAAAAGGTTGGCATCAGAACAGATCCATTGGGGGCATAAGGGTAACGGCAAAGGGACTTTGCTTTATCTAGCCCATCCTCCCTCACCGTCTCTCTTACACAGAGACCAGTGTTTCCCCTACCATTATACAAGGGGGCACACCGCTCCCCATAACACACATCAGGAGAAGGCGCATTTTATATATAGTCATATTTAAACTGCACAGCTGATATTAAGTAAACGAAACCATCTGTTTATATAATTTTAGTGCATTATCCTTCTTATGTTGTAGCATTAAATAACATATTTCTCCAGTCTGGAACATTCCAGCTGTATGCAGAATCTTGAACTACTTTGATGTGATATTAACATGAACGTCTCCACAGTGTAGGTGACCACAGCACTGACTTTATTAATTGTCCCCGACACAGATTCAGGATCAGGCAGAGTGTGACAGTAAATTATTTTGTGAACTTATCCACATGCTTTCCTCGTGTGCTGCATCAGGAATGTCTGCATATTTAAAATACACAATAACCGCTGCAAAACTACGAAAACAGAATCATAACCGAGAGAGTGAAAAGTACGGTGAATGAAGGTTTTGACATGCGTCAATGTTAGCCTGATGGGACTTACAGGATCTGAGCTCTTGAAGTACAGTCTGTAGTTAGTGATCAACACTTTGCCTTTCACAGCTCCATTGAATGGGCAGATGTATATGATGTCCTTATCTGAAAACACATACAAATATACGCACACACATTACTTACACACCATTTTCTGTCAGACCAGATCTCACCAAGCCTCATTGGCTCAGAATATGTTCCCTTTTTCATAGGTGCTCTGGTTTACTATTACTGTCAGCATGTACTGTAAAGGAAGAAATCAGCACATACGCAGAGAAGAGGAAGCAGAAAAAGAGAAGAGAGATATACAGCAAAGACATGCTAAAAATACCAACCACTCTAGAGATTAATAAGGACAGACCTGGTCATCACATTCAATGGCTTCAGAAAGTATACCACTTCCCTATTTACAAACTGTGTGGTAGATTTTGTTTTAAATGAATACAACTGTTCCATCAATCTACAGTAATGACAATGGAAAAATATTATCTTAGAAATGTTTGGAAATTTATTAAAAATTAGAAAATGAAATACTGTCATTTACAAAAGAATTCAGACCCTCAGTTGTGACACAGCCGCATCCTGTATGATTTAATTATACTCAATCTTACGTGGAATCCACCTTTGGCCAGTTAAATTAAGTTTAGAAAGGTAAAAAAACTGACTCAACCGAAGTGTGCAAAAGGTAAAGGTGTCTGAATACTTTAAGCCAGTGTAACTAAATCACATGCAAACTACAGACTGTGACCACTGCCAACATGTTTTAGAAAAAGCAACTGTTAACATGGTTCAGCCCCAGTGTCATACACTCACCTATAATTCTGTCTTCACCCGGCAGCAGACACACCTCTGCCAGTAACTCCATCTTTAGAGACTCCCTGGAGGTCTACACACACACACACTTGCATTAATAATCAGTATGTTTGAAATGATTACACTTAATCTTGCACACAGAGATTTTATCAGATTCTCTGAATCTTTTGATGATATTATGAACTGTAGATGATGATAAATTCAAAGTCTTTGCAATACGTTGAGGAACATTATTTCAAAAATAGTTTAACAATTTGTAGACACAGTTTTTCACAATATTGGTTAATCTTTGTCCAGCTTTACGTCTGAGAGTCTCTGATTCTCTAACATGATCTTTTTATATCCAATCATGATGACCTGTTGCCAGTTAACTTAATTAGCAGCATGCTCTTCCAGCTCTTTGTTGTTAGTACCTCTTACAGTACTTCTCCAGACTTGTGTTGCTTTTGTTCCACCTTATTATGAGATTTGTTTCTGCCATCAATTTCAAAATTATCATATGTTCTTTTTAAATTGTACAATTTCTCTGTTCTGTGTGCTGGGAATAAAATATGGGGTTATGAGATTTGCAAATGATTGCATTCTGTGTGTATGTACATTTTACACAGCATCCCAACTAAGCAGGGTTGGAATTGTACCAGTGGCAAAATAAAATAATCTTCCTGTTTTTCAAAATAAAAGACCGGCAGAGTCTGCTGTCTGCGCTCCATTTGTAAACAAGCTTGGTGCATTGAGCACGTCTGTGCGGCAAAAGGATCAATTGCTGGCGACTGCAAATGATGGTGGCCTTTAAAGTAAGTTTGAGATGATCACTGTATAACACAGCAGCATTTGAATCGCCACAATAGAGATCGCCTTTTTCACCCCCCCATCCTGGATCCAGGATCCATAATCTCTGCAATCTACCAGAAAGTCCTGAAGGTAAATGTCTGTCCATCAGTTGGTGACCTCAATGTAACAACATCATGGATCATGGTAGAGGAACAGAAATGCAGAGACAGACAACAACACTGAGGAGTTCTTTAAGTGAACCACTAACCAGGTCAGGTGAATGAAATCCGTAATGAGGTCACAAGTAACAAATTCCAAGACAGCAGGGTAGTCCATGTCAGCAGAAAAGTGAGTGCAAGTTGAACTTTACTAAGAATCTCTGTAATACATTTTTAGTACCAGGGCAGTGTTTCATGCTTGACCAAGGGTAGACAGCTTCAGTGTCCAGTCAAACAAGACACCATCAACACTTCCTTTTTAAGAAGCTGGACTACCCTGATGAGGAGTCACAGTCCAGTTCAGACACAATGAGCTTAACTACTGAAGTTAACACAGCTCTTTATCCTTATATGGAATTTATTTCCTAAATATAAGTGTACCTAGTCTACATCAGTCTGTCATTATTACTGTCCTGACCAGATTTATCATTCAATATTTATTTTGATTCTGAGATTTTCCTCATTCCTCAGTTTAATAACTAAAGTAACTTAGATCAGCATTAAGAAAATGTAGCACTTGTAAAAATGAGGAAAGACAGTTTCATTTATACATTTACTTTAAATAAATGCCTTAAACATTTGTAATGCCAGATCCTAAGAGGTTAGAGGGATCCTACCATGTAAAAGGGGGGGTTGCTGATGGGGCCGTAAAGACAACCTCCTGCATCCAAGTCTGTACCGTCTGACACAGGGTTTGATCCTATCTTGAGCTGTGGTTGGTCTCATGTGATGTCAGTCAAAAAAATGCAACTTTCTCCACAGTGTCCATTTCACCCACTACACTTCAGCTTTCCACTTCAAATTTTCACTTTCCATTTACAATTTTATCTTTCAAACTGACAAATCATATGACCCATATTTGGCCCCATACCACAGAAATATAAACAGACAAAGCAGAGACACAAAAATCTACTTACACTAGAGAGGTGTGTGTCCAAGGCGTTGGAGTTGCAGATTGAGACTGGTGAGGCCATCGCTTAGGGACGGGGCTTCCACAGGCTGAGAAATAGACACAGAGACTGATTTACTAAAGGTTTGCATCTACTTAATCACACGAATACTTACACCCACAGTAACTGAGGACTGCGTTTCTGAAATTAGCAAAATGGCGCACACTGTGGATTTAGCACCTTTGCCTCCATAAATAAACAAAGTGAGGCACCCCAGTTTGCCAGAATGCGCAAAATACAGGAAGGAGAAAATGCAAATGCGGTGGCATGATAGCTTAGTGTGTAGAGCAGTCGTCTTCCAACCCAAGGGTCAGCACTTCGATTCTGAATCTAAAATGCACACGCATTATGATTTATCGAGGCTGAAAGCATTTCGCGGTGGCTGTGATTAAGACTGAATTTAATATCTTTGATAGGCAGGTGCAATGTGCTTGTGCATGAAAGGCTGCTGTTATATGAAGGAGTAGGACACAAAGGGAAAATGAATGAATATGTCTAATGGAATGAACTGACAGACACCAGATTAACATGCAAAGTCTACCTCCGCCATGTTGGCACCTTCTGTCAATCACGCAACTTGTATGATCACCCACAGAACTCCCACAAACACCCACAGACACCCTCATTTTGCACACGCAACTTAGTACTTGCTATAGGAGATCTTTGTAAATATGCCCTTAGAAGCACCATGGATAAAATAAATGGATATAAAGTAAAATCTGTGCTCACAGATGAATAAATCATGCTCTCAAATGTCTTTTCAAATGACAATACACAAATGAATAATGCATAACATTCTGCAGTATTCATATTTTAGTTAGTTCAGAGAATGTCAGACCTAAAACTTGTTTACGAGAGCAAATCTGAAGTTGTTTTATATCCATAATCAAAATTCAAGTGCACTTACAAGCAGCTAATTTAGATCAGAGATCATCAAGATCACAAAGTTGCCTCAGAATGAAAACCTTTTAAGCACCAATGAGACCATGTGTGTCATGTGTGTCATCTTGTCCCATCAATAATTTACTACAGAGCCCCCTTGTAAGATTGAATTACTGCACAATAGTTAGGTAAAGATAAGTTGAGTAGAGCTGTTCAGTAATGTCTGCCTTGGTGAAAAACAAGGGAGGCAACAACTGACAGAGTAGTGCAAACTGAAAGAGATGAGGGCATGTGATGAGAGGATGTGAAGAAAAATACAAAAACAAAACAATTCGATTTTACAGTTAAGTGAGGTTTGTTCATACATAATTTTGAAAAAATACAAAAAAAACTTATCAGAGCACCAATTCACAAAATCAATGATGAGATGAAAAAGGGGAAAAATCAACACATTTTCACGTCACTCATTGTGCGATTCTCTGAAACACACACTGATATAGTAGAAACTGTTGTTCATGTTTCACACATGCTAACATCATTACAAAAGACTAAGACTTTGTTGTGCTGTATGTGATGTAATTGTACTTAACTCTGGCTTCTTTGTGCATTTGTTACACAACTATAACTCCATTTCCATTGACTGTGGACTACGTCATATCAAATGCATCAGACTTTGATCCTACTGATGTCCAGGACTAATAGAATCTGAAACATCTCAACACATGCCTGTCAAAGGGAGTGACTAAAATCCTGACGATAAAGCTGACAATAACTAAGAGACTTGCAATACTAAGTACTACAAATGCCACCTGTACAAGGCAAAAGCTCACATGGTGCAGTATGAACACTGCTGGACACCTAGGACAGGCAGTGTGTCTATAGGGTTTATATGACCACAGTCAACTTTCTGCTAACAGTCCTACTCTTAGATTAAACTTAAACGCCCTTAAACACCACTACTTTTCAATTCTGTTCTTCCGTTAAATAAGATAAGACCTTAAAAACATGATTGCTGTTGTTTTTATTGCACTGGGCAGCACAATAGGGTAATCTACCTTCACACTGAGGTGACCATGTGACCTGATAAACAAAAAAGACATACGGCGTAAAAATAACATAAAAAATTTCTGAGTCTGATTTCATAATGGATGGAACTGTGAATTGTGTGCTCCACCAGAAAATCCTGAGAGAGAATGTCCGGCCATCAGTTCGTGACCTAAAGCAGCAAAATGATCTGAAACTGACGAGTAAGTCCACCTCTGAATAATGCAACAAATACTAAATTAAGGTTTTACAGTGGCACAACAAAACAAAATATCAGGAAGGGGTCAGATACTTTTTCACATCACTGCATTTGTAGTCATGCAGATGTAGTGCACCTTTCTATCCAATAGATGATTACTCTGCTTCTTGCTGCTAAAATGCCTGCAGTCCTGTTCAGCATCCGGCTGCTCACTGCATTCAAAGGCTCCGTGTGTTTAGCTCAGTAGTGTGTTATGGCATTAGTTATCACCTGGTGCCTTCATAAGGTCTTTTCATATGAAATAAGTCTGCTTGCTTGGCTATATGGTGTAACAGCTGCAAACAACTCAAAATAGTACAATAGTACTAGTGTTGCTGGCAGTACTTTCAGTTGTCTTTTTTAGCAATGTGCACCTCATACAGCTGCTTGTAGTTCTGGCGGAGTTTTGTCCTACATGTTGTGGCAACAATTCCATGACAGCTCTTGCACGTTACTTTTTTTGTGCCGTGTCTGTCACTTTAAAGTGAGAAGTTGTGGGAAGTTAGTGTATATTTCAGCAGGACAATGCCAGGTATCATTCTGCACGTGCTACAACAGCATGGTAATCAGTTCCAAAGCTTGAGGTGAACACGTGTTTGCATGCTGGTTGGTAGTGAAAAACCATGTTTCAGTCTGGCCATTTGGCTTTATTCTCTAGACTTTTTTTAAAATGCTGCATCGGTTGACATCAAGTGGTGCGAAAATTCCACAATTAGCTATCTGTTTTGGGCTCCTACACCTGTAATACCTTGTTAGGTGAGCTGCTACCATTGCATTGGTTCAAATGTTGTGACGTCATTTACAGGCCATCAACAGAATTCTAGCAATGTTGTTATCTGTTTACGACACTTCATTGACGACTGTTTTCACAACCTGCCTCATTATCAGGTACGTTGTTGCTAAAGAACTGTGCTGCATAGTTTAGGCCACAGGAAAACGTCCACAAGCTGGTCAATCAGAAGAGACTGATATGGGGGGTGGTGGTTTGTGTGGCTACCTTAAAAGGTACATGAGATCAATTCAGCCCTTTTAGTCTAAAGGCTAGGCCAGCTGTTAGAAATATAATAAATATAATATATATATATAATAATAAAATGCAAAGCCTTAATTAAGCATAATATGGCCAGTCTAAACTGTGTAATTAAAAGGAAAGTGAGTCTGAGTGTGTGTTAACATCTAACACTGAATTTGCTCATATTTACACAATACATGTAATCTGGTCAGTGAAACACTGAAAATCTTTTCTTTGTATTTTTATTAGATAAATAAAAGTTCAAACAAATTAACAAATCACAGATTTTAGTTTGAAACTTGAGTTTCTATGAGTCTGATCAGATTCAGTATACACAGTATAAACATTATTGTAGTACATAGTAGTAAATGACAGCTTACAACTAGTGTTTAAGGTGACTGCAGATCAAGAGCTAGAGCAGTCGTCTACCAATTGTGGGATCGGTAGTCCGATTCCCTGCTCCTCCTGTCATATGTCACAGTGTCCTTATGCAAGACACTGGACCCAAGTTTCCCCCTGTGTGTCAGGTCAGCTGCTCTGTCATTGGTGTGTAAGTGTGTCTGTGCTTATGTGCGTCAACGGGTGAATGAGAAGCAGTATAACAGAGCTTTGACCAGTAAGGTAAAAAAGCACTTTAAACATGCAGACGATTTACCATTTTTCTGTTGTGATACCAAATTTCTACAGAGAAATAAAGTAAGATGTTAAGAATACTACTCAGTCTCAGCTATGGTGTACTCTGCAGAAGTGGTTGGAATAAGAGCTGGACTGGATCTTTTTGCATACAGTATCCAGTATTAACTGGCAGTTATATTTGAAAAGATTATGCATTTCTTATTCTTATCCTTTCCACTATGTGTTCATATAATTATAATAAATTTGTCCAACCTAAATTATTTTTTATTTTGTTCCTTATGAATGGGAAACTCCATGATTTGGAACAAACTGTATGAAGACGAAAAGCCTATCCTCCAGTCCCTACTAATGAGTAAATCTAGGGATGCTCCAATCGATCGGCCACCAATCAATATCGGCCGATTTCCGTGAAAAAGTATGTGATCGGCGATCAATGCCTTTCATTGCCGATCACAAAAGCCAATGAACTGTACCTCATATTTTGCAGCCTGCAGAGGTCCTGTGTGCAGTGTAGCGCCCCCCTCCCTCTTTCCTTCACACTGCGCAGTTGCGCGGCCGCAAATCATAAACAAACATGTCTGCCGTGTGGAACTTTTACACTGTCTGTGAGAGTGATGTAAAGTTTGCATCCTGCAACACATGCAACAAAAAAGTACCTTGTGGGGGAAGCTCTAAAATGCTTCAACACAACGAATAAACTACAGGTAAATTAGTAGTAGTTTCTTTTTCTTAAGCACTATAGATCCAGAGAACATCCCATGCATGCGTGTTATGTTGTCATACAATCAGAAAGAAGGACAAGGCCAGAAATAGTCAGTGTAATTAGCAGTGGGACATTAAGATACACACATAAGCAATAAACATAGATATGCCATTAAGCTGTGCCAGGTTTCATTTTGGAGCATTATAATTTAATACCACATGTAACACACCAATCTTCTACCTATAATAAATTGAAAAATTTAGATAGACAGCCAATCCATGTGGTCGGTATGGGTGATTGGCACTCATTGGTGAACGGTATCAGAATCAGCAGCAACCTGATTGGAGCATCCCTAAGTAAGTAAGTATTTTCAGCAGTTGGAAATGTACTGGTTATTGGTCATGTTGGACTAAAAAAGGCACAGGGGCGTGAAAGACTCGAGCCAGCCACATGCTTCACATACACACAAAAACACATAAAAATTAAAAAATAAAAGCAATAATACAGAAGATAAGGCAATTGTTGTTTAAATGCTCTACAGAAGAAGGTGTGTATGGTTTAACCTCTATATGACTCATGTCTTTCATGTGAAATGAGGTAAAATTGTGATGAAACGCTGTCATCATGTCAGTTTGCTGATTAAACTATAAATGTAAACATTAATCAAACATTTGATTATTGATCTGTCACATATTTAGACTGTCAGGACTGAAACATCTGTGCAGATGTTAATTTAGTAATCTGAAAGTAACCTGTGATTTAACAGTCTAGTTTAACATACAATCGACTTTTTCTGATCAATCACAGCATTTATTCTGTAAAAGAATCGATCTTCACAGTGAAAACTCAGACTAATGAATCAGAATATTTCAAAGTAAATAAAAGAGGAAACGTCGTTGTCTACGTAGGCATGGTATCAAGTTGGCGTCAAGTCGGACATAAAACTAACCAGGAAGCACTGCGTGCCAATCACCGGTGATCGAATCTGCACAGAACTTGCTCATCTCAAACGAGCCTATAGTCAGGCAAGAACTAATCGTGACTAATCGACAAAAAAATTGGAAGATTAGTCGACTACCAAAATAATCATTAGTTGCAGCCCTACTGGCTTTCTCCCACTATCCAAAGACATGTAGGTTAGGTTAATTGATAACTCTAAATTGCCCATAGGTGTGAATGGTCTAAGTGTCAGCCCAGTAATAGACTAGCGACCTGTCCCCGTCTTTTGCCCAGTGGCAGCTGGGATAGGCAACCCATTAGAGGACAAGCGGTTAGGTTAATAGGTGGCCAAAAACTTTAAGGCTACCTCCACACGCCTTTGCCAGTGATGTTACTTACACTGCTTTCAGTTCACTTTTAAGGTTTCTTTGCACAGGGATGAGAGCTTTTTATGAAAATGGACACCAATGGTAAACACTAAGCACACACGCAGTCACACACTGACAGTGGCAGAGCAAGCTGGGGTTCAGTGAAGACATTGAATCCAATTTAGCTTTCAGCATCACTTTACCTGCTGAACCACAGCCACAAGTGGATAAAATATGTCTACAACTAATCAACGCTTTTGTTAAAAGACTACAACTACTACTATACTAAATCACAATCAGCACAATGAACACTGTTCTGCAGTATCTTGTTAGTGACCAGCTAAAATATGCAGTAGAGACATACTAATATATATGTACCTAAACTCAGTGAAGAACATTGGCCATGCTGATCCACTGACCTAGCTCCATCTGGCTTAAATAAACAGAAGCTGGTGCAGCAAGTGCAGAGTCTGCACAGTCTCACACCTTTAAAGGCTCGTTACATGCAAAAATATATTTCTTTTTTTAAATTGAACAAATGCACAAAGCTGTTAAAATCGTACCAGCTTCAACACTGTCGCTGCCTCAGACCTGATGACCTGTACGTCAGTATACATCAGTTACAATAAAGAACACTTTCACTTCGAAGGCAGACTGTATTTACAAATACGTGATTTTTATCTGTGAACACACAAAGAGATAATATCACGTAATAACGAGCGACGAGTTGAAACAGGCCTAAAATACACTTGTATTAATAAAGGCAGTAAAAAAGCCTTGGTGCAGTGTAATTCGTGTAACACTTACTACCAAGCAATTTCTCTTGCATTTTCCACAGACTAACAAAACCTGACAGTCCAGCAGCAGCAGCAGCAGCGTGTGTGTGTGTGTGTGTGTGTGTGTGTGTGTGTGTGTGTGTGTGTGTGTGTGTGTGTGTGTGTGTGTGTGTGTACACCCAGACCTCTGAATACACAGCCTCTTTACTGTCGACAGTACAGTAGGCGTCAGAACCGGGTGGTGTTCATGACCAATTCTGAAGACATACAACACTTGACGTTAACTACAAGCAGAGTGGAAAAGAACAAAGGTCTTCCAAAACCCGCAAACTCAACTTTTACAACTTGCCCCTTCTAACAGGCAGAGCTTTGTAGTTGCACCAGGAAATAGCGGAGGCCTACACGGTGCGAAAGCTTGTTCCACTCGAAATTCACACTGTTTCTAACACACAGCGCACACAAACGTCCAGCGGCTCCCTCTACGTCCGGAGAGCGCTTAACGTGTATTCAGGTGCCTTCATTGTGATGAAATGTCTGAACTTACCCGCAAAGTGCGATTCTCCTGTGGCTGAATGTCGATCTGTTTCCCTCAAGCCACAGCAGGAACTTACTCTACGTCACGTGCCGGGCTGTCATGGCGCGGATTGGCCGGTTGTCAAACCGGAGCTCGCAAGGACTGAAGGGAAAGGTAGTTTTCACGGGGTTTATAGAGACAGAAATAGAGTGTTCTATCCATATTTGAATAATTAATTATTATTAATATATTTATTAGTCATCACTTCTTTATAGAAAAATGAATTTTGCAAATATTTGTGGCAATATAAGTACAAAAATAATGACACCAGTAGTTTAACTCCCAAATGATTGTGACGGTCACTCACAAGTCACTCTACACGAAAGATCTAGATGTACCTAATGTATTAACTTATTAATGATTTTTGATTATTTATAGATCCCCAGTGTTTAGAATAGAACTAATAAGAACACGCTTTGGGCTGCCAGATGAAAACTAAAATGCTATTAAAAGTAACAAAATGTGGTAATTCATCTAAACTTATTGCTTCACCCTTTCTAATAATCTATCAAGTTTACAGTTACACTTTTGAAGCTGCTACAAATGGATTCTGGTCAGGTTAAGTGCATGTTTTTTCAGAACAAAAGTGGTTCATTAGAGAAAACTTCAGATTAGAAAATGCATCAAGGGGCCATAATATGATTAATGAGATAGGACGGAAAGGTGAAGGGTTATTTTGCTAATCCCTTTTCTGACAATCCCTGTTGTTGGCTTCTTTCTTGAGAAATTCTGTAATTCATCTGGTCTCTCACAGTTACTCAAAATGAGCCTCATTGATCACATCACCGAGACCTATTCTTAAATACTTAAAGCTTAAAGTCTCTCAGAGGAATAAATGTCTCTAAATTCAGCTGTGTTGAAGTGCATTCCAGTAGTCTGGTGCATAGTACTAGAAACCTGTCTTCCCCACGTCAGAGTTGTTGTAAGGTCTCTTCTGAGATATGGAGTCATGCCTTAGGAGGTGAGGACACAGGTGTGCTGATGCCCCCTACATGTCAGTGAAGATCATTTGTCGAACAGTGCCTGAGTACACTGTCTGCAGTAATCAACAGCATGTAGTAGTTTAGGGGAGTGGCAGCAGCATGAGGATACAAGAATTGCCCATACTAAAGTGCAGACAGAATGGTGGACAGGAATATGTCTTCTCTGTTTTCAAAGGAAAAAAAAAATCCAATTAGAAATTTACATTTTTTGCAAGATGTTCAACATGAATTCTGTCTAACCAAAACCAAAAAGTCTTTATAATGCTGAACTTTATCAATTACATTTGCATTTAGACTATGTATAGGATTGGTAACATCACTGAGGTTTCTTTCACAGAGCTTGTGCTACGGCAACTTGACTAGCATGATGAATGGGACTTGAAATCCAAAAGGGACTTCAGTGGTCATCAATTAATACAATTCAGTTTATTTATATAGCGCCAAATCACAACAAAAGTCATTTCAAGGCACTTTACAGTGAAAGGTTTACTACACCTAACTAACTGTATATAGAATTGCACAGAAAACCCAACAGTCCCACTTGAGCTGCACTAGGCGACACAAGAACCTCTCTTTGGCCGTCGCACATGATAACACCATGTTTCACCGATGCGATTCAGATCATAAGTGCTTCTGCTGCAAGTTGACCATGGCCTAATTTGTCCGTAGGATGTAGAAGTAGCATATGACTGTGTTACATTATTTATTGGTCCTGAGCTGTGATTAGTCTAATGTAAGGTCCCTATTAATCCTACCCTCTGTGCAAGAAAAAAATTACATCTGTACCTGAAACAAAGATGTGAAACTGAAAAAAAAGATGTGAGACAGTAAAATTCAGAAGCAAAAATGGAAAAAAAGAAATGATGAATCTGAAAATATGTTTTATGTAATATATAGTAATATAATTATGTATTGAAATGAATAATTTAAATTAAAATTGTTATTGTACAGTAGTCAAAGAAATTTGAAGTGAAAAAAATCTCCTACATTTACATATAGTTTGGTTGTGTTATTATTTTTTTATATTCAACTTCAGCTTTCAGTTTCAAGTTTTAACTTTTTGTTTACAGTTTTGTCTTTCAAACTTACAAAAGATATGGATCCATTTGGCTACATATGACTGCCTCATGATTTCAGGCAGTCCATGACTACCTCAACTGTCTTGTTCAGAGTGAGCTCCAGCTTGTTCGCTGTACATCGTGACACCAGATGTGTCATTGTTGTCCTTTATTCATATTATATTCCTTTATTTATATGGCGCCAAAACGCGCTCAAGTCACCTCAAGGCACTTTACATTGTGAAGTTTAAGATCTTACACAATATGAGTATATAAAGAATAATGTAGAAAACCCAACAGTCCCACATGAGCAAACACTAGGCAACAGTGGAGAGGAAAAACTCCCTTTAACGGAATAAACCTCCAGCAGAACCAGGCTCAAGGTGGGAGGCCATCTGCCTCAACCGGTTGGGGTAAATGGACAGAGGAGAGAGAAGAGAACAGCAGACAATAGAGACCACAAACAACAACAAGGAGCAGCAGATGCAGCAATGCGCAGGTTGATAGGACCAGTGACTGCCACTGGAATCATACAGCTCCGAGGTCAAGGATACCTGCAGAAAGGGAGAGGGAGGGAGCGAGAGAGACAGAGAGGACGAAGCATGACTATGGGAGAGAGAAGACACAGACAGAAGTTAATAACATGCAATGATGGCATAAGAGTGGACAGAGAGAGACAAGGAGGAGAGAAGCTCAGTGTAATGTGGGAGAATGACAACATTGTCATAGGTCACTGTTTCTCCTATGATGACCACTAGAGGTCGCCTAATTATTTGTTTAAATGATTATGCATTTTTTTGGCCTATAGGTGAATACAGTTTGCCCATTTGGAGTTTGCTTACTGAAGCATAACGTGGGCATGATAACAACCAAAAACAGACATTTAATGGGGTGATACTATCTGAATCAATGGAACTACAATTTTAGATTACCTAAGTCAGTCCTGCAATGAAAGACTCATGTTAAACAATTTAGACATTGCACTTATTTCAACTTATTTTACATGATACATAATAGTACCTGACTTTGCAGCTTGTTAACCACAACAGTCTTACTGACTGACCCTCCACCCTTAATAAAAATAGCCTTATGTGTAATGTAAGTTTCTAACATAGCCCCTACTGGGCACTGTTATGGAAAACTGCCACTACCACTGGAGCACATTAGCCTAAACACTATAGATCTTTCAGCAGTTGAGATAGTTTGGAACTGTGTATCTGGTAATTCTGGTGATATGAGCTAATAAAGGTTTAAATAAACATTTGTGTAATGAATGGAATGGTGCTGTGGAATCAGTGTCCAGTGAATCATGTGCACACCATAGGCATACAGAATATCTCCATAATCCAATGCAAAGTGTGGAAGACTGCATAATGTCTTTTCTGTTTTCAAAGGGGAAACTATTTCTGTTTCTTAAGAATCCTTTTTTTTTCATTTGATGCTGTACCACACTAAATACATCACCATTTATTTATTTCATTAATAGAACTGGAAACTACAGTTTTGGCTCTTATGAACTGAATACATTCAATTCAATTCAATTCAATTTTAGGGTTTATGATCTTACACAAAATATATATATAAAGAATATTTGTAGAAAACCCAACAATCCCACTTGAGCAAGCAATAGGCAACAGTTGAGAGGAAAAACTCCCTCTAGAGGAAGAAACCTCCACCAGAATAAGGCTCAGGGTGGGCGGCCATCTGCCTCGACCGGTTGGGGTGAGTGGACAGAGGAGAGAGAAAAGAACAGCAGGTAA
>JAUBNQ010000010.1:16955459-16967156 GCA_032353495.1 Ctenopoma kingsleyae | reverse complement strand
CGCATATTTTCCAAGGCTTTTCTTTCCGTCCCTGGAATTTCTTTCTTTCTTTTAATGTAAATATATTTTGTTATTGTTACAGTGCACAATGCATTTGCATTCTCTATCACACTTTCTACTATTTAAAAGAAGATAACAGCATATGACAGATAATGGTCTACATGATTTCTACTTGGTCTTGCCACTGTATGCTAAATCATCTGTGCAATCTGCATCTTGTGTCAGATGATGCTGTTGACCCCATTTGCAGTGACCTGGCCTTCTCTTGCCACTGGCAAGAATTTTTAGTGCTTGCCACATCTTCTGTCAGAGGAACATAAATCCATCACTATACTCACTTTCATTTAAACTTATCTGCTGCACTGGCCTTGAAGTTCACTACTGTAGTCATGGTAATATTCTACAATGTTAATTGAAGTGTGCTAGTGTAGTGTGCATAGATTTTGTTCTTACCTTGGTGAATGTCAAAGAGGCCCAATATTTCTAAGCAAATAAAACACAAACAGTCATGATCTTTCATTTGTTGATTGAACACTTCCATTACAAAATACAGATTGTGATGGTGGAAAAAGTATTGGAAACAATGGTTTAATAATTGCTTGAATCTCCTTTGACAATAATAACCTCAGTCATATGCTTCCTTTAGCTGTGCTGTGTGTGCTGCAATGTTTTGTTTGGAGAGCGGTCCTGTTTATGGGTCTCCTGTCATAAACAGAGATATCTTACTCTATGTTATTCTATGATTCTTTTTCATCTCATTGAGCTCTCTGCATTGTGCTTTTGGAATGATCTTGGCTGGGCGTCCACTTCTATGGAGAGTAGCCACAGTACCACATTGTCTTCATTTATAGATAATTTCTCTGACTGTGGACTGATGAATATTTAAACTCTTGGAGATTACTCTATAACCCTTTCCAGCAACATGGAAATCAACAACTCTTGATCATAGGTCTTCTGAGATCTCTTTCTTGCCAGGCATGCTGCTTGTGAATAGCACAATGATGCTGTCGTTTTTTAATGAGTCAAGGTAGTCCTAAAACACTACTTTGTGTCAGTTTTAGTTATAGTTGGATTTGGTGCCATCTATTTGTAATCACTACACAAATAAACAGCTAGCAAAGTTGAAGCTAACGCAAGATTTGATGGTCTCTGTTGGACCAGAGAGCTGGAGGTTTTATTTTTTCGGGCTGTATGTCCATACATCATGTTCATCCAGTTCTTGCGCGTCGTTCTTGTATCTTAGGAATGCTTGGAGGGAATTCCTTAAAATTGGAGTTATGAAAGGTCAAAGTCATAGTGCCCTCAACTTCATTCAATCCTTGTGAACTGATAAGTCAGGAATGCATTGAGGGAATTTCTTCAAATTTGCCACAACTGTCCACTTGGACTACGTGAACTATTTAGGTTTTGGCGGTCAAAGGTCAATGTCAGTCACCTCACGTTCATCCAGTTCTGATTGTGGATGATGTCTCAGGATCACATTGGGGGAATTTCCTCCAATCTGGCACAAATTGTCACTAGGGGTTAAGGTTGAACTGATTAGATTTTGATGGTCAAAGGTAAAGTTCACTGTTTCCTCATGCATGTCCCATCCTCCCATGTTATATCTCAAAAACACATGGAGAGAATTTAATTACACCAGGCAGAAATGTCCGCTTGGACTCTAGCATAAACTTATTAAAATATGAGTTTGGAGAGACCTGCATGGAAACTACAGTGTAACTATGGAGGTATACAACCACAATAAGGTAATTCTAGTTTTATTTGTTTCCACAGTGTGCCTGTATTTAATAAGGTATTGTGTCCACAGCTGCCCTAGAACAGGAGAAATGTGGCCTTATTAGACACTTCACCTGTTCACGGAGTCTCTCACATTTTGATAGCAGCTCCCTAATGCCTGCATATCATGCGAATTCATCCCTTCTTGGTAGGTGGACCTGTTAGTTGCTTTACTTTCGGAAACCAACATCTCAATATAGAAGGTGGTCACAGGACTTGACAGCAGCAGCTGTTTGTGCAAGGCCAAATTCAAAGTTCAGGAACAGAAGCAAGAGTAGGAAACCTGTGTCTTGGATGGGTCCAATATACATCAGTGCATGCGGATTCAGACAAAACCATGCCTATTCGACCATTTTGAAGGCTACACTAGAGGATGGATATGTGAAAACGTACATGTTGTCATTCAGGCAGTCCTCGCATTTGTGTTCTTGGTTATGGCAGTTTACAGTGACTGTTATGCTTGTTATCCGGTAGATCTCTGGTATTGTGTGATGTCTCCCTCTGGGCTGTTTGACATACTAACTACATTCTGTTTGTATTCTGCAGTATTTACCTTGGTGGCTGTGATGCCAAACAATTTCATGTGTGGAGATTAAGTTTTACACCAACACCAATTCCAGAAAAGCTGAGATGATGTGTAATGAATCAATACAATTGAATATCCAATCTATATATAAGTCTATACAGTCTTTAAATGCTGTCTACTGCCCATCTACTAAATTACAACCCCAATTCCAAAAGAGTCTGCTGTGTGCTGTGTAAAATCCACATAAAAACAGAATGCTTTGATTTGTAAATGTCATAAACCCATATTTTATTCACATTAGAACACAGAAAAAAAATCAAATATTTAAACTGAGAAAATGTGACATTAAAAAAAAAAAATTATGGCAGCAACACATCTCAAGAAAGTTGGGACAGGGCCAGTCTTACCAGGGTGCAGCATCCCTCTTCTTTTAACACCTGTATCTATCTGGCAACTGAGGAGACCACTTGCTGGTGTTTTGTCCCATTCTTGCCTGATACAGGATTCTAACTGCTTAACAGTTAGATATTTTGCATTTCAGGATGCCCCAATTATTTTCAATTGAAAATGATCTATGTTCACAATGCAATGCCATCTGAGATGTACATCAAGGGTATCCAATATTATGTTTCTGTGATCTGAGATTCCTCTCAGATCTTTGGAATCTTTTGGTGATTTTATTACTGTAGATGATGATATATTGCAATTTTGCAATTTTACATTGAGGAACATTATTCTGAAACTGTTGGACAATTTGTTGACACAGCTTTTCACAGATTGGTTAACCTCTGTCCATCTTTACTTCTGAGAGACTCTAACTCTAAGATGATCTTTTTATACCCAATCATTACTGACCTGTTGTCAATTAACTTAATTGGTTGCAAGTTGTTCTTCCAGCTCTTCCTTGTTAGTACCACTTACTTTTTTTGAGAAGTGTTAATGCCATCAGTTTCAAAATGGCCTTGTTTTTTTTTTGTTTGTCTTATCTATTGGGAATAAATTATGGGTTTATATCATTTGCAAATCATTACATTCTGTTTTTAAGTACATTTTACACAGCAAACCAGCTCTGTTGGAATTGGGTTGTATTTTATTAGTTAAGATTGTATAGAATTATATTTAGACTAGTTTTATAGGCCAGGCCCCAGATTTGGATATTCAGTTGTAAAGGTTCATAGATAGGACCTGTCTTTAAGTTGCCTTACTGATGGCTAATTTAATAATAATAAAAATAATAATAACAATAATAATAATAAACAATAAACAAATCACTAAAACTGCTAAAAATTCCAAGTAGACATTATTTGGATAAACCAAAAAATTATTTAAATGTTGGATGGGTAGATTTAGTATTGCCAGAAAAGAAATGCCAAAAAACTAAAAACTAACTAAAAAGCAAAAACAACTGCAGTTAACAGCTTTTAATGTGGCTCAAAATCTCACTTCATTATTAGTGCATCAACAGATCAGCTTACTTGTCATGCAGCTCCACACAAGTTCTTGAGATTTTGGGTGGTCTGCATATGAGCTCATCTGTGAACTTCTGCAAACTATGGTCACTCATAACACATTTCATTCATTTCCAGTATCAGTGTCATTATATTTCCAGTCCTAGCTAGGGCTGGGTACTATTCAAAACTGTCAACCAACTGTCAGTTTGTCAGTAGTCAGTGCCAACCTAAAAGTGATGGAACCAACATAAACTATGTGTAGTGCCTCCAGTTTGGTCTTGAGTTCCAAGGCTTGCTGTGGTGCATTTAAACGATGGGCTCAGAATCAGGGGGAAAATGTGAATCTCACATTCCCACCCAGTAAAACTCATTATTAACATGTGAAATAAAGGTACTTGAGACACAATTTGCTATTAAGATCATGTAAGCTCATGTTTGTAACTGTAAGCTCACTGACATTGACTGCTGTGTATAGGCCTTTCAGCATTTCACAAAGAAATAAAGGGTAAATTGCTATTAATTCCAACTTTGGTTGCTTTCTGATGCCACATTTGAGGCCCTCAAGGTTTCAAATCTGTCGACTCCCACAATGCCACTTCTTCGTTGATGTGACTCTTCTCTAGACAAAGAAATTGTGTTTTTAACTTAAAATATGTGTAAACAGATTCAAATTTAAACAGATTTAAATATCTGATCATTGGGTTCTACTATATTAGATAATGTGGATCAGTATTCAAAACACCAAACAATCATTTAATACCCCGCTCTACCTATACAATCAGTATGTTATCATAAATTTACACTCCATTTGATTGTACCATTTCATAGTACATTCAGTATCACTTCTTTTCTCTATGGCTTCTTATTTATTACATGTCTTCTCTTTGCACAAGATTTTATTTTATTTGATAATTTTGTGTTGCATCATGTGTTAATGCATTGTATCCTTATTGGCTCTAATCTTGTCTCTAATCTAAACTTAAGAGCAAGTTTTGTTTTTGTTTTCCTTAGTAAAGAGACTGAATACGAGTACCCATGTGCTCACAGAGTCAACGTTGATCATTTGTTCTGTATTCTTCAGTAATATTATTTATATTTTTCCAGCTCACAGCACGCTTTGCTACCAGAACAATTATGGAATTTTGAAGCCCTTTTCAGTGACATATGAAGTACCATAACACACTTTCAGATGAAAAAAAAGTTCTGTTCATATTATTTTTCTTATTATTCTATGTATTTAATTTTGTGAATTCCTTAGCCAAGTCACTGACAAAAACAGTATCCATGTTTGTAATGTGGTGTCTTTAAAAACAGGTTAACAAAGTTAGTAGAGATTATTGAGGGTATGAATTTACAGCATTTATTCAGAAAGACATGAGAATCAAGGCAGGCGCCAGTCTGCCACTTCAGATTTAGATTATATTTAGCCATTTCGCAGGCACATCCAGAACATCTTACAAGTGAGACATAAGGAAAACCAAATAGATAAGTCAGGGAGAAGACATTGAAAGCAAGGACAGAAATGTTTTAGTTTTATCAGACACAAGGGTTTTTGTTCAAAGAAAGATGCAAAAGAGTCTTCAACAGTCTTTTGAAAATTGGGAGTGAGGCTGCTGAGCAAGCAGGTGGTTCATTCCACAATTTTGGGACCCCTGACCTGAAAAGCTTTCACTGACAGAACACATTTGGCGAGAGGGATTGTATGAACTACCTGTATGAGGGAGTTCAGGTAGGAAGGTCCTGTCCAGTGGTGTGACATGTCCTTATTTACCGATTAAAAATGTGCTTCTGCATTTTGGATCATCTGGAGAGGTCTGATTATGCAGCCTGGAAGCCCTGTTTGTGGGGCATTGATGGTCCACAGGATTGTTTTACGATGATTTGAGAGGAGAATGGATATGTAATTCTTGGACAGAGTAGAGAATGTGGAGAGTGATGCAATGTTTGATGGAAGCAGCAGAAAGTCTCCACTTGGTGGATGGAACTGGGAGATGGTGGTTGCCATCTTCTTAGTGAAGAAGTTGGCAAAGCTGAGAAAGGAGGATATCCCCATATGGCAAACCATGTTAACATTTAACAAGTCGACAAGATATATGATTAAGATATCTGCAATGTCTTTCCGGCTAGTCAAAAGTGTAATTTAAGATATCTGCGACGTCATTTTGACTAGTCAAAAGTCGAATTAAAGATCATTTTGACTAGTCAGAATGTCTCATTGACTTGAATGGGAAAGTACTTTAAGATATCTACTACGTCATTTTGACTATCCGAAATGTGAATTCCAGATATCTTGAACTACACTGTGACTACTCAAAAGTCTAAATAGAAAATAGAAGAGAATAGAAAAGTTTGTTTTGATGCTTTGAGTTTGATGGGCAAAAGGTGACAGCGTTAACATAAACCTATATTAAATTATAAAGATATATTTTCTGATTCTGACTATCTTTAGGCCAGCAGAGAAGACTTTGCTGGCCCTGACTGTCCGCCACTGGCTTAAAGAAGGTCCAGTCATGGGTCACTTTTGACTTGTAATAACATCCTGATCTGAGACACTTCAAATACAATCTGCAATAACCTCTGTTCACTTCATATCTCATCAGCTGTTTCAAGATGAAGATTGATACCAGCCTGACTATGCCCCAGCTCCCAGAAGCCCTGTCCCAGGCAGGCCTCCAATTCACTGTGGCTACGGAGGAAGACTTCGATGAGATCATGTCTATGAGCCAGGACATCTATGGAGGTCTTGACTACCTACCCACTAGATACACCAACTGGCTGCAGGAGGCCAACCGCATAGTCATATTGGCCCGTAAACAAGGAAAAGTAGTAAGTTCAGTAAATAGTATAAAATAGTTTGAATATTTTGAAATTAGGAAATAACTGAAGTATAGTAACCTGCAATTTGAGTTTGAAAGTCTGTATGCATACTGTTAACATGCAGTGACTGAAAGGCAATCAACTGTTGGTCAAATAAGTTAGCCACCAACAAGAAGGTTCTGGCGCATTGCTTAGTCTGCTGCTGTTGTGACCCAGACCCTGATTATTGTTAGAAAATGGGTAGCCTGATGCAGGAGACTTGTACTCCATGCTCTGTTTGACATGTGCTTGTTTCCCAATGATGCAAGTGTGGATTTGATTTGATTTTGATTTTGATTTTATTGTCCCAAGAGGGAAATTCCTTCCCACGGGACTGCACTCACTTGACAAAAACACAACACAATAGCACCAACCATGCGACAAAGCAGACATTACACTTACACTTCACAAGCTACGACCACAGATTAGTTGGTTAACAGCACAGTTGTTGTTTTCTATGTCCTACTTATAGGAATGGTGTAAACTTAAAAAATACAACATGCTACTGTTATAATTTTTTTAATTAAATATCCTATTTCTTTCTCTGTAATGCTCATCAGATTGCTCTGGAGTCGGCATGTGTGATTGATGATGGGGAGACAATGCTAGTGGAAGGTCTCCGTGTTGCACCGCAGGAAAGGGGCAAGGGCGTGGCAGGCGTTCTGCTGCGCTTTTGCTCTGAGCTGGTCAAATCCAAGTACCCAGATATCAAAGTATGCCGCCTGACACGTGATGATCAGCTTGGACCAAAGGACTTCCAGAAGTATCGCATCATAACCAAGCAGGTACCAGAGACATAAAAATAATAAAATTCTTATGTATGTCTTGCTCTGCTATTGATTAATTGTGGTGTGTAATAACCGGCATGCTTCATGCAAAATACTAATATTTTTTGTTTCTATTGCAGCCCTTTGTCAGGTCACACTTTTGCTTTTTATTTCTAGGGAATTCTGCTGGTGCGCTTCAGAGCTGAAGACCTGAAACTCCATCTATCTGAGCTTGGTCTGGGTGGAGACATCCAATCTCCTTTGCCCACCTCTTCCTCCAATTCTCTGCCAGTGCGTCTCGACCAAATAGCTATCCACCGTCTGTATCTGACTACTGATCTAATGCATGGGATCCTTCCTAATGCCACCATCATTCAAGACTGGCAGCCATTCAAGCCTGTGCAAAGCAACATGGCCATCCTAATGAAGAAGGAGATTGACTGGATGGTTGATGATGTGTCCAGCCCTACTGTGGCCAGTCTCTGTACCTTCCCTTTCAGGGTTCCCATTGGAGACGACTGGTAACTGACCTTTCTTTATTTATTCATAATGTCATGCAGATGTGGCTAGTTATGTCAGGGACAACAAGTGTAAGCTTACAGACAATATACATGCGATGCTCTCTACCATACTATCATCAATCACCACTGTGTGCCAGAGTAAATGTGTTAGATACTATGCAATGGGGTCTATTTTCCTGAAATAGGGCACAATTCCAAAGGCATATGTAAACTCTCCGCAAAGGCATTATGGCCAACTTTTTGCTTGTGCTTCCCACCACCAGAATGAAGGCAACTTGAGGTTACAAAATTAACAAAAATACACAACACAACAATTAAATGATTGATATGCATTTCAAAAAATTATGCACATTGTTGTACTGCATACTGTGCAATCAGTTATGTAAAGTATTTCATAGGCAAACTGCATCCTGCTAATGTATCTCTCTAAAGTACAAGAAACTTATTATTTTAATTATATGATGTATTATTGATAAATTGAATAGAAAAAATAATACAACCAAATGCACTGTGCCAGGAGTATTTAAATTAAGCAGGATATTGGAGTGACACTATAAAACTAAAAACAAAATCCAAAACAAAATCCATTATTTATTTTTTAAGATTTACAGTATTAGCTCTTGCCGTTGTGTTTCTTGACAGTGTCCTGCACCCCTGAGCCTTATCTTTCACTTTCCAGTAGCAGCTCTGAGCTTATATTAAATCATGGTTCAGACCAGGTCTTTTATTAATGGGTCAAGTTGGGGCTAGTATTGATTTAGAGATCAATATAAGGAACATTTGGTTCATGCTGAGCTTCACTGGTTGAGTGCAGTACAGGTTTAAAAATTGGATTTATATAGGATTCTGCTCCAGCCTTATTTTAAAATAATTTCTCTGACTGCAAATGTATTTTGAAAATTCACTGTAATAATTTTCTTCATGTGACATCAACATATTTTTGCATTAGAGTTTTGTACTACTACTACTACTACTTTTGAATTAAAATGTCCATTAACATAGAGTATAATGAACACAACTGAGCACAACTGCTTACATAAATTGCATAACACATATCTTTGGTGTAATGCTGGCACCAGGGCCGGGTTAAGAAATCTTGAGGCCCTAGGCTGCTATATTTGTGGCCCCATTTGTTGTCTTAAAATAAGTAAAACATTTTATGCTTATAAGACTGTGCTGCTACTGATTAACAATAGACTAAAACACTATAAGACTTATGATTTCATCACAGTAGTCATATGATGCTCTGGTTTTTGTAACAGTTATGAATTAATATGTGTGGGTGTTGAATCCTCATAGACAGCAAGCACTTCGTATATTGAATGAATATTTTGGCGAAATTGTCTTTTAGATCCAGGTTCACGTGAGCAATGTAACAATTAAAACACAATAATGAAACCAAACATGGCGACTAATATCCTAAAGTGTCTCAGCAATAATGAGCTTGAAGCTTGAAGAGATGAATCAGAAAATACACAGGTTCCAAAAATAGTATTTTAACAAATGTCATTACTGGTGTTACCACAAATTAGATAACTCCAACCTGACCGTCAGCAAAATGTCACTGTACTGCTAAGAAGAACAAAAGGAATCAAGTTATCATCCTATGTGTTGACAGCACATTTTGACTCTCATAAGATTAGTTCACACCAGCAGTGAACCACAAACTCTGACATATCTTGTGTGCATTGTGAAAATATAGGCCATAAGTGAAGCCTGTGTTTAAATCAACAGTATTAATGATCACATACTCACCAATTTGTGATTTTATTCCTGCAAACAAAATAATTGGTAACGTCTGATCAAACTGCCAAGTCATATTCCTGAGACATTATAATCAAGTGGTTTAGACTTTCATACATGTTGACCATAGTCTGTTCTTGATCAGGGCGAGTTTGGAGAAGGAGCTGTCCTGTTTACTGCTCCTCCAGCTTCTCTCCTGACCAAATGTACCAGGTGCTGCAGATGTTAACGTTAACGTTAGCTGACGCTGTATGAACTGGTCAGGCTGTGCTGTTGTTAGCAAGGAGGTTTTATTTGCTGTATCTGCTGAGGGTGTTTCTCCACAAACTTATTCATTGTTGTTTCTATCAGTTTTTATTTTCTTGAGATATGTTGTAGATTTTGCCACCTCCTCAGTATATGGTAACTTTTAGTTGTCTTTATCAAGATACGTATTTACGTGTCATGTTTACAATTTGCAGAGTTCGTCTTGATGATGTCACAGACATACTCAGAAAAAATAGCTGAGCTATTTTGATTTTTAATCATTTTCATGAATAGATACTACTGCAATTCAGAAGAGGAGCTGGAGGAGGAAACAGGGCAGCTCCTTCTCCAAACTCGCCCTGATCAAGAACAGACTATGGTCAACATGTATGAACGTCTAAACCACTTGATTATAATGTCTCAGGAATATGACTTTGTCAGTTTGATCAGACATTATCTTGTTCAAAGAAAAGCAGGAATAAAACCACAACTTGGTGAGTATGTGATTATTAATGCTTCACTTTAAGTTGATTTAAACACAGACTTTACCCCACTTTATGGGTGATGATTTAATAATGTACACTTCAGTATATAAAGTAGTTTAGATACTGTATGTCCGAGTTTGTGGGGTTCACTGCCCGTGTGAACTAAGTTTTATGAGAGCCAGATTGTGTTGTCAACATACAGGACGTGTTCTCATACAGGATGATAACTTTTGTTGATTCCTTTTGTTCTTCTTAGTGGTACATTGAGGTTTTACTGACGGTCTGATTTGTGGTAACACCACTAATGACAGTTTTTGGAACCTGCATATTTTCTGGTTCAGTCCTGGCTTCAAGCTCATTATTGTTGTGACCCTGTAGAATATTAGTCACCATGTTTGGTCTTATTACTGTGTTTAATTGATACATAGTCCATGTGTACCTGGATACAAAAGACAGTTTCCCCCAAATATTCATGCAGTATATGAAGTGCTTGCTGTCTATGAGGATTCAACACCCACACATATTAATTCATAACTGTTACAAAAACCAGAGCATCATATGACTACAGTGATGAAATCATAAGTCTTATAGTGTTTTAGTTTATTGTTAAACTGTAGCAGCACCATCTTATAAGCATAAAATGTTTTACTTATTTTAAGGCGACAAATGGGGCCCCAAATGCTAGCAGCCTAGGGCTGGGTTATTCCTTAACCCCGCCCTGTCCACAGTGACTTTAAGATACTCAAATAGTACAAGTTGTTCATTTTCAGAACAATACATTCTTTTCATTCAGTTGACTGATAAACCTTTTTTTACACCAGGTATTACCTGAACATTGACATGTTTGGTAAAGACCTAGAACTGGTTCGGCAGCAGTTCTTGTGCCATCTGCAGCGCCACACCGCCACCCTGAAGGGTCATGTGATGTGCCAGATGTTTCTGGACCCGCCTCTTTGGAAGCCCATGGCTGAATTCTGTCTCAACACCTTGAGCGTGGAGCTGGTGAAGGAGTACACTGAGCAATGTGTGGTGGAGTCAGACATGGTGTAGTTACAGAAGGTGATTGGAAGGTGGATGAATGGTCTACCCAACAAAGATGAATGGACACAACTCAATTACACATAACAGAAAATACTCCCCTCTGTACTGAGGAGATAAGAACCAAGAAAAACAAGATGTAGTTTCTACATAACAAAACTTACATATGCAGTAGGTTCTATTAAACAGTACAAAAACAAATACAGGGCATGGACATACAATCTTGAACACATGTAATCAGTTGCAATTGGCCTTTGACAAATACTACATTTGTAGATATTCTAA
>JAUBNQ010000010.1:16860738-16896548 GCA_032353495.1 Ctenopoma kingsleyae | reverse complement strand
TTTTGTCTCGCTTAATTGATGCGCCTTACAATCCGGTGCGCCTTGTTTATGAAAATTGACACAGCTATTTATAGTGCACCTAATGATCCGGTGCGCCTTATGGTCCGAAAAATACGGTAATCCCAGAGGGAGATTGTTTTTCCTCATTACAGCTGCTCTCAGTTCAAAAAGAAAGAAAAGAATCACAACCAGAAACAAAAGATCAGCACCAACACAAAATACTTGTACGTAATGCTAATGCACAAATACACAAAGCACAGAATATACAAAAACAAAAAACATGATAAGAACAAAGAAATCGAAAAATGGATGGAAATAATAATAATTATGATTGTTGTTCTTCCTCCTCCCTTTTACAGAGGTGGGAGGAATTGTAGAGTTTTATGGCCACAGGCAGAAATGATCTGTGGTGTTCAGTGGAGCACGTTGATCAGTCTCTGGCTGAACGTGCTCCTCTGTCCAGCCAGGACACTGTGTAGGGGGTGGGAGGGATTGTCCAGGATCGAGAGGAGTTTAGACAGCATCCTCCTCTCAGCTGCAACATGTAGGGTCCAGCTCTACTCCCAGAACTGAACCAACCCTCCTGATAAGTTTGTCCAGTCTGTTGGTGTCTGCTACCTTCAAGCTGCTGCCCCAGCAAACCACAGCAAAGACAGAAAGAAAATGACACTGGACACCACAGATTCATAAAACATCCACAGCATGGTGCTGCAGATGTTAAAGGACCTGAGCCTCCTTAAAAAATACTGCCGTCTCTGGGCCTTTTTATACAGAGCAGTCGTGTGTGTTGACCAGTCAAGTTTATTTTCCAAGTCTAGACCCAAATATTTATACTCTGAGCCAGAAGTCAGATTCAGAATCCAAGCAGGCATCACAAACAGCACTGACAATCAGCTTTAGATTTGTTCTGTGCTTTGTTGGCCGAGAGAACTCACATGACCAGCATGGCTTCTCTACTTGTGCTTTCTCATTTACATGGTTAACTGCTCACAGCCGCTAGATAAAATAATGCTGACTCCACTTACTGTGTACTTTCGGTGTGAAGCATACAGGCTGGAATACATTTATCAAACAAAATAATGTCCTAAAGTGTGGTGTAGCAAAATCTTCTTAACAACTGTTAACTGTCCTTTTATTAATTGATCCCCTTTGCCTCTCTTCTCACTGTACTTTTATCAGGTTGACATCTTTCAGAAGGATCTGTTGTTGATCCCCATCCACCTGGAGGTCCACTGGTCGCTTGTCAGCGTTGACATTCCTCGCCGAGCCATCACTTACTTTGACTCTCAGCGTACCCTCAACAGACGCTGCCCAAAGGTAGGACTGGACAGCAATGTCAAGCTTTAAGCTAGTGGATTATTTGAATGGACAGATGTTTGTCCAGGCTGTAGACTGACTCCTGCTGTCAACAGAGCTCTGTTCTTCAAATGAGGTCTGAGTAAATCAGACTGACATCACATCAGATAATTTGGATGAGAATAAAAATCAGATTTTTTTTTTTTTTAAAGCCAGGATGCAATTAAGATAAAATAAGACCTTATTGATCCCCCAAAGGGGAAATTCACATGTCACAGCAGCAGAGTAAAACTGACATCAACTGTTAAAAACTAAAAAAAGAACTAATGTACAATGAATCTAAAGTATATACAAAAATAGGATGGATCAATAGCACAATAGTAATAATAACAATATACAGTTAGAAAGGTGAGATACAGTAAATAACTAAGTTTGTGACTAAATGAGAAGCAACAACAGCCTCAAATTGAGAGGAGCCTTTAAGCTGATAAAGTCTGCCATTTGGAGAATGGAGACAACTTTGATGGAGATCAAGAAGCCGATGGTGGCAGGACTTCAGCCATGTCCCATTCTGGTCAGCAGTCGGCGTGGATGGCATTTTCTCTGCACTATCCCGCATGAGCCTTACCTGTAGCCTATGTTAACTTTAGCAATATTGCTACACCAATCAACCACATTAATTTCACTATCTAGTGCTATTAATGTTTCAGTGTAAACATGAGCACTCTGACAGGCCTGCAGGTACCCAGCAAGCTTTGATGTGTGTTGTTGTAGGACTTAGAGAATGACCTTTGATGAGACTGCCCCTCTCAGATGTGCAGAACACTCACACAATCAGCTCCAGTTACACAGTGACACAAAGATAAGTAATTTAGCTCTAATCATCTGTGCACATTCATGCTGTCAGTCAGCTGCATTCTAGATTATGGAATAATAATTAGACATGATAAGACTGAGCTATGACACTTTACTTCAGTTTTTATTCTAATATTGATTTCACACACTACCAGCTGATTTTAGTCATTTTTAACCATGTCTGTACCTGCATATTCACTATGAATATGAATAAATGTGAATCTGGGTTCAATTCAATTCAGTTTTATTCATATGGCACCTCATCACAACAAAACTCATCTCAAGACACTTTATATAGTAAGACCTATATAGTAAGAGTAATAGAGAAAGCCCATCAAATCCCCCTTGAACAGCACTAGATAAGAGTAGAGAGGGACACCTGCTGAACTCTGGCCATCAATATGTACATTACTAACTAAGCCTTTATTGTAATTATGTCGAAACAAGTCAATGTAATAAATCATTTTATTATTTATTTAATTTAGTCTACTGAATGTCTCTACTACACTTCCCTCTCTCTGAATCTGCTGTACAGTAGAGCATTGTAAAACATGGTGTGCATTTATAGTCAGTAGTGAAAGACTGAGACATGTTTGTCTTAACAGTATGTATTAATGCTCCTGTTACTAGATTTATTACATACTTATTTTTCACAACGTGGTGATGTCACTTTGATGTCAGATGTCGATTGTGTTGGCTAACATTGGTAACCTGCTGAGATACCTGCCAGGTTGGTTCAACTCCCTCCACAACTAATTTGTATAAAATGCCAGTGATGATGTGTGTAGTTAACAAAGACCATTAACCTTTTGGTTCTTAATAATTTTAATTGTTCATGTTAACCCTTTTCTTAGATTGCATTATTTGTAGAAAATATATTCACCAGATTACTAATGCTGAGCACATCTAACATTTCATAATTGAGATTTCCATTGTTGACCAAGTGTTTTAGTCATTTCTATTTCTGATCACAGTTGGTTCACTAATCTAAATGTTATTTTAAAGTGTTATTGGCCTGTAGGACCTGTCCTGGCTGAGGAGCCAAATGTGCGAACTGTGTGAAACTGTGTAATCTGTGTAAATTCATCCTTTCATCAACCACCTCTGCCATGCTGCTCTCTCCCCTAATTTAATCTTTTGCTGTTGTTTGCAGCACATTTTTAAATATCTGCAAGCGGAGGCCATCAAAAAAGAGCAACAGAACTTTTTGACGGGATGGAAAGGCTTTTTTAAAATGGTAAGGCACTTTTTTCTGCCTTAACTCGCAGAGAAGCCTAGACCTCTGATGTCCCTAAACTCCAACCACACTCCATTCTAGTGTCTTAGTTTGGACTCCAGGTGTGCAATCACCTGATTCCAGCTGATTTTTATTGACATCAGAAGCCTAGTGTTTTACTCACTTCTTCCACCATCACTTTGAGTGGTTGTGTTTTTTGCCACTGTACATCTCAGTTAATTGTCACTGTGAGTAAACTAGTTGCTGCTGCATGATACATGTAACATTACTTTAACTGTGCTGTGCATTCTAACAGTTGTACAGCTTGTTGCTAACATATTGTGGGTTGTATGTTGCAGAACGTTGGTCGTCAAAACAATGACAGTGACTGTGGGGCTTTTGTGCTACAGGTGAGTATGTCAGCTCTTAGTCATTGCACACCTGTGCAGAAGGTTTTAGCCTTAAAGTCAGTTTAATGCTGCCATTTCATTTCTCATTGCTGTTACTCAGTGTACCTTGCAGTAATTTGAGCATCTATGGAGCTGGTTGCTCTGTGCTCAGTATATTTTTTCAAATGCGTTGTTGTAAATGTCACACCTACAGGCCAATAACCTGTATTTGTTTCTCATTTCCCCTCTGCCATCCTGCAGTACTGCAAGTGTCTGGCGCTAGGGCAGCCTTTCAACTTTGGCCAGCAGGACATGCCCCGGCTGAGGAGGCAAATGTATAAAGAACTGTGTTACTGCAAACTCATCCTGTGACCAAGCACCCCCACCCCAGTCCACCATCTCCATCTGCTCCCACCTCTCCACAACACGTTGGAGCGACAATGATATAACGAGAAGAGGAGAAAGGGAGTAAGTGATTGACAGGAAAAAGAGAAACTTTTCAAACTTTTCTCTGCCAACATCCAGAGAAATTACCTCTGTAGGTGATGTCATTGTTTCACTTTTTGTCTCTTTGCTTCCCTCTTTCCACCATTTAAAAAAACTCGGATTTAATTTCCACGTCCTGGTTATTCCTTTGTGGTTGACAGAGGCCAAGACTAGCTTCCATTTTCGGAATGTGCTAATCTTCCGTTCTATTGCAGTCCACTTTTCAGTCCAAATGGGAGCACGAACATGATCATGAAGATATCTTAAAAAAATCCAGTCCAGATGAAGGTTTGGACAACAGTTAGTTCAACCTGACTTCTACTTACGTGTAAGACGCCCAAACATGAAGTGCAGAGGTGGCATGGGTGGCCAGTGAAATGGTTTGAACCAGTCTGTGTAAGCTTGTGGTTAAATAGTTCCAGTGGATTCTCATGCCTTCCATCCATCCAACCCACACATAATGTTGTGTTCTGTTCCAAATGTCAAAAGTGTGAAACTTGAAAGTCTTTGAAAAACAAGGGACACCCAACAGAGAATACAGTCTCCATGCTACAGCCATTTTAACGATACAATCTAGTTATCACGTAATCTCTGCCATTGTAGTGTGACGTGACATTTCCAGTATATATGTTAAACACCTTGTTACCAGATATTTAGGTGGATTTAAACCAATGCTGAAACTGGAATGCATAGTCAGAAAACACACAGAAGAAACCTCTGGTGTATTTTGTTTGTGAGGGAAATGGGAATTCCCTCACCACTCTTCCCACTTATACACATAGAACATCTTCATGTGGGAGAATGGATCTGTGGCTGCTGCACCCCCCCCCACCCCCACCCCAAAAAAACACGTCTGAATAACACATTGGCCTAAAGTAAGGGTCGCTTTACATTGCATCTATCTTTTTCTGTTTTATCTCTGTCAGTAAATGTGTTGATATGCTTTATTGCTATAAACAAACTGTGTTAAAAGGAGGACTACTAAATTGTGTTCTTTCTGGAGTAGGTACAAAAAAGATCCTCTGATTAGTTTTTCTTTGACGGTTTGAGAGCCATTTTGTTGAGGACCACAACAGCTACATAACAAATCCAGCATGTCCACAAAGGAGTTGCAGTACCCTCCTCTTCTTTTTATAATGAAAGACACATTTGTTGATAGCTGTTTTTTTTGTTGTTTTCTTTTTTTTCTTTTTTTTTTTTTTCAAATGTTGATGCAACAAAATTGACAGTTTTATATATCTTATACAATGCATTAAGGTTGCTAAAATAAAAGTATGTGGCAAACGACATTGTGCATTTTATTAACACTACTGCAGAGGCATCAGCAGCATATGCTGAGACCAGTGGTGGAATGGAAGTACTACTTAAGTACAGTACTTAGTGTAAGTACACAATTGCGGTTCTACTTAAGAATTTCCATCTCATGTTATTCATATAACACTTCATTTACCTCACTACATATTCGTCAGTCAGAAATCACGGAAATTATCTATCAGTGCTACAAGTTAGAGGTTAAACTTAAGGTTTTAAACTTAAAATGAGCTTCAGCTATAATTCTACACTATACATTAATATCACTGCAGTAATCTAGAGAGAGCCGAGTGTCTGGCTATTTTCCTGCACTTTTGTTATGTTGGATACCTAATAATCCTTTTGGTAATGTGACATTTTAAATGAAGGGATTACCTTAATGGTGTATATTTACAGTGTAAAGCTACTTTTACTTAAGTAAAAGGTCTGAATATGTTCTCAGTCTCAGTGTTACTTTGCATTTTACATAGTCATTCTGCACTTATTTTGATCATTTTTATGTTATAAAAAAATATGAAAAGTGCTGGGGCTTTATCACAGGAGGCTTCACTCTGTGCGATCTTAGTTTCTGATTTAATTAGCCATTTAGACTCTAGTTTAGGCATTGTTCTTGGGGACAATATTATTCCAGTATTTCTGGAATCCTGGCCCTTTCTTATATAGTCTAAGTGAAAATGAAATGCTGTCATGACTTGAGTTGAGACACCACAGATGACAACAGCATGAATCACCCACACTTTACAGGCTACATCACTGGACATGAGATATGTCACTGCTGTAAATTTCCATTTCCTGATGTGCTCAGTATGAGAGATAACAAGGAAGTATGTTTCAGGACAAGGTTCTGCCCAAGAAATGCGCCTTTGACTGCGTTTACAAATAGCTTAACTAAACATGTGGGACCTTAACCCGGGCTAACCCGAGTAAAACAAGCCTGGCTACATGTCAGCCAGTTGTAAAAGCTTGGAAAACAGAAGGCCCATACTTGAGACCGTAAACTCCGCCCTGCTAGTGTGCTAACAGTAATCGTGCTTACTATAGACGCTACGGCCCGCCCACGTTAAATATGACGTACATATTGGCCAATCACAAGTCTGTGTGGGCGGGAGAAAGTTAAGTGACGGTCATCTGTCGCAATGAGAAGGCTTCTTTTGTGTGTCGTCAAAGTATATAAGACATTTCAGCCACAGTTTCTGTCTTTGGAATAATGTCTGCTGAATATGACAATAGGTAAGGAACATTTTATGGTCTAACGAGTACGCTGTGTTTCAGGATATGGTTTATTTATTTGCGCTGGTATTTTAGTCGTTATTGATGTCTCCCCGAGATGTAGACGCTGAGCGAAGTGTTTCTTTGCTCAACAAAGTCAAGGCCTGCGTATAGCTGCCTCTGACTACTGTCACAGTTTTTAAGTCACAAATAACGAACTGATATTGTTAATTTAGATGTTTGAGCTAATGTTATGGCACGTTAAATTCAACTTTTGGTCAACACATTTATTTCGAATAGCGGGAATAGTGATGAGCGTTGTTGGATGTGAACGTAACGTTAACTGACTGAAACGGCAACCGGTGCCTCAAGTAGCACGTGAATGCGCCTGATGTAGGCCTCATCAGTTTCTACTCGACAGCCTTTTATCATCCTTAGTCAAATGTCGAATATTACAGCGTGTTAGAATTGCGGAAATCTGGGTTTATCGCGTAGTGGGTGAAAGTTTTCGAAGAGAACGGTAAAATTGAACTATCTTTTGTTCTCCTTGGTACCAAAGGCGCACATGGTCGTGGTAGTATTACCCGGCGGATTGGACAATGCCGGTAGCGTAGGCCGCAAGCTAAACGCTGTGGAATCTTTCCCCTGACATTGCTGCCGGTGGAAATACTGTGCCTTCGTTAAACAAATACTTGGTTTGTTTCGACTTGTGCTGTCGTTCGTTTCGCTGACATGGCACGTCTTAACAGTAAAAGGCCACAATGACGGGCAAGGCCTGTAGCATTAGCAGTAGCTATAGCGGGCCGGGGCTACACCCAGGTAAGATTGGAAAAAAAATACACATTTTGAGCTTAGGGACAACTCTGTTAACAGATAATAGGTCATGTAACGTGAATATAATAGTCTGATCTGGTTTAATGGCATCGTTGTGGCTGCAATTGCCATCGAGTAATTCTCCGCTTCAGCCAGGGAAACTACCATCTTGAATGTATGTAGTAAAAATGGCGGACTACCAAAAAGGAGTTTGCTGCTAGCACGAGGGTAATATGGCTTTGGCTATGTTTTCACCAAGCGCGGTAGAAAAGTCTTTCAGAGGTGGCGTGTGACCAGTAAGCTGGTTTTAAGCTGGAGTCTTGTCAAGAAAATGACTTTGTGCACAAGAACACCTTTCTGGCGCATATATGTGGAGGACTTCCTTTAAATCATTCCTGGCAATACATACGTACAGTATATATTGCAGCATAACCACTCATGGAGCTAATGGTGTTGTGCTGCTGTTCTGTTGTGCTAGTTGTTTTTTCAAGTGTTTTTCCCTTTGTGGAGTGTTATGATAGCTTGCAGAGAATAACCTGTGGTTTCTGTGGGGTCCTTTTCAGAGACAATGGCCCAGAGGGCATGGAGCCAGATGGGATCATTGAGGTGAGTAGGATAATAATAATAAACCTATAACCTAGAGTTGACATTCAGTGAAATGGCTGTAAGGTAAAACTGAGGAATGTGCGATGGTCAAATGTAGAATAGTCATAAATGTTAGGTTTTATCTAAATTCTTCACTGTTTGTCTTGCCCCTGCAGAGCAACTGGAACCAGATCGTAGACAGTTTTGATGAGATGAACCTACGTGAAGCTCTGCTCAGGGGAATTTATGCCTATGGTTTTGAGAAGCCTTCCGCTATCCAACAGCGGGCCATTCTCCCTTGTATCAAGGGTAAGTCAAGCACACCTTTACTGGAGAATTTTTCAACCGTGTACATGTAGGTGCCAACATGTGCATTTCAAGTTGGTCATTGATTTGTCTTTATATTCAGGCAGTGTCAGCTTGGTACTTTCAACATGACTATGGGGCATTTACCTGCTTGCTCATTACTTGGTACCAGTCTCCTACTTGGTACCAAAATATTGTGGACTGAATCTTCTGAGCATCATAGAATATAAAACTGCAACATCTTGCAACAGATCTGATTTATTGACTAAATGTCTTACGTTATGCTGTAAAACGGTTAACATTACACAATCCTCAAACACTTTCCAGCCAGAGAGTATCTGACCTCCTGAACACATCTAAACCTGTCCATATGTACTTATTTATAAAAATTTTCTGTAAATGTTTTTGGTTTAGGTTACGATGTGATCGCTCAGGCCCAGTCTGGCACTGGGAAGACTGCCACCTTTGCCATTTCCATTCTGCAGCAGATTGATGTGGAGCTGAAAGGCACTCAGGCTCTTGTCCTGGCTCCTACCAGGGAGTTGGCTCAACAGGTAGATCTTAAAACACAAAAATGGTGTGGAGAACCAGCACTGAAGTTGTATATTGGATTTCTTTTCCTTTGTTGAAATTCAGTTTCATAACTGTTTCGAGTAACCACAGAACATTTGCAGACTGTCTTAAGCAGTGTTTCTAATCTTTGCGTCACCAAAAGTTTAACTAGTGTAGCAATCACGAACAGCTCCTTCCTAGTGCACAGCTGTGCTTCTGCTCCTCTCATTTTACACTGCTTCTGGCATGAAATGTCTTTTCACTTCCTTAAAGGAGAATCATACTACATCACAAAAAATCCATGTACACCTCTGCCAAGAATCTTAGGTCTTGGGGATATTGACTTACAACTCTTGCACACTCTAGGTTCCAGTATGTGAAGGGATTTTAAACTAACTTGTGTAAATGCTAATTGGTCTGCATTTCATGATGGTTTGTGACTCACTAGACTCATATCATGTGATTCCCTCATAGCATGTTTCATGCATGTTGTCAGAGATGAACACTAACCAGTGGGGCAGTATAAATTAAATTGGTAATCCAGAGTGGCATGTGTCTAAAATAACATACTGAGTTTTTCCATGACTACTTGCGTCTCCATACCTACATTTATATCTCCTTTGCCCTTTTCTGTTATCTCAGCAGTTTATGTTGCGCAAAGGCAGATGTTCACAAAGAATCAATTGTTTGTCAGAAGGCTGTCTAAGGATTGTTAGGATCTAGTCTCTTCCCCTTGTGGCCAACCTTTCAAATTATCCAGATACAGTAAGTATGTAAGGAAGTTGATGTGAACACTGAAACTGCCACTATCTATCCATACATGTTAGTGGGCATATATGTCCTGGCCAAAGTCAAGCAAACCTCCCAGAGTCCACCTACCCTGTGTCTATGACATGGATGAAAAATCATCAGATCCATATGTGTAAATGTCTAGAAGACCTGGCTTTGCAGCTTGCCAGGCTGAGGATTTAACTGATAATTTACCATGTGCTCCAGATCAATCAGCTGTTAGCTATTGTGCTCAGCAGGGTCAGGGTCTTTCACCATGGAGCCATATTTCATGAGTCTGACTATGCAAAGTATAACCAACAAATGGTATGTGAAATTTCACCTTGTAGATCCAGAAGGTGGTGCTGGCCCTGGGTGACTACATGGGAGCCAGTTGCTATGCCTGTATTGGCGGGACCAACATCCGCAGTGAGGTCCAGAAGCTGCAGGCTGAAGCCCCTAACATTGTGGTTGGAACCCCTGGCCGTGTCTTTGATATGTTAAGTCGCAAAAACCTCTGTAAGTATTCTGTGATTTTGTGTGTCTATAGTAGAAAACATGATCAGCCTATATTCTAGTGTGCTTCAATATTCTGTTCTGCTAATGTGAGAGCAGGTACTGTGTTACAGTGCTGTGTAATGATGAAATCCATGCGTGTCAGCTGACTCTGTAAACCCCTGGTGTGGTGTTGCTCTGGTTGGCGTTCTGTTAGCTTGAGTCTGCAGACAACAGGGGTCCAGAGACATGATCATACATCACTATTTCTGAATACAGCACCCATCGTATGCACTGGGAGTTATTAGTTGTGTTTTTTTTTTTGTAACATGAAAGTGCTGTGGATGGTCTGCCCTGGTTTCACAAGCTTCAGGGCAAGTAACATTGCTGCCACCAGGTTAACCAGAGCAGTGTCAATAAAGGGGAGTGGGGATGTTTGGCACATGGACAATGCAGTTATGTGATGTGCATCATTCTATTTTAAGTCAAGGCTCATTTCTTAGATTGCAGCTTCTCATGCTGCTTCTCCTGGTGTATAGTGAGTGGACTTGATGACATCAAAGGGGCAGGTCTAGTTATTGTTGTCCCCAGTATTGTGCATAATTTGAAAAATCACTCAGAACTAGGAGAATATTAAATCTCTTTGTTTTATTTTTGCAGCTTCTAAATACATCAAAATGTTTGTTCTGGATGAGGCTGATGAGATGCTTAGTCGAGGGTTCAAGGACCAGATTTATGAGATCTTCCAGAAGCTGACTAGCAGCATACAGGTGAGAGCTGAACAGATTCTGTCAGAATAATTTTCACATAGTTTCAATCTACATCAGTTGAGTTCTTTTGAAAGAGAACATGAAGTTTGATTTAGTTTAAGATTGAGAAGATGTTGACTTGAACTGTCTCTTCCCTTTTTAAGGTTGTCCTCCTGTCAGCCACCATGCCAGCCGATGTTTTGGACGTCACAAAGAAGTTCATGCGTGAACCTGTTCGGATCCTAGTAAAGAAGGAGGAGCTGACCCTTGAGGGCATCCGCCAGTTCTACATCAATGTGGAGAAAGAGGTGAAGAAAAGCTGAGATTGAAAATGGTGAAATGAAATGTCTTGTTGGTGGTACAGGAGAATCAGGGTTGCACATATGGAAGAGTAAACAAATAAAACTCAGTTGGTTAGGGTATTTTATTTGAGCACAATAAACTGGAGGACTGTATTAAGCAGACTCTCTGAATTCAGGAGACCTGATTACAGTTCAGCAAAGTATACAAATGTTGAAGATGTGTTTCTGTGCTCATAATGTTCCTCAGGAGTGGAAGCTGGACACGCTGTGTGACTTGTATGAAACCCTGACCATCACACAAGCTGTCATCTTCATCAACACGAGGAGGAAAGTGGACTGGCTCACTGAGAAGATGCATGCCAGAGACTTCACTGTCTCTGCTCTGGTGAGGGACTGAAGCTGAGACCTTTTCCCTTTATGCTTTTATGGCTTCTGTGGTGTTAATTTGCTCAAGATCCACAACTTGAATGTGCTGTGCAATTTACATCTTTGACCTTCTAGTGTCTGATAGAGATAGATGGAGGCAGAGATGGATCTCTATATAGAGATAGATCAAGCTATATAGATATGTATCAGCAATGTAACACAACTACATTTTGTCTGCATGAGTTTGACCTGTGTCCTCCAACCTTACTTTCAGCATGGTGACATGGACCAGAAAGAGAGAGACCTGATCATGAGAGAGTTCCGATCTGGCTCCAGTCGAGTCCTTATTACCACTGACCTGCTGGTATGTACGTGTGTGTGTGCGTGCAGCAAAATAATGACCACATCTTATGTAGAACATGTGCTCTTAATCAGTGACTCTCCAGCTTTTTTCTATCCTGTTTGGGGTTTCTGGGTTGGGTTCTTATCAGCCTCCCATACAATTTAGATTTTAAAAACCACATTCCAGGGATCCCTCTCCTCCCATCTGCAGTGTTGGTGAAGGACTGAAAGTTCCTTGGTAGAGAAACTTATCTGCCCTCCACTGTGGCTGGGGTTAAATCCTTGACTCACAACTAATTGGCAGATTACATTACAGATCAACAATTTATTAGTTCAGAATAATCTTTGTTCATGTTGACCCATAAACACTGGTGCCCATTTGTCTGGTGTCTTGGACTGAAAACGGTAAAGTGTCTGTCTTAGATGTGAGTTGATTTTGTCTCCTACAGTTTGATGTGGCTGCTTCTACTCCCTATATGCATGCAACAGTTTGTCTTGCGTAATAACAGAATTTCTCTTTCTTCCCAGGCCAGAGGTATTGATGTCCAGCAGGTGTCGCTGGTTATCAACTACGACCTGCCAACCAACAGAGAAAACTACATCCACAGGTAAAAACACAATTAGACTTCAGCTCTCAGATGTATGTATGATGACTGAACTTGACTTTTGGCTTCTCATACAATGCACCAGTTTCCTCAATCATGTCACCTGAGTTTCTTTTATGCTATAGTTAATTCCATGTTACTAGGGTACATACACAGATGACGCCATACTCAACCCACACTTTGCAAATGTGATGCTTATGTCTGATGTGACTGTGATTAAACGGCATGTAAATCTCTGCCTGAGGTTTTTTCCTGACTTCAGCTTTTGCTTTACCCATCAGGATTGGTCGAGGTGGTCGTTTTGGTAGAAAGGGAGTTGCCATTAACATGGTGACTGAAGATGACAAGCGAACCTTGAGGGACATTGAGACGTTCTACAACACCACCGTTGAGGAGATGCCTATGAATGTGGCTGATCTTATCTAGAGGAATTTACACCACCTTCGTCCACCCCCCCCACCCTGCTTATTTTAGAAGTCAATCCTTGTTTCTTATACGGTCTGAACCATGACTTTACCCTCTACATTCTAAGGGAAGGAGGATTGCTGCCATTACTCCTAACCATTAAAATAGTCTAAGCCATTGTGGAAGGATGAATAACTGACCTGTTTCCTCTGCTCACCATAATCAGTTTCTCCATGTCAGCACCTAAATTGTTGAATTTTTTTTTGAACATTTCCATGGTTGTGTTGCAGAATGAGTTTGTAACTGGGTCCCACAAGTGCAAACGTAACTGCATTTCTGAAAGCACATTTAAAAAGAAAATGACATGATTTTAGCTGTTGGCAGACACAACACATGACTAACATGGCTCAGTTGGTAACATGCTAATGCTAACACGGCAGTGATTGGGTCTTGTGAAATGCAGCTGTGACTTGCACTAGCACAGCATCAGCAGGTGCTGCACTGCTGGTGAGTGGATCCAGCTCGGTTTGGACTCGGCACAACAAGCTAAATGAAAGCAAAGTGCTGCATTGGACCAAATCAGTATTGAAATAGGTTTCACTGTAACTTACAGCAGCCTTTAACAAAACATCCTGATCATGTAAGAACAGGTTTTGGGGGTCCAGAGCACACAGGGTATATTCAATAAAAAGACCTGTATAGTAAAATTCATCATGAATCAGTTGTTTACCATTTTGATGCTTGTATTGCTTTGTTTTTTTTGTTTTTTCCTTCTTTTTTGTACATACTGCTCGACTTGTACAGTCACGGAGGGAGCAGAAGTAGTAGGCTTCATTCAGAGGCTTACGGTGGCCACAAAGGTGAGTTGTAAGATGTTGCCTTTGACGACCTGGTTGGGTTTTCATCTGAACATGGTTAACCTAGGTTTTCTTTTGAAACTAAATGGTTTTGTTTTTCTTGTTTTGTTTTCTCATGAGGTAGTCATTTTGTTTTGTAACCTACCTCGCCAAAATTATTTGGAGGAAGGCAGGAGACTGACGTTAAAGGACCAAACTACAGATGACGTATATAGAGATTATAACCCCTCCAAAAACCCCTGTCCTCCTCTGTCTACACTCATGGTAATGTCCCTGTCATGGGGGGTGTGGTGTCTGGGTTAGGAGAACCGTCTTGTTTTGGGGTGCATGGTCAGTGCTATTTTTTAAAGTGAGTTTATGGAGTTGTTAACCTTTTCAAGACAGAAACCGTGTATCAAGTTTTCTACATTGGATTCTGTATAGTATTTATTTTAATGGTCTTTAAAAATAAAGGTTTCTCCTTTTACAGTGTAAACTGTCCTGCATTGTTGAATAGCACAGAAGCTCAACCAGAGCAGCCAAATCCTGTGTGGAAAGGCGAGATTTTAATGAGTGCTGATGTGTGATGTGATTGGCTGTTGCCGATTGGTTGGCTGCTAATGCAGTTTGGTTCAACTGATGTTAATTTCCACCTCTGCGTTTCACATTTGAGGTAACTATAGTTTTTATTTCTCAATTTAAAGCCGCATCTTGATCAGTGAAGGCAGTGAGCGTTACTGAATATTTTAGCATGTTATCAGTAATGGATTTTTTTTTTTTTTTTCCTCCCCACAATAAAGTTTGTGGCATATACAGTCTGTGTCATGTTCATTCAGCTGTGTGACCAGGTCGTCAGGTCTCTGGTTTGGTTTATTTCCTGTAGCCAGATGTTGCCGAGCTGGTGTAGAGTTCTTACTAAGTGAGATGTAACAAATTATCTCAAACTCTGGATCAAACCTCTATCCATGTGCTCTCCCACATCAGAGATCAAGCTCAGACATGAAGCTCTCAAATGTTCCTCAGACCTGGAATTGGAACAAAATCATGAATCAACACTTCGTCTTGTAGAAGAAAAGCCACCAGATGTTTTGACCATGGTGCTGAGGTCCTTAACACACAGGTCTATAATCTCATCTTGGGTGGATAAGTGGTCTGGTCAAAGGCTAAGGCATGTGATTCAAATCAGTTTCACACTCAAACCTGGGGATGGGGGCTTTGTCTGGAAGCAAGCACTCCCATCAGGTTAGAGATGTTTCATTGCAGGATAAAGGTAAGATCAAGTTTGTATCGATTTGCATCCTTCTAAGAGAAAGGAGGCAGAAATGTGGATAAAAAGAAAGAAGTGTGCAAGTTAAAGACAGAAAAAGATGCTGGAGGAATGTATCTGATTTACTGACAGTGTGCTCTCTGGTTTTCAATCAAAACCTATGTTCTCCACCAGAGGGAGACATGGTTCTTTGTACACTGCCATGGGTTCAAGGAGTGATCAGTTTGAAAGTCTCCTTCCTATAACATAGGCTGGGTAAAATCCAGGAACTGTTTTCATCTGGTAAAACCTTGTACCTTTTAATTCAGAAGAGAAGTTTAAACGCCTACTGAATCAAATTATTTACAGTTGCATCCTCTCCTCCTCTCAGCTCATACCTGCTGTTTTCTTTTTTGATTTCTTTGGTTTAAATGGTGAATGGTTGTCAGAGTTGGGTAGAGGAGCAACATCATGAGTAGTGTAACTTCTTGCATTGGGATAGTAAAGCTGTAGTAAAGTGTTTCAAGAAGTTCCAGATTTTAGTGTATGTCATGTTTATATTATGTGACCTCTAATATTTGCAAGGTTTTTGTGTTTTGGCAAAGACAGTTGCTGCAGAGGAAGCTTAGTGTGTTGGAGAGAATGAAAGAGCAGCCCCTCATTACACCACCAGAGACAAAACTGCTGTAGTGCCGCTTCTCCTTAGCTGACAGATCAGTCTGTAGTTGTTCTGAAAAGTATCTGGGTGTGAATGTGAAGGCCAGGCTCAGGGTGGGCGGTCATCTGCCTTGACCGGTTGGGATGAGTGGAAAGAGGAGAGAGAAAAGAATTACAGGCAATAAAAGAAACAACTGGTAGGACCAGTGACAGCACATTAGAATCATACAGCTCTGAGGCCGAGGATTCCTGCAGAAAGGTCCAGACAGAGGGAGACAAAAAGGAAGAAGCACAACTATGGGAGACAGAAAACAAAGTTAATGACGTGAAATCGTGGCATATGAGTGGACAGAGAGGAGAGGAACTCGGTGTATCAAGGGAGGTCCCCCAGCTCCCAGTTCAGGTTCAGGAGGCAGGCACCCTCTCTACTTCAAGAGTAGGCTTAAAACCTTCCTTATTGATAAAGCTTATAATTAGAGATGGCTCAGGTGACTCTGAACCATCTCTTAGTTAGATTTAGTCTTGCTGTGTGTTGTGAGTGTTGTCTCTGTGATTCTTCCCATAGTCATGTCAGTGAAGACCTGCAGGTGACTGCAGGTTGCTCGAAATGACCTGTAGGTGTGAAAGATTGTGTAACATGTGTAAGCTCTGTGATGGACTGGTGATCTATGCACGTGTACCGCCTCTTGCCTTGTGTCCACTGAGACCTGTGCAAAGAAAGAGAACTTAAAACAAAATTATATTTCATTAATTAATGCATTATGTTACAAACAGAGCTAACAAAAGTTAGTGTATTCACACCACTGTTCAAAAGCAGATCTCCTAAGATCAAACCAGTCAGAAACAAAGTGTAAATGTTAATACTAACTATAATAGCTGGAAACAGAACAGAAGTCCATCAATTCAAGCGGCAAATCACAACAGAAGTCATCTGAAGGTAGTTTACAGTGTAATGTTTACAACCTTATCGAATATAAGTATATACAGAATAATGAAAGAAAACAGAAAACCCAACAGTCCCACTTGAGCAGCACTAGGCAACAGTGGAGAGGAAAAACTCCTTTTAAAGAACAGCAGGCAACAGAGATCCAAAACAACAACAAGGAGCAGCAGATGAGGCACTGGACAGGTGTGGAAGGGACAATAACTGCAGACTGGAATCTAGCCAGGGATAGATGTCGAAGAAATGTCGAAGTGACTCCCAAACTTTGGAACAGTAATGTATGTCATGGACGAAAAATCCCAGAAAACACAGAGCAGAAACTAATTTCTGTTAAATTAAATTCCATCTCAGTTTTCATTAAGTCCTTTTCTTCTTTACACCAAATTAAATATACAATCTTCCCACAATCCACTCCACCAATAGTAATCAAGAATGAACAGAAATACAACACTGGTTTGTGTCTCTGAGCACGGCCTTCATCACTGATGGCTGTGGACAACTGTGGTCAGCACCTGTTACCAAACTAGTGAGGACACATATACTGTACATCACTACAGCAGCTTCACATAGTGTGAGCACTGAAGACGCATCTTTCCAAACAAGTGAATCTCTAATCACAGCACTCCGTCCAGCTGTTATTGACTTCACAACTCTCAAATCACACACTCACAAATACACACACGGCACATCCCAGGCAGGTTAACCCCTCCTAACCTCCCCAGTGTCCCAATATGACGCCCGTCCTGCCTCAAAACATGCTACGTCTCTCTGCTTTTTTGTCCTGCTCTCAGCTTTGGTGGCCCTTCTTCCAAAGGCACTTTCGCCGTGGCACAGATACCCCGTGCCCATCCCCCAATTGCCCAACACACATACACAGTCCTCTTACCCACTCCACCCCCTGTTGGGGTGCTGGATTGTGAGGTTGAGAAATGGTGGTGGGGGGGTGGGGGATTATGCGAGTGTGAGGCTCGTAAAGGGCCTGCCATGGTCTTTCTGTTGTGTGACGGATGGCTGGGAGGCTGAACAGGCCTGTTTTGCATGAGAAGAGAAGCCAGCAGAGGGGAGAATAGAGGTCTATTCAATGAGGCCTGTCACCCAAAACCACCCTCCTCCTCACATCCCACCCCTTCATCATCCATCCCTTCATCCTTTCGTCCCTCCTCCTCCTCCCGTGTACTCTCTCTCCATCTCAGTCTCCCTTTATTCCTTCATTTTGTGCCTTTCATTTGCCTGTCTTCTCTGCTTCTTTCTCACCCTATAATCTGCACCCCGCCCCCACTCCACTGCCCTTTTTACTCCTTCTTATTTCATACACTCAATTTCTGTTCATTCAGATTTCCCCTCCTTTCCATCAAACCATTTTTACCTCACTGAGTCCCATAACATTTGAATCCTCTCATTATTTTGTGGGCACTGCAAATGAAAAGCTATAATGGAAATATCACGGTCAGAGCTTTTTAACTCTGAAAGAAGTCATGTGACTTGATGCTCTGGCATCCTGACTGAGTCGACATTTGAGTCAACAGGAGATATTATGGCATAATTAGGTTAAAGATGCATCCAACAATGTTCAGCCAGTATTCAATGTATAGATTCAAGTAAAGAGCAACGTTAGTGATGCTCTGGACCCAGAAAAAAAGGTCAAAAAGAACATTCACCTGATGAATGTGAGTGTAATGTTCATTCTCTAATGCTCTGGTTTGGGAAAAAAACACCTGTAGTCTATGAAAAGAAGGACGACCTGACAGCTCCCCAGAGATGATTCCAAAATATCTCCATCACCTTGCTGATTGCACATCAAGTAGATTTGTCCCAAAGGTGGTTTCTGCACAGTTAGTTCTCCCTGTGAGTGAATGTTTGATACAAGCTAAGTTTATTTTAATAAATATATATTTTAAATTTTATAACTTTATTTTTTAGAGAAATTTGAGGTTAGCAACCTCGTTTTCAGGAACAAACATGGCAGCTTGAAGTTTCCTACAGTACAATCCAACATGAAACACACACATACAGTGCAACACTAAAACCAGTCAACAATGTGTAAAAGAGCCATGTTAACATGTTACACAAGCTTTTACATTTTAGAGATCTATGAATGTATTTATTGCCACTGACTTTCTCACAGTTTATGGACATATTGGTCATTTTATTGTCCAGTTACAGCTTTAGGAACTGAACAATTGGGTTAGGATGGGGGGCTTCCCCCCCACTTCCTTTGCCACACTGGCGCTCCGCCCCTGTTCCCTTGGCTTCTGCAGAAAATATGAACTGTTTGTACTAACCAAGGAAAGACTTGATATCCACCACAGTTGTCAGACAGAGAAATAAATGGAATCTGTATATTTTATTAAAAATCAACCTTGGTGAAAAGTATTCAAACTGATTCACTGATTCAGACGTCTCTCTAGCAGCAATTACAAGTAATGTTGGTCAGGACAAACTTGTAATGAGAAGATGCTGTCAGTAACACCACTGCTTGTAAGAAATAAATATATTTCCAGACACAGCAGAGTTATTGGCAGGTATCTATGTTGTGTTTACTGCCTCTGCAAAGGGATAAACTTGTATTCAACACTTCAGTACTTCAGAGTTAGGTACCACAGTGTCAGCTTTGTTTTGCTTAGATTTGGAAACCGTCTCATATTTAACATATTTAGACATTAGACTGTCTTTCTCTCTCCAGTGTCTGTTCGCATGGTTGATGCTCAGTATGAAGCAGTTGCTGCATTGTCCAATAATCTAACATAATGTAGTTTAGACCTTTTTTCTTTCTTTTCAGTTTTTTTCTCTTTTTAACAATAATAATGATGATGTTAATACTAATAATGTCAAACAAGTTGTCCAAACCACCCCAAAAAACTTAAAAATCAGTTATTATACATCACTATAGCCAAGCTGTCCCTCCACTTCTCTAATATTTCCTGACTGAGTGGTCAACCCCTCATATCTCTCTTTCTAGCAGGCGTGGCCAACGCAGGGTTAGGGGACACCTTCAGAGATCTTGTGGATCAGAGCTGTTTGGATAGTAGACAGTGAGCTACACAGTATTGTGCAGGTGGTTTTTGGCAGGATTGAGTCTTGTTTCTGATCAGTGTAACAAATAAAAAGATATTCAGAAGGGTTGAAGGACATAAACTCTATATTCAAGGAAAAAAAATAATCACTTGTAGAAAAGTAGAATTAGAATACTTGTTTTCCAAATCCTGTAGCACCTTTGGCAGCAGTACCAGTACTGAACCTGTGTGGATAGATCTCGTATATATATATATATATATATATATATATGTCAGAATCTGTAATTGTCTCTCGTTCTTCTTTGCAAAACTTCTCAAGCTCTGACAGGGCACATGTAGATCACTGGGCATGTTGGATTGAGGTCTGGCTTATAACTCAGCAACTGTGTGTGTGATGTTGGTGTCATTGTCTTGGCACAACATAAATCTTAGAGAGTGCATCACATTTTCCACCAGGACTTCTCCATATTTTGCTGCATTTATTTTACCCTTAACCTTCCAAGCCTTCTGTATAGAAGCATCACACAGCATGATGCTGCCACCACCATACTTTAGTGTTTGGTTTATGTCAAACATAGCATCTAGTCTCAATTTTGGTTTCATCAGACCATGAAATCTTCTTCCAGTGAACTTAAAAGACTTCCACATGTCTGCATGCCTGTTTCAGGCTGTTATGCTGTTAGATGCTTCAAACAGGCCTCCCCCACATTTTGACATGTTTTATGTTATAATTATTATTGCTGCAAATTGGATGATCACCTTGTTAAAAGTGAAGGCTGATGATTGGCTCCAAACTAGTTGTGATATCACAAATCAAGTTTGAACTGTGAGTACATCAGCTACATGACTAGTATCCATCTTGTAACTAAACCTGACATTTAATACAAATCCTCAGATAAATTCTTCAAATTTTGCAGCACAAGCCAATGAAAAGATGAAATTTCCGTAATGACTTTGAATTTGAACGGACTGCACCAGCTGGACAGAGAGACTGTCTTGACTTCACCTCTCCCAACTCTGCCAAGCAAGTGGAAAACAAACATATTACAGCAAAAAATGATGACGGAAAGAAAGAAGGAATCCACTGTCATGTTAGCTTTTTGTGTGATTACATGTGTGCACACATGCATAGACTAACAGTGTGTGAGGAGAAAGAAGGAGCTGACAAACTCCACTGTCCTTCCATCTGAAGCCACAGAAAAAGACAGACAGACAGACGAAGAAAAGCGGAGACTGTGAATGTTGGTGAGTTGTTTTTTGAAAAGAGTAAAGCCTGGGGAGCAGAGAGGAGGAGGCAGAGGGAGAGGGAGAGGTTTGGAAGGGATTCCACACAAGGTTGTCATGGAGATGGAAACGGGAGACTGGAGCCTCACAATTCCCAATTAGTCACAAACACACCTGCAGCGTGCACACACACACATCTGCATAATGCACTATCCAACTGACTTAGGAAAACCCACTCTATAACACAACCCAGTTAGTCACACACATACAAATAATATACAGTACCACAAGTCATGTTTTCATTGTATACAAGTGAAAAATATTTGTGTACAACTACTTGTACACACAGACTTTCCTACATGAGTGAATGTGGTACCCTGATCTCCATGATCACTTTCAGAAACAGTCAAAACTGTTTTAAGAAGGAAAATAAATTTTACTCAACATGTGCAGCACAATAGTCGTGCAGTAATTACTGCATTGTGGTTGTATGCCTCAACCAACCAGTGAAGTCTACATGCATGTCTGTCCAGACTCATATTCTAATAAGTTTCATGAGTCCAAACAGATGTTTGTGCCAAATGTAATGAAAATCCTTCCAAGCACTTCTGAATATAGCATTCATTGTTGCTCCTTGTTGTTGTTTGTGATCTCTGTTTGCTCTGCAGTTCTTTTCTCTCTCCTCTTTCCACTCATCCCAACCGGTCATCTGCCATCTACCTGCAGATATTCTGTAAGGTCTTAAACCTTAAACACAGTAAAGTGCCTCAAGATGACTTCTGTTGTAATTTGGTGCTATATATGTAAACTGAATTGTAATTGGTCACAGTGACTACCAAAATCTAATCAGTTCATCCATAAATCCAAAGGGACATTTGTGCTAAATTTGAAGGAATTCTCTCAAGGTCTTCCTCAGACATCACATTCACAGGAATGTGAATTCAAAGGAAAGCATTCCAGTGAGGAGGCATAAAAACTGGGAAATAGCTTCATAAGGTTTCATTGGGATTTGTGTGGAGGGGTAGCGTTTGTCCATTGAGACTGGGGGTTGGGTATAGGTGATGTGGTTTCCACTGATCAAACTTTTCATAGGGACAACTGTACATCTTAAGAAGAAAGTAGCTCCACTGAAAACAACAGAGCGTGTGATTGTTTTTAAATGTCAGTTTTAATACTTAACAACAAACTAAACATTATTTCACTGTATTGTATTGGCGAAATTTGAAATGAAATATTTGTTTTGTGGGTTTGTTATGTACATAATACATACAGTACTTGCTGTCCTCTCTGAAAATATCGGAATAGCAAGGCTAGTGCAAGACATTTAGGCTTAAGATTATATGTCATATGAGATATCATGTGAATATGAGACAAAAGTTAAGAATTTCAGCTTCGATTTGATGCTACTTATACACCTGTAGATTAAACAGGCAAAGAAAGCACCTTTTGTATCAGATGACCCAAAGTTGAGTGAACAAAAGTAGTGGAACATATACATACAGTTTTCAAGTCAATCAATAAATCAGTAAAACTTAATATTTAGTGTCAAATCCCTTCTTTGCAATAACTGCATCTAGCCTATTGACATCACCATATTATTGGTTTCTTCTTTTTTTTTACTTCAGAGGTTTTTACTACACATCCAGCAGTTGTTGCTTGTTTCCAGTCTCCTCCTCAGACAGACAAAATACTCTGATAAAGTATTATTTTGGCTTGGCAGAGTGTTTTTGGATCATAGTCTTGCTGCATGAATATAATTTTACATTTAGGGTAAACACAGTCTCTCTCAAGCTTGTTTAGCTAATTTCAATTCAGTGGAATTTCAATTTAGTTTATTTATATTTTATAACAAAAGTGAACTCAAGGAACTTTACGTTGTAAGGTTAATTATATGTGAGAATTATAAAAAATATATAGAGTTATATATAAAACTAATGTAGAGAACCCAACAAATCCCCCTTGAGCAGCACTAGGTGACAGTGGAGAGTACAGACAGAAGAAACCTCCAGCAGAACCAAGTTCAGGGTGGACGGTCATCTGCCTGGACCGGTGGAGAGAAAAGAAGGACAACAAGCCGCAGCACAACGCTGGGGTAGGTAGGACCAGTAACTGTACGCTGGAAACATACAGCTGAGGCCAGTATACCTGCCGAAAGTTTGAGAAAAAGGGAGACAGAGAGGATGAAGCACAACTACAGGAGAGATAAGATACATGAAATGGTTGTGAGGAGAGGAGAGGAGTGGCAATTGTCCAATTGCCAATTAAACCATGGACGCTATTTGATACTATGGCCATGAACAGCATAGCCTATAGCTTTATTTTTTATTTAGCAAAGGTACATTTTTATTCTCTGATTCTGGTGCTACACAATACTCTGTGACCACTGATAAGTGTGATGGGGTGTTGCTGCATGGGTGACTGAAGCAGTTTTAATTATTAATTAACCCAAACACAGATACACAATCAGCAGCAGTCTGTGTAAAATGTGAGTCTGTTACACAGAGAAGTCTGGAAGCACCAGGACTCTTCTTAGATTTGGACATGTGGTCAAACTGAATAACCAGACAAGAAGGACCATGATCAGGGAGGTAACCAGAAACCTGACTGTAACTCTTGACAGAGCTTCAGAAGTGCTCTTCAGAGAAGAGAGAAGGGAAAATGACCATCTCAGTAAGACTCCATCGATGGAAGCTAACCTGTTTGTAGCATTTAAAGAACTCCTGAGGAGCATGAGGACAAAGATCACACCAGGCACTGATCATCATTTGGCTATTATCTATAAAAGATTTAACTCAGAATCATCATGTGTGGCTTTGCCTATTTCCTTCTTCCACAGCAGCAGTGCAGCTGTAACCTGCTCCACAGATTTGTAAAAAACTGCTTGCCTGCTAGCTGCTTGCATCATGCGGGTTACCACTAACCCTCACATGGACACATATTTTTCCAAAGGAATCAATAAAGTATGTCATTATCATCATGCCATCATATGAACACTGCTGATGTGCATTAACTTCTACACATACCACAATCTGGGATACATACATAGACACATTCCAGGCAGGTGATTTTACTTTTTTTATTTCACACACTCTAAGAGCATGGATTGAACTTAAGTCTACAGTGTGCACTACCTGCTGGGTACTTCAACATGATGAGACACACTGTCACATGGAAGCGGAGGACAACAGGGATGAAAAACAGTTTTACCCTGGGGGCAAGAAAGGCCTTAACTCTGGCCTCAGTATACTAAAGATATCTGTATATCTGTTGAAGTTAACATTAAGTCAGATAAACACTCTAAAAACAAATGTTTTGTCTCACTAAAGTTTTATTTTCGAGCTTTTTTAAGTTATGACAACATACGGCCAAATTAGGTTGAACCAACAAACAATATTGCACAAAGAGAATCAGTTTTTCTGATATAATTAAATTGATTTTTATTTACCACATAATTAATTATTAGCAAAATAAACAGATTTTTTAATTTGACTGCTCATATACATTAAGTTGCTCCAGTTGGTTTTTCCAGTATTTAGAAGAAACGTTTAAGTCATATGTAAGTCTATATAAGTCTGATGGTATTTTTAGGTACATTTCTTAAATAATTATAACTTTCTGGAGTGTTTGTATGTGTTTTGCAATACAAAATGATGTATAGTTATGTCGAATTTAGGAGTTCCGTTCACCACACTTCCCTCTCCCACTCTGTGTGTGTTTGGACTCAAATCAATGGGCTAATTTTGACACACGCTGGTAAAAAGCCTTTGTTTTAAGTAAAAAAAACAGTGAAGTCTCAGAGTAGTTAATAGTAATTATTAAGATACTTGCCTGGGATGACTCCCCTGTCTCCACCTCCGCCGTCAACAAGTGTCTCGCGCACAGTCGGAGGCTTTTCACTTGCAAATGCACGCGCACAGACTGAAGACTTTGGCGCTCTCATTGGTCCGCTCCGAGCTCGTTGCACGAGGACAGAGGAAGTTTTAGAGCGAGCGGGCTGATGAGTTCAGTGTGTGAGCTGCGGACGTCTGACAAGTGCTTCTCACAGTCCGGAGGAGGCAGCTGCTGCGTTTCTACTGGCTTCACTTTTAAACACACACATCTTCAGTGTAGTTCAGCAAGCTTTTCAAAGTAATGACTACCGCGACCAGTTTTGAGAAAACTATAAGTAACTAGCGCTCTGTTGCGGTGTGGTTTGTCTCCAGAGCGTGCTGTGAGTAATTAGTTAATTTGGATCACCGGTGGAACCTGTAGGCTAGGGAAGCCTGGCCACACGTCGCCAGGTTCACGGCGACAAAGTGTGCTTCAGCGTCCCAGCTAGTTCGTAAGTTATCTCGTTTTTTATCTATCCAGCATGTACAGTATGATGGAACACGAGCTGAAGCCGACCGGCCAGCCCCCTGCTCACCAGACCTCTCAGGGAATGTCACCGGTCACCGGCAACATGACCGGGAACATGGGCAGCAATGGCGGCTCTCACCCGAGCTCCAAAACGGCATGCCCACCTGGAGGCGACCCCATGGATAAAGTCAAACGGCCCATGAACGCATTCATGGTCTGGTCCAGGGGGCAGAGACGCAAGATGGCTCAAGAAAACCCCAAAATGCACAACTCTGAGATCAGCAAGCGGCTGGGAGCTGAGTGGAAACTCCTGACCGACGCCGAGAAGCGGCCCTTCATTGACGAGGCGAAGCGGCTCCGGGCAGTTCACATGAAGGAGTACCCCGACTACAAGTACAAGCCGCGGCGCAAGACCAAGCCCCTGCTTAAGAAGGACACTCAGGTGGGCAAGTACCCGCTATCAGCGGGGAACCTGCTGGCGGCCGCGGCGCAAGGACAAGGTGGCAGTCCGAGGATGGAGAGCTATGGCTGGGGCCCCACCGGGGGGTACGCCGGCATGCAGGGCGAGGCGCTGGGCTACACGCAGCAGCTGCACCGGTACGACCTGTCAGCGCTGCAGTACCCACCCGCGATGACGGCAGCGCAGACGTACATGAACGGAGCCAACTCGTACAGGTGAGCCACGTCTTGTACACGGCTGTGCTGTAGTGTGTCCGTCACTGTGATGTGAAGTAGTGTAGTTACTTTAAGTATGATTAATGAAACCAGACAAGTCAAACAGGGTAGAGAGTGCATTGTAGGCTGAATCCTCGGATCCAGTCCTGGATCAAAATGTCGCAGGTACTAAAAACAAAATGCAAACTTTTTATCACTTCATCTGTGAGTGCTTTTAAGTGAAGCAGAAAATGTATTCAGATAAAGTGTGTTATATGATGTTTAATCACCACAGAGCTTTTGTTCTTGTCGTTAGTGAGTCCATGTAAATCCAGTTCTCCAGTCAGCCACTTGTTAAAAGAACTTTGAGTTAAGTTGATCAAAAATGACACTTGTTACACTGACAGAAATGATACCAAGATATAACAAACATAACTGTACTTGGACATAAACCCCATTCACTTTTATTTGATCATTCATCTTAATTGTTTTAGCAGTATTTGAATAGACTTCTAATGGAAAAGAATCTGAGGGATAACGCTTAAAAAACAAACAAAGGTGTTGAGAAATGGTCTAAAATCCAGCAATCCGACTACTGCGTGGGCCTGATAAAATCAGGTATGAATGTTGCGACAAAGTACATTCAGTCCCACTGAGTCACAGAGAAGCTGTGCATATGATGGAACAACAGGCTCCAGTCTGTTGCCTACTTGTTATGCGGGTGCCACTCTGCTCTGGGCTGGGTCCTGCGTGGAATGTTGATCAGGATGACTAGATGGCTCTGTGTGTGGTCCTCGACTTGCAATCCAGTATTCCTGTAAAACTATTGTCCCCCAGTTCCACTTCTGGGTCTCTGCCTCCTGCTTTAGGTCTCATGCTGTGCAGGCTGCAAACACTCAAGTTTGACATGATTGTTTTATTTACTGTGTGTTAACAATTTATTTAGCAGGTGAAAACTTTTAAGCCTCCCTGCAAGATGTCTTTGGGTTGTTAGATGTGGCAAATCTCAATTTGCCGTATCTCACACTGACAACTCCACTGAAAATAGCACATCTTGATTAAAAATATATTTTTAAAAATTATTTTCACTGTATTTAAATCCAGTAAATAAATGCATTGAGACAATTTAAATGATGTGGGAAGTCGTCTGCTGCCAGGTGGCTCTACAGTGACACTTAAGTGCAGATTTCCATCATTTCTGGGAACTGCTCAGTCCTGTTCCCACAGTGTGCTTCTCATTTTTAAACCTTTGTATTTTCAGTCACAGAAGTTTTGTTTGTGTGAATTCAGCATTGCTGAAGATAAGCATGTACCTGGCATGATCTAATGCTCTAAGAATAGCTTATTCATCTTTGAGTTTTATCCTGGTCAGAGCAGCTGGATGTTCAAAAAGCAGCATTATTTTAGTAACTTATAATAATTACATGTTCATTAATTTAATAAATATTTGTGATGAACCAGTTTTTTTTTCTTCAATTAAACTTGATGGCGTAGTGTCAAAAAGACCAGTGATGTCATAAAGTGATCAAGAGGACGTATTTAATTTAAGATGGATTTAAAAGCAGAAGCGTTTGACTGAAGTGAGTTTTTAGTAAACTCTGTGGACAGTACCTCTCCATGATCGTGTCTCCGTCTCAGCTTGCAGAAGCTCATTATGAATAATGTGCTGTGGTTTGAACACTGGTGCGATACATGAAGACATCATGCCAGTAAAACTGAATGTCCTGAAGTCTCAGGTAGTTGCTGAGACTTGCTGACTTGGCACAGTGGGCGTCTGTTCATAATCCAAACATTAGGTTCACATTAAAAACTACACTAATAAAAGCTGAGTTTTCATTAGTTACACAGCAGACATGTACAAACACCTATGGACCGTACAGTCTCTAACACATTCTCTCCCTCAACACTATATTTACTTGACAACAGGATTTCCTGCCTCAGCCTCATTTCTGACTGCTCACATGGTGCCTAATCTGTACTGTTCTCTCAACAGCCCCATGTCATACAGCAGCAGCCCCCAGCAGCCAAGCCCTGTCACGATGTCCATGGTGAAAGCAGAGCCTGTGTCCCACTCGCCTCCAACGGGGACACCAAACCACCACAGGGGCCCTTTGCAGGGTGACCTCAGGGACATGATCAGCATGTACATTCCTGGACCAGGAGGAGATGGCAGCGACCCCATGACAGCACAGAGGGGCTACACCAGTGTGCAGCAGCACTACCTCACAGGAACCGTCCCGCTCACTCACATCTAGACTGAAATGGGGACACGAGGGTGGGGGTGGGTGAAATGAGCGGGAAGACCAGACGTGTTCATAACGCTCAGCTGGCTGGACACGAGAGAGTCAAGTATGAGGGATCTGATGGTGGCAAAGAGACACAAGAAGTGAAGAACAAAGTGTCTCACTGTTACAGATGTGCCTGCAAATACAGACTAAATGTTTTACTACTGAAATGCTGTTTTTCTACCTCTGTGGCGTCACATCAGTTCAAATAAATGCCACACCCACCTCCACCATACGCACAGGGCTGAGACTCCTCCCTAACCACCACTGTCCACAGACTCCTCTCCATGCCATCCAGACAGAAACTTGTGTTTAATGTGTACATATTAGGAAATGTTACTTTGTCTTTTTCAATTTTTTAGAGCTTATGCATAATAAGTCAGAAGACTGTTTAACACCACCACCGCACTGGATCCACCACACCCAGACAGTGCTGCTGCCGCCGCCGCCCTGATGTGTGAGCAGAGCTGGGTGCTGCTGGGGGGATGGACGAAAATGCACAACTCTAATAACAGAGCTATTTTTAAAATGAGCTCTTTGTGCCTTGGCTTTGATTCAGTACTCTCGTATTTTTATATTTTATTTTTGACTGATGAAATTGTGTTGGATGACTTGGAAAACACCTGTTGGACAATCAGCACTGCATCAACAGGAGATGAACAGAAGTGGCCTCTGTGATCTGTGGCGTGGCGTAGAACCATGCTGGTTCCACACTCGGTCTTTACGTGTGGTGTTCTGGGTCACAGCAGATCACTGGGTCCACGGTCGAGTCTGAGAAGCTGTTTGACTCCGTCTGTGCTGCTTGTAGTTTAATTTGTTCTGATTAGTTTTAGATTTGACCTGTGGGTGTAAGTGCTGGGGTGCATTGTTCTGGCAGCATCCTGAGCTGATGTTTGTTTTCATCGTCACTTTGCAGTAGGTAGGAGTCATATTGTGTTTCATTAAAGGGAATGGAATTTAATATGAAATGCTATATTTCACTTGTTTTATTCCAAATAGCAGACATGTCTTCCAAGTACACTGGATCAACTGAAGGCTTCACACACATGACTTCTTAGCCGCTTGTCAGTTAGGGTTTAGATCACCAGTGAAGAGAATGTAAGTAAGTTTCACATGAAATCTCCTTTTCAGAAAGTGTAATATCAGTCTCTACAGTAATAAAAGTGTTGTTAATGCTGGTATCAGTCATTTTCAATTTCTCTGTCTAACCTGCTGTCTGGTTACTAGTGCTGCTATGGACCTAAAGAAAACTTTGATTTTCAGCTACAAAAAGTGAATGTTGAATGTCACACGTTATTCAGAACGAAACATGCACTGGAAACACGTGTGACGCATCGTTTTTGGAAAAAAGGAGAGTTTTAGGAGGAGAGTTTTATTGAAGTAGTGCATTGAATGTTTACGTATGAAAACTTAACTTTTCTACTGACTTGTATCTGTTTTTAGATGAATTGTTTTGTGTGTAAATGCTGCCGTGTACTAGTGTTACTGTATGTAGCATTTCTGTAAATAATGTGTACATTTTTAGGCTCTTATACTAAGAGTCTTGGTTCATTTTTGATTAAAAAAATCTCTTGTTACGGGATTCATGACAATATTAATAAAAAGTACAAACCCTTTTTGCATCAAATGTAGTGTGTGTGACTATAATACACGTTGTGTGTACCATTTTGCATTTGATGTCGATGTCCTGAGAATCCTGATGGGGAAAAAGTCAGGGTATTCAGAACTCTTATAAAATGTTGATACTATCCCTGATCATCTTCCACAGAGAGCGATGCTCTGCTTCCCCAGATTCAGTCCAGCAGAATGTGACTGTGACAAAGTTCCTCTAATAAAGTTCTGATGCCATGTTTCCCTGCTTCACCATGCTGCTTTGTCAGCAGTGTTCTGCTGGAAACTAAAGGCACAGTTGTGTTTTTAACAGGTTGATTTACTGAACAAGCTCCACCTGAGAGTCATGAGCTTCAAAGTAAGAGCTAAAACTTGAGGAGCTTTGGTAAACAATGTCACTGATTAGTTCACATTTCATTTCTGTGCTAGTGCAGAATGTTAAATATTTCATCTTTTTTTACATGAGAACTTTTTTCCTTATAATATTCATTAGACAAAACAAATTGTTCAGATTCCATTGGATCACTTTGAGTTGACACTGTTCAGTGGTATTGGTTTTTTGGTAGCTCTGGACTGAGCAACGTGTAAAACTGTATAAGATCACAACTAACATCGAGCTTTATAATGAGTGATCAAAAACTGAACATTGGTATGTTTGTGAAGCTGCTGTCGCTGCAGCTGCTCACCATTTTTCACACACACTGGGTGTTATCTTTTTTCCAGCTGATCATTGCAATAATTTCCTTTTAAAAGCTGCTCCAGTAAACATCCAGTCTGCAATACTAAAGTCTTCACTGCATTCTAATGATAATGAGACTATGTTCAGAGACACAGACCAAACAGCAGCAAAACTAGATTGAAAAATGTACGGACTTTCAAAGTGATTCCATTTAATGTAGATGAATAAACCACAATAAATTAGCAGTATGGTCCTTTAACAGTGCATCCTTTTCGTCCATGACCTATGTGACCTCTACACACTTTCCAGCCTCACTGTGAGCTCATTGTGTGTGTTTGTGATGTGATACTGGCTGCTTCCCCTCAGGTGCAGCTGTTCACCTGCATGTCACCACACAAACGTGACCTCATGCGTCCACATCATCAGAGAGACAGAGAATAAGAAAGACACTTTGACCGTCAGCTCTGCCCAAGGCCCCTCACCATAAAAGCCCGGACAAAGGTGAACATTAGTGGGAGAACATGGGTGTCTTGCCGGAGTGGGAAGATGTGATGGGTGAGGGGGGATGGAGGGCGAGAGACTATAGTGCTGAGAATGATTTAAAGCTCGATTATTTACTTTCTTATCTTCACCCCTCTTTTAAAATTCACTTTCCCTGTCCCCCTCTTGCCCCCTGCCACTCCCCCTCCCCCACGTCTCTCCGCAGAGAAAGCGGGTGTATGGCCCGTTCGTAATTGGCCGTTTCGGAGGCGCATTGTCCGCGGCTTTTCAGGCCGCAGGTGCATATAGTAAAGCCGGAGTCTCCGCTCCTCCCCCGGGCGTCTTTGTTCCCTCTCCCCGCTCCCCCCACTCCCCCGCCGGGCAGAAAATTAGCGCTGCTTTTGGGGGACTTCGTCCTCAGGCTTAACCCTTTCACCGACCGCGGCCTTTCTCATGGAAATGGGAGAGAACTCCGCACTGGCTAATCGGTCAGTGAGGGGAGGGGATGGGGAGGGGGAGGAGGGGAGAAAAGATGAGGGCACAGGATCAACAGGAGGAGGAGGATGGAGAACAGATGCAGGGAGAAATCGAATAGCTTCTCAAACTTATAAGCAGCACATCTCTGATTGTGATTACACTTGATCAGAGCTGCTGTGGTACTTTTTACTGCAGGATTTCATTGTACAACCAGCCTGTGATTGCAGTGCAGTGATGTTAATTAGGCCTGTAGTAAAATCATAGTGAAACCACTACTCCTGCAGCACCCATAGAAGTCCCCCTCAATGACTCCAGGACCCCCTCAGGAAGTTCCTGAGCCCCTCAAGGGTCCCTGGGACCTAATTACAAGTCTCTAACTTTCTCAAGGACTCACAGAACTATATTCACACAAGGATGGTTTCTTGCTGTGGTAAAACTGCATACAGAAAAACTCTTAGAGTGAAAAATCCAGGCTGGGTGCAGCTGCTTAGATGCTTTCAAATCAAATCAAACATTTTAGTTAGATAGATCATATTGGAACAGGCTGATCTGTGGAGCAAGCAGAACGTTCTTAAAACAGTCTTAATAGTTATAATATCACAGTTTAAGTTTTCATTCAACAGTGTGTTGAAAGAAAGATCCAGATCAACATTTCTTGCCCCAACCAACTAGCGGAAGTTCGAGCATATATGTGGGTTGTTTTGGCTGCAGTCCATGGGTGGGTAAGGAGGGGGTAGAGAGAGGGAGAGGTCTGTGGAGAAGAGGGTGGAGGGAGTGTCAATGGAGGGATTTTCTGGTCCAATACATCCCATCACTTAGCAACTAGCAGTGAGGCTTCAACAAGTGGTTGCCATGGATGTGCCGAGAGTGACTTAAAAGTCTCTACAAAGAGCTGTGGTCAGCCTGTGTGTGTGTGTGTGTGTGTGTGTGTGTGTGTGTGTGTGTGTGTGTGTGTGTGTGTGTGTGTGTGTGTGTGTGAGAGAGAGAGAGAGAATCAGGTGGTGGTTACCAACAGGGTTTTTAAGTGGGAATTGGCATTTACTTAGGTGACACACAATCTAGACATAACCTCCATGTTTTTGCAGCGATTGGATTTGAATTGTCACTCCCCTCCTGCAAAGTTAATTTATGCTCACTCACTGGCAGGTTAAGCTCTCATTCACTGGCTGCTGTTGTCTCTTTCTTCAATGAACATTCCAAAAAGTAAGAGGGGGAATTAGAATTACATCCACACAAAAAGACAGAAATGAGTTCGGCAATGCTGCTCCAGCCTCCGGGAGCCCATCACTTCAAAAACAGTCACTGTGTGGACTGGAACATACAGCACCTGCCTCAGACACACAGACCACATGTCTGCACACAATGCTGGGGCATTGGTGAACAGGTAGGTGGCTGCAGTTGTGGCAACTTGCAACATCAGTTGTGATGAACGTCAACAGTGATCACAAGATCTACTGCATTTTTGAGTCAGTTTCACTGTGCAACTGGTGGCATGCAATACCTTGGTGGGACTGAGAGCGAGCACACACACACACACACACACACACACACACACACACACACACACACACACACACACACATACACAGATAACTTGACTGGAATGATAAGGATCATTGTTTTGTCTGTGACAATGGTAGAAATCACATTCTCCATTAGAAGAGCGAGTGCAAACTGCTTACCATTTAGATGAAAGGAGAAGTTTTTAAAACTGGTATGAAATGCGTTACAAATCATTATCTATATATAGAGTGGGACTGAGGATCAGTTCATTCACAGAAGTTCACTCAGACAAATGAGTAAAAAGATTTTCTTACTCCCTCTAGTGGTATTTCTTCAACCAGGCTGGGGACTTCTTCCTCCTTATTGACCTGGACTGATGGAGGCTCAGCTGAGTCAAGTTTCCTGTGGGTTTGTCAGTGGACCTACAAAAATCTACAGGCCTCTAAACGAAAAATAATTAGAGTACCATCACAACTGCTCAAGGCAGATGACTACCCACCCTGAGACTGTTTCTGTTAGAGTTTTTTTCTGTCCAAGGGAGTTTTTTCCTTTCCTTGTTGGACTGTTGGGTTTTCCACATAATTCTATATATAGTTATAATATGTAAGATCTTAACCTCGAGAGATGACTTTTTTTATACATATCGATATAAATAAATTGAATTGAATTGAATATACATGGGCCTTTAATCACCTGGCTTACTGTAGAACATTGTCACTGTATTGTAAACAAACCTTGGCCAATGAATCTGCAGTTCAGAGAAGATAAGACAACTTAAAGTTGTAATATTAAAAACATAATCAGTTTTCAGACATAGGAGCTCCTACATGACTGTCTTCTGCGAAGGCAACAGCACATAAAGATCCAGAGAAGGATCACTGATAATAACAGGGATTCTACTGTACAGTAAGTGGGTTTAAGATAATAATTAATTATTTGGGGGGTGTCATCATCTGTGGCTTTCTACTTAACCAGACAAAACAATTCATAACAACAAACAGCAAATGTAGTAGCAGAATATTAACAGTAATACAGAGGCTATGGGCAGAAATACTGTGATCAGTATCTGCTCTTTAAACCCTCTGTGTTTTCAGGACAGAAACGCCCTGCATTTTCAGATGTTCTGATAAACACACTGAGGAAATGTTCGCTGTTGAAAGATCAAACCGTTGCACACAAACTCCAGGCAGGAGTTACCCCCTGTCCTTTGTGGCTCCTGTGCACAGCGTGAAACTCAGTGATGACGCCTCCATCAAATGAGTGTCAGCACACTTCATCAGTGTTTCCATTGTCCCCAATGCACCATGGCAGCTTTCAGCGAGAGTAATGCAGCTAGTCTGCAGCTTGTTGATGACGCTGATATGAAGAGCCCACACAGAAGACAGATTACAGGTATGATTAAAATGTACAGATATTATCTGAACGGTTCCTCAAAGCCAAACACTGAGTGAACAGCAGTTACTCAGAGATGATTCTAACGCCTGATCAAGGCTAGTATTTGGAGTATTATTTTTATATGTTTTGTTTGCATCTGTTTTACACATTTGGCAATTTATTTCACTTGCCTGATTCAGGCATTATGGGTTCTATTTAAGTTTTTCTGCTATTGATGGATACAAGTAGTTCTTTGCAGGGCCATTTCCATCCATCCATCACTGGTGCCTATAAGAGCACTGATCTTTTTATAAACAATTGATACCAATACATTAGTTTAATTCAATTCCTGTAGTGCCAAATCACAAAATGTATATTAGCACCTTTACATAAGTAAAATATTTCTAGCTGTTCTCACCAGAGAAACACGTGGATTTATAGTCAGTACCTAAACACATCACAAACTATATGAACTAGTCCAAATCCGAATCTATAGACTGGCTCAGGGCGTCCTCAGTTTGATTTTCATCTTTTGTATAACTTTTTTTAATGAATTTTTTTCCATAGCATTCTGCATCAAACAGGCATCTATGGTCATAAAAGCAGCATTCAGAATTGTAAACACTACAAATTTCTATGGGAAATATTTGGTGTTAATGTTAATTATATGTTCTTTGTGTTGCTAAACTCTGGTGTGGTTCTTTAAAATAGAGCAGCAGTGGAGCAGTGAGCCCAGTCTGGAGCTGCAAAGGGAAGAAAGACCTCCCAAGATGAAAAGTGGCAGGTGATTGGGTCTAACAAACAAACCAATCTGTACCATCTCAGCTCCACAATCAGATATAAGCCAGCCCGAGGCTATTCTGCCCTCAATTCCCACCCCTCACCCCATCTTCCTCATTAAAAGCAGTTTCTCCTGTCCTTTCCTTTTCTTGGAATGTTGTTGTTTGATCCCAGGCATTCAAACCTCCTCTGTCCCTTCCCTGAACTGTGGTACAAACCTGATGTGCGAAGAGAAAATTGTTCAACAAAAATGAAGGGTGCAGAGCACACAGCTCTAAGTGGTTGTGAAAAACTGTGGAACAAAATGTGCACTTTAAATAGATAAGCTAGTGTTTTTTATTGTGTTTTCATGTTTCTTGAAACACATACAGTGTGTGTTCTTATGTAATGTAAAAACAACTTGCTATATATACACACTGTATATACTAACGTCTGATGAACAGACATGGTCTCATTACACAAACACTGGTTTGCATGTTGGCTAATATATACAGACGTGGACAAAATTGTTGGTACCCTTTGGTCAATGAAAGAAAAACTCACAATAGTCACAGAAATAACTTTAATCTGACAAAAGTAATAATAAATAAAAATTATATGAATGTTAACCAATGAAAGTCAGACATTGCTTTTCAACCATGCTTCAATGGAATTATTTT